>OZ010674.1:11718700-12096200 GCA_963932185.1 Troglohyphantes excavatus
TCAATTTCATTTTTCTAAAAGTATCAAAATTAAATTTGTTCCACGAGTTTTTTTTAATTTAAATTGCGTTGACGAACAAAATTACTTATGGGATATCGACAGATTTATAAGCTTATTTATGGAAAAGCATTTAGTTAACCACGAAGAGCATATTTTACTTTATACAACTTCAGGAGAGACGTAGTCTAAAAAGACCGCTAGCATGTAGCATTACAGCACGTCTCCACGTGAGGGTTAATTTAAATACATTAACATCTCAACTATCAATCTCAATCGTCAAAGAAATATTTTAAGAGTTCATACCTTTTTAAAAATAACTCGTAAATTGATCAAATTTCCTTGATAATATGTATGAAATTCTCAGAAATAAGCAGTACTAATATTGTCATTTCAAGCACTTTAGAATGACGCTTTTTAGAAACGCGTGTCATCGTGCCAGTTTTAGGAGAACAACATTGTTCATAAATAGACAACAATTTTATGTGTAGTTTGTATGTAAGCATGTATATTTACCTTTTTTCAATTACGCTTAATGGCAGATAATTTGTCATCGTATAAATTCGAAGAAGCATATAATGCACTTAGTTTTCCGCCATGCCGACGTGACTTCTTCACAACAGAAAATGCCGCCGAGGTAGATGTTGCCAGATCCACAGAGACGAAACTAGTTTCTTTTGACACCACGAGAACGATAAGAAGGGTTATTTTTTTCGAAAAAGTGTTATTTTGTTAAAATTTTGTTCTAAATTTCAAATTTAATTCTTTTTACAAGTGGGAAATATGTTTCAAACATTCATTTAAAGAAGCATTATTATTATTGGGGGGGGGGGGGGGGGATAAAAATATTTCTATTAATATTTCTTTAAAAATATTTTTAAAGTTGCTTGAGCTTTTCACAAGTGAGAAAAATAATTTTAAAAAAATATTTATTAAAAAAATTTCTTTCTATTGTTAAAAATGCAACATCTTTAATGATTTATTAAAAAAAAATTAACTGAATTTCAAAATTAATTCGTTTTACAAATAAAAAATATTTTTTTTAATTATTTATTAAAAATTAATTTTTGTTACTCTAAGAAATTTTTAATAATATTATTATTATTTACCGAAAATTACTTTTTATTATTAAAAAACAATTTCTATTATTATTTATTAAAATAACGTTTAGCCAAATGTTAAAATTAATTCATTGTTAAAAAATTCAATTATTTAGCATTACACTATTATTTATTTGGGGGGGAAGTGGGGAAGAAAAAAATATATTTCTAATACTATTTATTAAACATCACTTTCTGTTATTCTAAATATTCTTTAACAATATTATTATTCATCAAAAATTACTTTATTATTCAAAAATATTTTCTATTAATTTTTATTTCATGTTTTTATCAAAACTTCTAAATTAATTCGTTTTAAAATAAAGAAATATGTTTTAAAAATTCATTTATTAAGCTTTCATTTATTTTCTTGTAGGGAACGGGAATAAAAAATATATTTGTAATGTAGGTTTGTCTCAAAACTAAGTTAGCATATTTTAAACTAATAATTATTTAAAACGAATAATTATTATTTAAAACTAAAAATACTTTATTGTTAATAATAAATTAAAGTATAACCAAATTATTTTTAAATTAATAATAAATTAAAGTATAACCAAATTATTTTTAAATTAATAATAAATTAAAGTATAACCAAATTATTTTAAAATTAATAATAAATTAAAGTATAACCAAATTATTTTAAAATTAATAATAATCAATCATTTTAAAATTTAGTGATTTCTAATGATAGTTAAAATAATGAAAATAAAGAGTTGGTAAATTATTTTAATTAATATTTACTTATTTTTAATTAATAATTACCTTTTTAATTAATAATTAATTGTTTTATATTAATAATTATTTCTCTATGTTACATTTAATAAAAATATCTATAAATTTTAGTCTTAAAAAATATTAAAAAAATCATAATTTATTTTTTAAAAATGTGTGGAATAAAAAGAAAATGACTTTCATTACAATAAACCTTTCTTATAGTAATGATCTCCTTAGAATATTTTATTAGGACAGGATTTTCTATGGGTTTTTTTTACGACGCTGAAACCACGTCTTTACACCTAAAAATGGCATCCAGAAAACGACGTCGCATTTATTGCCACTAAAAGGCGTTGTTTTCACGGTCTTTTTGCGACGCCGACCAAATTACGACGTTCACTACCTGTTTTCAACGTCGTTACGACGTCTTATGCTACTTGGGTTACAACTGATCGGTGTTGCCAGCGACACCCAGGTGGCGCTGGAACGCATTACAAAGTAACTCCCTCTAGTGGTGTGTATACGCACTAGGACATTCCGACAGTTCTATTATTACAAAAGAATGTGTACTTTGCAAAGAAAACCTGAGATGTAAAGCCAACTGTTTGTAAAATCAAAACTGTATTATATACATTTGATTTTCGACTGAAATATTTTTTAATAGAAAGCATAAATTTACTAAAGTAATTTCTAAAATTGTGACTTTTAAATAATCAAATTAAATTTAAACTTTCTATTGAAACTAAAATATTTTTTATAAAAAAAAGTTATTTCCAGCGTAGTCTGGCCCATACGTTCCGTTTAATTATACCAGATACCAGACAATGGGCTGAATAGAGCAAACAAAATATTAATAGCATATAGAAGATAGAGCCTATTGCACCTACTCGCCAGGTATTTAAAAATCATAATAGAACATGAAAAAAAGGTATTTTTTTTCTTTGAAAAAGAATATCTGCAACTACGGGGAAAAACAATTCAGAATAGGTAAATGATAATATAAACACACTCGTCTGTTTTCTGAATAAACCAGTTATTACATAATTTATGACCTTGAAAGCAACAAATTCTTGTTTTAAGAAGCTCCCGGGTTTTGGAGGCCTAGGATATTATGACAAAGTTAAAAAAAAACTCATAAAAACTATAAAGTTAAGTTACGCTTGCATTCACTCTCTCTGGTTCATAAAAAAAATACATCGAATCATAATATAAAAAGTTCAGCTTGACAAAAAGAAACGAATATTTCAAGAACCAAAGATAAATGTTGTATATGAATTGAAGGTAGCACTGTTTATGTTCCCTTTGAATAACACAAATCACACTAACTTCCATTTCATTCCTCTTTCCAGACATCTGCAAGCCAGGAATGTACGTGGACACCACCACGCAGCTCTGCGCCCTGTGTCCCAAGGGCACTTACCAGGACAAGGAGGACAGGACCACCGAGTGCGTCAAGTGTCCCCAGGACACCACCACCGAGAACGCGGGGTCCTCCTCTCCGGAGCAGTGCTCCAACCCGTGCTTCGTGAACGGGAGAGAGCGCATCTGCCAGTCGAACGCTGCGTGCGTGTATCACGAACACATTGACACCTTCGAATGCGAGTGTCTGCCTGCTTATGTCATGAACAACTCAAGCCAAGAGTGCATACGTAAGTTTATGATTAATTCTGTAGTAATGAAATTATCGTGTTTTTTGTGTTTGTGTGTGTGTTTGGTAATTGTAAAAACGTAGTTATCACTCGAAAAAAGGTATTAATACTGAGTTATTTTTCTATATCTTAAATGGAAAATGAGTTACAACCGTAAAATTGATTTCCTTTATAACAATCTATATATGTATATATATATATATATATATATATATATATATATATATATATATATATATATATATATATATATATATATATATATATATATATATATATATATATATATATATAACGAAATATATATATATTTCGTTTTATAAATAAAGTAAACGTTAAATTAAAGACCAAAGATTTTGACCAAAAGTACTAAATACATTTGCTATACATGTGTATATGATTCCGCTTGCTTGGTTTCTAAAAATAGTTGCCAAAACTAGAACTCATCCACCTTTTTATCAAACATTTTGGTTTTGGCAACACTTTTTTAAGTCAAGATGAATCAACTGAAAACATCGCCAAACAAAGTCCTATACAAATGTATATCAAATGTACTTACGCACTTTTGAAACTAAAGTTTTTAATTGTGTTTGAACAATTATCAGCAACTATTAAACTGATTTTAAAGACACTTAAAACGTATCAAAAGTACAGAAACATTTTTTTTGCATCGATATGTTAAAAAAAAAAAGGAAAAACGTATCAAAAGTACAGAAACATTTATTTTGCGTCGATATGTTAAAAAAAGGAGTTATCACAAAATATTTATTTCTCAATATTGGCATACCTTTTTTATGGTTATCCGGGCATGACTTTTTACTGATAACACTTATATTTCAGTGATAGACTGTGATGATACTGTGATCCCACCTCATAAATTTGTTATGGTATCCAATTTTTCTTTTCATAATATCTAGGTTTTTTCCATGTCATTCAGAGTTTTTCATTATATCTAGAGTTTAAAAAAATTAGACATTTAAAACTGTAAAACTTCTATTACTAGATTTTTTTTCCCTGTTCGCTGCTTGATTTATTGATTATTATTTTATGTTAACGTCGAAAGTATAAAGTGTTGATGAGTTTGAGAGATTTAGTCACCAAACAGATTAATCCCAATTTTGACTAAACCTGACAGTTGTGACTATTTAAACGGATATTTACTACAACCAAACCCTAATATGTTCCAGATGCTTGCGAGAACTTCTGTGAAAACGGCGGCACGTGTGAAGTGAGCCCACACACCTTCAGGCCAAAGTGCATGTGTCCAGCAAACTTCTACGGCGACAACTGCACTGACAAGTCCGAATTTGTGTATGTTGCGAGTGGAATAGCAGGAGCTGTCATTGTCATCATCCTATTGGTGCTTCTCGTATGGATGATATGTGCCAGGTAAAGATATATATTGCTGCACTATAAAAATAGACGTTTACACTAAAATGGATAATATTTAAGTACTTCCATAGGTTAAAAAAAAATTCGAAGGTCAGTAAAGGCAATGATTTCTTTTTTAATACTTGCATGTTATCAGCATCGATTATGATAAGATTAATAATTTTACAAATAAAACCAAAAGCTGAAGAGTTTAGTGACTAAATTAAGTGACATTTTGGCTGAATTGTGTTTTAATACACATTTCAACCTTCAATGGAAGAAGTACACGTGTGTGTGCAAAATATTTTGAAAGTAAAACAGAAAATTAATCTCTTTTAGGATGTACAAACAATTTGAATGCATGTGGATGTATATTTAGTAACGAATTACTTTAAAAGTAAATTTCCAAATTGGACTTATAAGATTGTACACTCTTATAAATGCACTCTTATAAAGCATGCTCATTAAAAAAAAACTTTCGTCTTCTTTTACTAATAGGGCACTTGCTAAATGCTTAGATTATTTCATCGAAATGAGGAAATGATTCATTAACCTGAGTTTTTTTCACGAAATTTATATCTTGAAAAAATTGTGAAACTCATATCGGGAATTTCAAATAAATATATATGGGTCAACTCGAACCAATGATATTTTGGTTAAAATTTATACGCAATATCGGAGTAAATTACTTTCGTTTACGTTTTGAAGAATCTTGTTTCGTCAAAAGTCAAGTGATTCAAAAACGCGAAACGATTGTCAAAATTGAGTGTGTTTCTTCTGAGAGTGCATCCGTCACTGATACCGACTTATTTTCTCGTAGATCTACCAAGAAGAAGAAGATGCAGAAGATGCCCGAGCCCCACATGGACATGACCGGATCCCAAACCAACTTCTTCTACGGCGCCCCTGCGCCCTACGCGGAGAGCATCGCGCCCTCGCACCACAGCACGTACGCCCACTACTTCGAAGACGAAGACGACGAGGGTTGGGAAATGCCCAACTTCTACAATGAGACTTACATGCAAGGTAAATGACCCACTTTCACAACACAATTTAGTTGCAAGGAAAATGTAAAAAGAATTCTGGTAGCACTACGAAACTTCGACATTAATTTTTAATTACATTTCTGTACCTCGGTGGTATAGCACACTATACCCATTTTTATTATTTCACAGGAGATCTTATCAAAGTTATATATGCCTGTTAGTTTCAATGGACATAAGGTTTTATAAAAAAGAATATATCCGTTGGTAATTCATATAGAAGAGAGTGTTTTTTACCCTTGTAAAGAGTGTAAGAAACCCACATAATGGACATAGTATCTCTATAAGTCCGATGTACAAATTTTCAAGCTTGAAATATAAGTTTCACTCATTTCATTTCATTATGGACTTGTGTTATTATTCAACTAAAAAAGTAGATCTTATACTTACAGAAAAGGGATAGTGCCGCAAAAATCTGTTTGATATAAGCTGATAGTATTTTAATGCATGAAATAATATAAATTGCATTTTTTTATTTTTCTGCATTTATATAGTATTTTCATATAGATTCTTATATCAAAAGTTAGTCAAATAAATCGATCCAAACGAATCAAATAGTTTTCTGAAGAACATTTAAAATACTAAAGCTTTTACAAATGAATATTGTTTAATTGCATAAACCTATATCAATGTATGCATTTGATTTCCAGACGGCTTCCATGGAAAAACCAATACTCTAGGTCACAGCAATGCCAGTATCTATGGCACCAAAGAGGACCTCTATGACAGGCTCAGGAGGCATCAGTATCAAGGAAAAAAGGGAGGTATGTACATAAAAAAATTAACATTGGTAATAAAGTATTTTTTCATTTAAAAATATGTGTTATTCATTGACATTTACTTCCTTCGTGAACGTGATTTTTAAATTCTCTCTCTCTCTCTCTCTCTCTCTCTCTCTCTCTCTCTCTCTCTCTCTCTCTCTCTCTCTCTCTCTCTCTCTCTCTCTCTCTCTCTCTCTCTCTCTCTCTCTCTCTCTCTCTCTCTCTCTCTCTCTCTCTCTCTCTCTCTCTCTCTCTCTCTATATATATATATATATATATATATATATATATATATATATATATATATATATATATATATATATATATATATATATATATATATATATATATATATATATATATATATATATATATATATATATATATATATATATATATATATATATATATATATATATATATATATATATATATATATATATATATATATATATATATAAACAACTCGAGCAATGTGCATTCACATTTTCCTATAGTCATATTTAAAATTGATTTATATTATTACCCAATCATTAAATGATTAAAATGGCTGAATGGGGCGTTTTGGGAAGCGCACTGCAGATATGAGATGAATTTTATTTTGCACTTTAAAACAGAAAATATGTTCCTTGCACATGTTCAAAATGCCCTTATGATATTTAAAGGCTTATTTTTGTTTTGAAAAAAAGATTTGTGATCCTTTACTTCCAAACTTTAAAAACCTTTTTTTTTTTAAATCAACTTTCTTAACCACCCAAATTCATGTTAAATTTTGTTTAAGTTTTGAAATATACATATTTTTTTAGACTCTAATTTTTAAAACGAAATTCTGATTTCTAACATAGGTTATGGTCATTTAAAAAAAAAAAAAAATGCAATTTCCTATTTGAAAATATGTTAATAAATATTTTAATTTTATATTTATATTTTCTTTTGCTTTGATTAATAAGAAGATTCCTGACCAGCACTTTTTTTGTAAATTTTATTTTAACTATTTCCAAATGAACCTATTTCAAAAACGTATTCACCTACGGTAAATTTAAGACATTTTAGAAAACGGTATGAATATTCTATCATAAACATTGTGTAACAGATACAACCTTTGATTTGCCAGTCATTGAAATTTACGGCTATCTTTAAATATTTGTTATTGAGCTTCCCCAAATACATACACGAGTTCTATTTTACAATTTTAAGATGACATTGTGTTCTTTATTTAAATACGTTTACTATAAAAAAAATTCAGAATACTTAACTTTAAGATAACGTCAGATCTCATCAGCTCATTTACATTTATTTCTGGTGTTAATAAGTTTTATCTTTGCAAACTTCAATACCATTTAAAACTATTTGTTTTTTGATTATTCATTAACATTATATTTTTCTCAATGTCATGTTTTTATATATGAAATAATAGTTAAATAATATTAAAAAATTTTAAGATTCAGAAATTCTGAATTAAGTTTTGAACTTTTAATTTAGTATAAATATATCCTAAAATCATTGACCTCAGAAATTTACGTGTGTTTACCTTTTTTTCAGACTCTGCAAGTGAAAGCGAAGAGCACCCACATTAAAGCGAAGAGTTGAAAGTTCGTGAAAGACATCTGGCAGCAAGGAATAATCAAATTCTAAACAAAGGTTGACTTACAAACACGAAAAGTGTATTCATGTTTGTGAACAGTTTGTACAATTTGAGACATTTAATTTCTTGTTGCCTACACGGGAAAAACAATGAATACTTTAGCAAGTACCTAAATTTAGCGTACATGGACTATCAGAGTTTTGTTAGCTTACAAATTAACAGTTAAGTTATCTTACACATGGACTCAATTGTGCAATTAGAGCAATACAGTTCTGCAAAAAAGCACTTGTTATGATAGAATGGTCAAGACTTAGAGCTTACCGATTCTAGCAAACTGAATTATATGTCTGTAACCTTGTTGAAGTGCTTTTGCGCGTTTATATGTGAATTACGGACAAATGCGTCAGCTGAATTAATAATTTATATTGTAATAAGGGTTTTTTTACTTATAGTTTTTTCATATTGTGTGGTTTTATGAGTGAAATAAAATATACGGTGATGTCGCCAAATGACGCCAAAAACATTTTTTTTTTTCAATTTGGTATACCTCAACTGTTTCTCTATCAATTGGTTATGGCAAGCAAATCGCAATTATTTGCTTTGGTGATAAAAACAATTTTTGGCGTCATATGTCCATATACTTAAATTTCACCAAAGTGGTCATTTTGAAACGAAAATTATTATATTTGCAATCATTTTATCAAAATTAGTAATTTCATATATGTATATTTTTATATTTACTTTTATTTATATGCGAAATATTTATGTATTTATTGACTTTTTATGGCCTCATCCTTTTTAATGCATTCTTCCTCAAAATATCACTAGTCAAAATGATGGTGTAATTTTTAAAATTTCTTTCATTTTACTAATTTACAATATCTTCTATTGTACTTATTTGATATATTTTTTTGTATTGTACAAATACCATTTTGGCTGAAATTCATTTTTAAACATATTTTATTATACATTTTTATACATCTATATTTTATAATAAATTCATTTATATTGTATGAATTGGAAATTCTAAAAATCTTTATTTTTTTACTGTAATGTATAAATTTGTTTTTGTAAGTTTCTCAAATACACGAGCGTTATATTCTAAATCAACTGTATAAACTATGCTGAATCTGTTAAAAATATAGAATTAAATAAAATGACAAAACTACGAAAAATCAAAGCTCTACATAAATTTTTAACTAATTTTCCTAATGTGTTTTGTTGTTTTAATTAAAATATCACAATTTTATTTTAACATTTAAATAATAAATAATATTATAGTTTAAAAAAATAAATACATTTCAGTAATTCCATTTTTTTTATTGAAACTTGTTTAATAACGTACCAACAAACGTTGCAACACTATAGTATATGATATATTACAGCAGCATATTACTAAATATATTGTTACATAAGTTGATTGGCTGATATTAAATTTGTAATTAAAATTTTTTTTCTCATGTGTGTGACTTTGAGAATGTTATTTCAGATCTATTAATTCTTTAACCCTTCGTCGGTCGGCGTCGTTTATTCCTGTTTTTAATATTTTTTGTCCATATGGTCTAAGTGAGATTATATGGGCCAGACAATTGACAAGGTAAAACGATGGATAATTAACATTATAGAGAAAGCAATCTAATGACAAGACAAATAGAATTTAGATTAGAACATGTAAAAAGACATTTATTTATTCTTGAAAACTAACGTAATGTAACAAATGTAACGAAAAATAACGTGAATGTAACGAAAAATAACGTAAATGTAACGGTAATTTGAAATAAAAACTGACCAAGAAGGGTTTAAATCCGAAATTCTTATTTTGTTTAGTTTGCGTCAATAGAATAAAATCTCTACCAATATGTAATTAACAAAAACTAATTTTAAATTTTACAAAATAGTTGTTATATTTCGTTATTTGATTTGTGAAACTCGAAGTTTGATTTAAAACGAATTTTGCTCATATATGTGTCATTTGATAGTTGCATTAGAAAAGGTTTTAGAATTTTGTAAATAAAACTATTAATTTTTAGTTTATACTTATTTAAAGTTTCGCAAATTGCCACTTTTTATATCTGTTATATACTTTTGTTTATCCGTCTGTTTCAATGTGTATGTTCTGAAAAATACATATTTAAAAAAAATCATGTTTCTTCGTGTTTCTTTTTGGCCTACTATCACATATTTAAGACATTTGTAGTTAAAAGATTATGCCAATCCCTAGGATATAATTTATAAATAAATTGAGATGCAATTATAGGTAACACATAGGTATATACATATTTTAGCAATAATTTTTTATTAGGTGGGTTAATTGAAAAATCTTATACAGGTTATAATTTTTTGACAAGCATGGGTTTTATCAATAAAAATATTTTTTTATGTATTTATATATTGAAACTTATTTCTTTACAAATATACAATACAGATATAGATTTATTCCTCTAACTTAAAGGCAAACAAATTACTTACAAATCAAAATATATTTACAGCTGTTACATTGGCTAATATGTCCTACTAATTAATTATAACCACAATAATTGCATAAATCCACTTTTGATGGAATGTGCATCTGGCTGAGTGCCCTGTGGACGTCACAAAATTTTCTGAGTTTATATAAGCCGAATGGTCTTTTTAGGGAAACCCGATTTTTGATAAAACGAAACTAATTTCGAACGGTATTACCAAGTACAAAGTAATCGGATAGTAATATTTTATATATTGAAATATTTTATATATTGAAACTTATTTCTTTACAAATATACAATACAGATATAGATTTATTCCTCTAACTTAAAGGCAAACAAATTACTTACAAATCAAAATATATTTACAGCTGTTACATTGGCTAATATGTCCTACTAATTAATTATAACCACAATAAATATTTCAACTATATGTATAAGGGAAGAATGATTCTCAATTACCATAGTGAAATTGAATTTGAATCGTCTCTAACAAATGTGCATTAATAAAAATTATTCACTTCTAAATTTTTTAATTGCATACTTTTACCTGTCAGATAACGAATCTTAAAAGTATTCAATCATCTCAATTATTCTTTATTTCCATCTGCCATCTGATACATCTTTAAACAATTATAGACTAGTTAATGAACCTTGATAGTTTTTAATAAGTATTGAATATATCCAATATCTGAAGCAGTTCATAGTTGCAGATCTGAACGAAAAGCATTTTTCCACTTTCGGTTGTACACGGAGCCGTTTTCAAATATTCTCATATTACGTAAACTTCTTTTCTTTCGTTTGCCCTAAATTGAAAGAAAGTTGCAATTAAAATATTGCTCAAACTTTTAATCAGTTTACTAAAGGAATAATCTATTAATAACACCAAAACAAAAATACCATATTTAAATAGTCCAGTTTTAAAGTTGAGTATCTACAGAATTGAAAATATAAATAGTTTGAACACTCGTATAACTTTAGAACTTTTTGCATAAATCTTCTTTTTTATGAACTATTGGATTTCCATAACAAAAACCAGAAATTATTATAATTGGTTGTTTAAACTGTATCACCGAGCATACCGTAATATTTTATCGTTAATGTAATACTTTATCAAGAGCATAGTCACATGAAGTATATGCAAATTCATTTAATTATTAAAAAAATTTATGACTTGCCTAAATATTTTCTAAATATATTAATATTTATTCCTAAATATATTAATATTTATTCCTAAATATATTAATATTTATTCCTAAATATATTAATATTTATTCCTAAATATATTAATATTTTTTCCTAAATATATTAATATTTATTCCTAAATATATTAATATTTATTCCTAAATATATTAATATTTTTTCCTAAATATATTAATATTTATTCCTAAATATATTAATATTTATTCTTAAATATATTAGTATTTATTCCTAAATATATTAATCTTTATTCCTAAATATATTAATATTTATTCCTAAATATATTAATATTTATTCCTAAATATATTAATATTTATTCTTAAATATATTAGTATTTATTCCTAAATATATTAATCTTTATTCCTAAATATATTAATCTTTATTCCTAAATATATTAATATTTATTCCTAAATATATTAATATTTATTCCTAAATATATTAATATTTATTCCTAAATATATTAACGCTACTCTAGGGTTTAACCATGAAATATTAGTGACAGTTCGGGATCAATGTCGAAGTATATACACGAGAACATTGCCTCGTAATTTTAAATTATAGTCAGACAACGAGGACAGTGCGTGAACTCGGCCCCTGCCCCACGCAACCAGAATAGGACATTGAACCATTCGTGAGAACATTCAACTCGTCAGATTTAATATGCATGAGTCCAGTTCTATTTACAAGGCGTATAATTTTAGCAGGCGATATAGAATGATAATGCCTAACCTCGATCATGACATAGATACACTACCCCCCCCCCCCCCACTCACCGATTAAGAATCGAATACTTCACTGCCATTTTCGTATGCACAAAAATCAATTATAATTATAATCATATTTACATAATGGTTTGTTGGTTGAAGTAACGTTACTTTAGAGCTACACAATAGGTTATTAGCAACCCTTTAATAGTTATCCCGAAGAAAAAAAAGACCCTGGAATACTGCCCTCATAATTTTGAACTAAAATCAGATGGCTAGGGCAACATCTCAGCTGCCACCCCACTCTGCAAACTTACATATCACATCAATCCTGAGGACATTTAAACCACGGCAGATATAACATACACCAGTTCCCACTGCTTGTTAATGCTTGGTTGACGACGAAAATCAACCTTATAACCATCCGATTACAAACTCGCCTCTTTTCCAAGAAGGCTTTTACAGTACCATTGACGGATTTATAAGTTTACCGCCTATGGGTTATAAATTTTTTTATGTATTTTTCCTTTTATATTTAGGAATGTAGAGTAAAGGTCAAAATATTATCATTAATGTGTTTAATATATGATCCGAAGTTTTATTGTAATATTTTTGTTTTTTATGAGAAAACAAAATATTTTTTGAGATCAATATATTAGTGAACTCATTAGCATTATTCAGATTATAGAATTTAAACTCTGTAAAAAAAATACTCTCACTCTAAATAGGATTTTTTATATTTCAAATGAAAAAATAAATTAAATATTTTCAAAAGTAATTGATTGTTTTTAAAGAAAAATCTTTAAACAATATTTGCCTCCTTTCCATCTTGCTACTAACCCCCCCCCCCCCCCCTGAAAATACGTCACTGGTGAGAACTATCAATTTTACAATATTCTTGCGTATGAAAAGCATATATGCAAAAGCACTTTCATCCAAAATTTTAAAAAATTACATCTTATCAATCTTTTGAACAAATATTTTAAGTTTGACAGGTCCTTTGTTAAGATGGCTTGAGCAGAAGCTGAAATTAGCAATTTTAAATAACACTGCTCATTATTGAAAAAGTACACTTACTTAAATTTGAGTATGGCATCGCTCATTTACGATGAAATTGTACTCACAGAATAACGAGTAAGTTCAGGTACTCACTTTTAAGCATATTTTTATTAAAGAGTGATTTTGCGCCTAGGTTATCCATATATGGTTGTCTCTGAGCAAAAAAATATTCCCTTCAATATAGTCTTATACCTTATAACGATTGGGTCAAAAAAGTTACTAACCTGGAATGGCAAGTTGATGCTACCAATCACAGCTGGTGGTATCAAACCAGCTGCCAAGGCTGCTACACCACCCGCAAGGGCAAGTCCAACAGGGACTTTGAGTAACTTGAAAACAGACTTGGCCTTGAGAGCTTTCAGTGCGATTCCCGCAGAGCCAACCAAGGCGAGTGGTCCCAGGGGACTTGTATTGTAAGTTGATGGGTTGTTATAGGTTGGCGGATTGTTGTAGCTTGGCAGATTGTTGTAGCTTGGCGGATAGTAACCAGGGTATTCAGGGTAATCGTATTCCACATTGTTTCTACGCTTTTGTCGATGTATTGTAGTGAGGGACTTTGAATTACCTGTTAGGAATAAAGTTATATTTAAGTTTTGAATGATTCATTTTTAAAAATGTATTTTGTTTATATTTTTATTGAAAAATAAAACGTTTGCATAAGATTTGAAAACGTTTATGTGTTAACGTTCATTTTGTCAAAAGTTGTGAATACAGTTTTTATCTTATGAGATACTATAGTATAATTTTATAGAATACTTATTACATCTATTTAGAAAATTCTGGCATGCGGTGGCTCGTGTGTATAAAAAGTGAGAGGGCGCCGGATTAACAAAAAAAAATCAAGCATATCTGTGTAATTCAATAGTTAATAAGAATATTATAGAATGGTGCAATTTTTAAACCTTTCTTGAAATATTTGAAAATTAGTTTATTACATTATTGAATTCGCCTTAAAATTTTCTGTAAGACAAACTTATTTTATAATGGACAAAACAAATTTTTTCCCTTGTAATTAATTTGTAACAATTGCAATTTGTACATGAGCCCGTAGAATTTGGAAATTTTGTTTACGCCGTTCCACGAATCACCTTATGTAACAAATAATGTTTTGGAATGTTTGCTCCTCAAATATAAGGCTCGGTTTGTATTGTTTACTTTTCATCCATACCTAGTCACCAAGAATCTACGAGGTCATGCAAATTGTTTATGTCAGGCACGTAGGTATAGATTTTTCATGGGGGGGGAGGATCACTGACTGAGCAACGGATTTCTTTACTTAATCTCCCCCCTTCCCGAGGAGGTACCTATGGAAATCGTTTTTTTGGGGGGTCCCCCTTAGAGGGGGAATACTTAAACCCCCTTCCCCACCCCCCCATAAAAAACATCAACAAACTTCTCCCCCCCCCCCCCACTATTTTTTTTTCTAAAAAAAAATGATAAATTTTCATTAGTAAAAAGGAATACGTTGGCATTTGAATATCGAGGCAGCAACAGTTGTCACTGTCATTAACTACTTTTAACAGTTGTCAATAACTGTACTTTTAAAATTAGTAACTCACTCCTTAATTATGAAATAAATTTAGACAACAAATTTAAAGTTTGAGAATCCTTATAATATGTGTGGTAACGATTACTTAGATAATTTATAGTTATGATAGTTTAAAGATATAATAAGCGGTTTAGTTGACCAAAACTAGTAAAGAATAATATAAATTATAAAGACTACATGATCTAAAGTATAGTGGAATTAAAAACACTCGAAATTGCATGGAATTGTGCAATCCAATCGCCACTTCTAATTTTAAATTAAACATTAAATATACATAATTTAATACAGAGAAAATTATTTACTTATTACCAATAAATATTAACTTCCATTAATTAAATTTAAATTGTAAAGGTCATTTTAATTCAAAGATCTAAAAAAAAATATATTTATCAACTTAACGGCGCCAGGTGCTGTCCTCGTTATCTGATCATGGTTCAAACATATGAGGCATTGTTCCCGGGTATTTCTTTCGAGATAGGCCCCGAACCGTCGCCAATATTCCAATATGCAGCGACGTACAATGCAGTGGCCGTTCGGAGGTCTAATTTAAGTTTAATCTTACAAGTTGGGCAATTTAATCTTCCCTCGCTTTCATTTGCTATTTCTTTGGGCTTAAATGTTCCCAAATCCTCTATTTTTATGATTTTTACAGTAATTCGGTTTTTAATTTTTTTTTATTTTACTTACAATGGGAGGGGTTTGAACCCCCTAACCCCTCCCCCCCCCCCTTACCTACGTGCCTGTAGTTCCTCATGCATACAGGAGATTTAACCCTACCCCGCCCCTCCCCCCTCCGCCAAAAAATCTCTATTTTTATGATTTTTACAGTAATTCGTTTTTTTTTTTACTTACAATGGGAGAGTTTGAACCCCCCCCCCCCCTTACCTACGTGCCTGTAGTTCCTCATGCATACAGGAGATTTAACCCTACCCCGCCCCTCCCCCCTCCGCCAAAAAATCTCTATTTTTATGATTTTTACAGTAATTCTTTTTTTAATTTTTTTTATTTTACTTACAATGGGAGGGGTTTGAACCCCCTAACCCCCCCCCCCCCCTCCCTTACCTACGTGCCTGGTTTATGTATTAAAATAAAACAACCAAATATATTATTTAGAAAATATTAATCTTACCATTACTTTTGACGTTATTATTCAAGGATAATGTGCCGTAAATGCAAAAGCTTGCCAAGAACAGCTGAATATATATATTCTGCATTTTACACAAGTTTTAGAATTCAAAAAGCTTCTTCTGAAATTAAAAAAAATATTAAAATATGCTATTAAAATGTAAACATTTTGTGTTATTATGAATAACTATTTATATAAATACCAAATACATGTAGTAAACACAACTTTAATACACATTCTTATGTATTAGAGTTCAAAAGATCATTTAAAGAAGTAGTTAAAAACATAAATATCTAAAAAAGCCTTAGCGTTTTACAAAAGCTTAAAAAAATGAAAAAGTTTAAGATTTAAAAAAAATTACCAATAATTGAGAAATTTTTGTGCGAAATACTGTTATTTTATATAAATTTAAATAATTTACATTAAAAGTTTGATTAAGAAATCAATTTTTAAAAAAACAAAGAAAGTGGTACCATGTACCCTTAAATTGACATAACTAAATACTCTTACATATAAATATTAAACGGTACTTGATTAAAATAATTAAATAAGGACAATAACAAATATTTACATTTTTGATTTAAACATACAACTGTAAGCTTAAGCAGTTTTTAAAGAAGAAGAAAATTTAAATTTAAACTTTAAAACATTTTAATAAGAAATATTTTTTTTGGGCACCATTGCTTTGATAATCACACTTCCTTGCGTTTATCTCATATACAACGCATTCAGATGACATTTATGGAAACAACTTACCTGAGCACTTGAGCTGTCTGGAAGACGAAAGAAAAACCCATTTAAGCATCAATGTTTGGCTATTTAACAAGAAATTAGTGACCTCCTTTTCTTCAGAAAAACACACTTTTCTCTCTTACTATTCCAGGACAGGATGTGAAGGCATCCATTTCTTTACGACGTGCTGCATACAGTTTTTGTTTGCCTTGATATGTCACTGGGTGGCACTTTTTCATAGAATTCCCGTTAATTATTTTTGAAATAAACTTGAAAAAATCTAAATTTTTCTAATCTAAAATTCTATTATACCGTGTTAAAAATATGTATTCGAAAATAAATCAAATGTACTCATTTTTGAATGCATTCGATGCTTATTATGGATATGTACTTAAAAATGAGACATATACTTAAAATTAGTACAGAGGGCAAAAATGAACGAAAGTACAGATGCTAGTCTACATATTCTGCCTTCATCAATCTCTTTCAATAAATATCGACAATTACAACCAAGAGTTATCGGGATTCGAACACACATCTGCAGGCACCGCTGTTTAGAGTATTATTCGTTAAGTTACCAGGGCAACGTGAAGAAGTTATAAACAGTAGAAATGAAGGTGTGCCAAAAGAATGGAAAGTAAGATAATTGACTTGTAGTAACTCAGTTTCCATTTCAGTAATCAACAACAAAAAATGTAGAAAACCATCTTCTGAACAAATAATTCTCAACATACATTCTCAAAAAAAACAAATAAATTAAGTTTGTTATGATGGCTTGAGCAGAAGCTGAAATGAACAATATGAAATCGCACTACTTATTTTCGAAAGTACGATTACTTAAATTTGAGTGCATAATCGCTCATTTACGATGCAATTGTACTCAAAACAAAACGAGTACGTTCATGTACTCATTTTTAATCACCTTTTTTTTTACAATGTGGTCACATTAAAAAACTTTTTAACTCTTCCTCACTTTTAAAATCACCCATTTTGATGTCTTAATTTCAACCCTTTTCAACCATCACTTCAAATAACTTTTCTTAAATTTATATATCGGCCTTTTCTATAAAGCTCTCTCTCCCTGATTTGTCCCAGCCATAAAACATTAACATATTTCATGTCACTATTAGATTTCTAATCAGTCAGTAACTACTGCATATAACTACTTTCTCTCCCACCCATCTCCCCAAGCTTCTCCCGCAACTTAAACGGCGAACTGAAACTTTAATTCGACGATCGAAAGTGTCCAAAATTTATCCTCTCACTTGAATTTATCACTAGAGTCTGAGTAATAAATATTTTGAACTCAAATTGTAGGCTCTTAGTATTATAACTAAATACCCCCTTTCAAAATCATAACGATTGCCCTCTAATTAAAGAATTATCCCATACATATATAAAGTAACTGATAATCCACTATTTTTTCAAGACCGCCATTTCAAAGTTTGAAGTGATATTCTAAGGAATAAAAAACAATAAACTATTAATTTGTCAGAATAATTCTTTTTTAATTGATTTTAGGGTTCATTAAAAAAAAATTATTTAAAAATGAATTAGGCAAACATTTTTCCTAAATATTATTGATGCTTTCCTAGTATTTTACAAATTAAAAATATATATTTGTCCTTTTTGTTTTTGCGGTTGAAAGAAGAAACCGCACGGAAAAGTATTATATTTTAAACAAAACGTAATTTAAGCTCGTACACTGTAAAAAAGGTACTTAAAAATAAGCATATAAACCTATTTTTTTCTTTTAATAAAATGGCATCGTTAAAGGACGCGTGGCATTCTCATAAGCAAGTAACAATACTTTTCCATAAAGTATCTATGTGATTATATATTTCTATCTCAGCTTCTGTTCAAACGCTGTTAATGAAACCAACAAAATTTAAAATACTAGTAGTTCATAAGATGGTTTACCCATTATTTTATATCGATTGCTTAAATTGAAATGAAATTATTACAACTCAATTATCTTACTTTCCATTCTTTTGGCACACTTTTTTTAAACACTTCTTTTGTTTATAACTTTTTTTTGTCGCCCTGGTAGTTTAATGGATAATATATTGTACTGTGATGCTGAGGATCTGGGTTCGATTCCCAGTAAAACTTGGTTGTAATTGTCTACTCATTGTACTCAATTTTGAGTACATGCGCCTTTTTCTCAATTACAACTCAAGTACAGTACTCAGAGCCATGATAAACATCGAATATAATTAAAAATGAGTATATTTTACTTAATTGAGGATATTTTATTATTATATTTTACCTATTTTTAACAGTGTACAATATATTAAAAAAACTCTTTTAAGGGAGACCCGAGCCCCAAATCCTAATTTGTTTATTAATTAATTCAGAAATACCATTTTTTTTATATTATTAGAACATCTTTTTCTGAACAATAATCAAAAACAAAAATATATTTTTAAAAAATTATTTTTGTTATTTTTTTGCATTTTTTAAGCTTAAAAAGACTTTTTTTAAAATCATTACTCCTCTTTCAATTTTTAATGTTTTTAATTGATTAAATAACGTCAAAGTACAAACTACAAACGTATGAATAGACTGTTGCAGATTTGTGTTTTAAGTGTCTTCAAAAACTTATTTTAAGTTCAAAACCCAAAAAATATTAACATTTTTAAGTTTAATAATTTGTAAAAAAATAATTTATAATTTAATTTAAAAAAGTTATACATACGTTTATAACCCAAATATTGGAGCTTCAAAAACTATTAACAGTTTAGTTTTAAGTTATCTATTTACAAAGCTTTAGCATTTTAAACGTGACCAAAATTTAAAAAAAATATTTTGAGTAAATGACGATTGTTGCAGACGAAAAGTATGTAGAAAAATGATAAATGCTATATAAACTTCTAAAAAACATATTTTCTGTTTCTTTTACTGTTTTGCCTTTTTGTGCACACCTTCTTAAGTACGTTTAGCATAGTTTTATGAAGAAAAACAATTAGCAATTTTTCAGGATTTTGGGGCTTGGGTCATCCTTAAGGGGACTCGGTACCCTTGGAATAATTTTTTTTATTTAATAATTTACATAGATATTTTACACATATTATTGAAGGTTATTATTATATAACATGATTTTATCAACAAAAAAAATTTTTCTATGAGTATATTTTTCAAAATTTAATTTTTTTCTTAAAAATTTAACTTTTTTAAAAAAGGTTTTTCTTTTTCAGTTTTTGATATTTTGTAAAGATTTTTTTTTCTTACATTCACTATACTATACTTTATAACTTCAAGGATCGAATTTGGAATTACTTATTTAGTTCTTGAGAAAAAAAATAAAATATCGATGTATATGCAAAAAAATGGAAAAAAACATGATTTAGTCTACTTTTAATTTTTTTTTTCTTTTCATTATTTTGCAAAACCCATCCTTGATTGTTTTAAATAGGTTATACAGGAATTTCAAAAAAAAAATCAAGTCATTTGAATAATATTTGAGAAAGTATTCTTATTTTAAATACCGTGGCATATGCAAAAAACACAAACTGAGATAAATCAGTTTAAACATTTCAAATCCAAATAACTCGATGAATACATTTGAGATTTTCTTCACACATAATTAATTTTATAACTACTTGGATACATATAAAATTCCGGTTTCTATTATTTAATTGGAGTACATTAAATCACTATTATGTACTCAGTTTTAAAATTATAACAAAACTAAATTTTTGAGAAAAATCTGTTAAAATCAAAATAATAGTGTTTAAAATATTGTTTTACACTAATTTTGTGTTAGAAACCATATTAATACAACTGAATTCATTGAACATACATATTCCATACCATAAAACACTTTAGAATGGGCTTTGACAATAGCAAAAACATGTATTACATTTGTTAAATATGTCGCCTTTGGCAAATACGTCTCCTTGTACCTTCAAATTTAAAATTATATCAAACCACGGTAAAAAAAAAGTAAACAAACACGTGATGTGATAGATACAGTCACAGATAAACACGTTCAACTTGTTCTTAGCGGATTTTTCTTTAAATAAATGACCAAAAGCTGTTGCGTCAAAAATTTAAACATCGAAATGGACGTAGCATTTTAAGTGCTGTGAAAGTAATGAAACGCATTTTTATTACAGTTAAAATTGTCAGATCGTTTCAAAACTTTGTAATAAATAACTTTAGGTATAAGAGCATATTTTAAGCAAAAAAAAGAAAAATTGATATTTTCATCGATTTTCTCAAATCAAAGGGTACCAAGTCCTCTTAAATAAATTTTTTCTTGTAGCTTTTTACCCAATGCCGCTCATGAACGTGTTATCACGTCCAGGGATCTCAAGTTTTACTGAAAATACACCCAATTTTTTTATTCATAAAAATACTCCATTTTACAATATTTTTTTTAATTTAAAGTTTTGATTAACAACTTATAATCTATATTTGTAAAATTAATTAAAAAAATTAACTAATATAAATGCGCATGACTATAAACATATATTTAAATATCCAAGCATATATATATATATATATATATATATATATATAACAAAAACATAGTAGAAAACAATGGATAATAATAAACAAAATTATATAATTTAAAAAAAGGCATAGAAAATCAAATATGAATCAGCGCTAGAGCTGCATGAAAAAATCCAAGTACTAAAACTAAAATATGAATTATTTAAGTAAAAATTATACTAATAAAAATTTATTAAAAGGTGAAAGACATAATCAAAACGGTACTTCATCAGGGGGTAGGGGGTAGACTTTTCAATGCGGTCCTACCCCCTGATGAAGTACCGTTTTGATTATGTCTTTCACCTTTTAATATTTTTTTATTAGTATAATTTTTACTTAAATAATTCATATTTTAGTTTTAGTACTTGGATTTTTTCACATTTGTCATATTTTTTATTTTAATTTAACGAAAGTATTTTTCTAATTTAATATATTTTATTGTTTTACAGTATATATATATATATATATATATATATATATATATATATATATATATATATATATATATATATATATATATATATATATATATATATATATATATATATATATATATATATATATATATATAGCAACACGTATTGTACCAGTCATGTTTGACGAAACAGACGCGCACTATATGTTTCGAATAAATATTGTATCAAACTGAACAAAAAAAAAAAAAAATAACGAAATTTATTTCTTCAAAAATGATGCTTAATACGTCCAAGAACTAATTATGAGTTAATGTCCATGGAAGGAGACGTAATAGAATCCGAGTAAATTAGTTTCTTTAAAAATTTCGAGGATTTTTGTTTCGCTAAAAGTTACATGATAAAATGACGAAACTATTGTCGAATATGATCTGAAAAATGAGAGTGTTATTTTTAAAAGTGTGGCTACATTGATAAGTAGAATGATATCCGTCTTATTATTGGGCAACCTGTTGAACTTAGACCCACACCACCTGGCCAAATGATAGATATAGCAGCAGAATTATGGAAAAAGTCCGTTTTCGGCTTTTTCGAACTTGCACCACTTGAGAGATGTCATCGCCGACTTAATGATGTCATCGCCCTTCCGTTACAGGGCGATCCTCATTTCTTAAGCCCACACCTCCCCTTTAGCAATTAAATAACATGGGAAATCCCATTTCCTTTGTTGATTTTCTTCGCAACGGAAACTTGCTGACAGAGCTATTAAATACACATATCGTTTTCAAAATATTATAACTAATATGAATGGATGGCTCTGCTATACAAAAAGCCTGTGTTTATCCGCGGTAGATACAGAAACTAATGATCCGATTCTGATGATACATGATAAAATAAAACAGGTTGGTAGCACATGATTGGGTGACGGTAGTTTTTTGGAAATTCGCTATTTCCATTGTTTAAACAATTGTTTAAAAAAATACAAAACCCAATCAGAGGATTGGTGGTTCGAATCCGTGCGATGGACTTGACATAGAAAAGTAAAAAAAGTAGTGATCTTGCGATCGGAGGGTTGCCAGCTTCGCTACAAAAATACTAGAAAGTCGTCCACAATATCCAACAAATTATACTGGCGTGTATACGGGACTGGTGCACGATAAATCTGATCGGGGTCCAAAGTCCCGACGTCTATTGAAGGCGTTGGGTGCCAGTTCAGGTGTTTCCTCGTCATCTGACCATTGTTCTAAAATAACGAGGTGCCTGTATGAATGTGTGTGTGAATGTGTATATGTTCCTGGGTCTTTCCTTCGAGATTGACCCCGAACCGTCGCCAATAGCAAACTGTGCAGCTCTAGTGCGACGTTAATTAACAAAAACCAAACCAAACCAAACCAAAACCCAATATAATCTGTATATTACTAACCTCTAAACACAAATTAAAGAAATATGTTTGAAAATACTTTGTAGCAAACTCGAAGCAATTTCTTCAAATATATATAGCAATTTATATCAATTCAAACTTGATCAAACGTGAAAAAAGTCATCACTGTGAAAAATGAGTTCAAAATTACATATTCAGACAATTTTGTACCACAGCATTTTATTGTTTGCAAAAAAATAATTAGTTGTACTTAGCGTAAAAATATAATTTTGGTGTTGTTAGATTCATAATAAAATTAATTATACTTTAAAGTAATAATTTTTTTTTTGATATTTTTGGTAATTTTGTGTCCCAGCGTTGATTGTTAAGCTTTGGAGCTTAAATTCTGAAGTGGATTTAAATTACTTTAATTGTGAACACCAAATGCAAAAGCTGATATATCCGAAAATTCAAAAATCAGATTTTTTATATATATATATAGGTACTGTATACCTATGTCTTCAATTTTAATATATAATTAAAGAGCAAAAATAATTATTTTACTAATAAAAACTCAAAAAAGTAGTCAACAGAAGTAAAATAACCTATTACCAGAGAAGGTGAACACAAGTGCCAGTGATAGTTTAATTGATGGCAGGTTTGTATGTGTATATAACGCCTTTAGCTTATTGAACAAAAGCAAAATGGCATCGCTTACAATTGTAAAACCAATTAAAAGCCTTCATCCAATTGTAAAATCAGTTTAATAAAAAAAACATTATATAGATCATAACTTTTTAAGTAATATGAGATCATACACATTTTAGTTAAAAATGGCTACATATTTACATTTTTTTTTACAAAAAAATTATATTTTATTAATAATAGCTAATTTTTTAAATTATTAAGATACTGCTTGCTTTAACGCATACATCCAGACAACTCAATCCTAAAAGTACTCTTAAAAACATGTTACAATTTCCATTTTTATAAACATCGTTTTACGCTTGTTGGACAATACTATAAAAATATGAATGACAAAATTCTATTGCAGTTAAACAATTTCTATCCAACAACATAAATATTTTAAAATAGGACAAAATGGGGAAAAAAAGTCGAATTAATCGATAATAGCGTGCCCGTGCGAGACTTCTCGTATACACAACGAATTATAATCTTTACATTTCAGCGGCAAACCCGCTCCATGCATATAAATCGATAAATATAAATTTCGTATTTTTTAGACTTAGAAAATTTAATAATTTATAAAACAGCTCCGTCTTTATAATTAGTTCAATTAAACTATATATATACAAATATATACAAATATACAAATATATATATATATATATATATATATATGTATATATATATATATATATATATATATATATATATATATATATATATATATATATATATATATATATATATATATATATATATATATATATATATATATATATATATATATATATATATATATATATATATATATATATATATATATATATATATATATATATATATATATATATATATATTGAGAAATTCTTCATTCAAAAATCGATTGTGTGAATAGCTGATAACTAATTTTTTATAAAACAAATAAATATTGAAGAGTATGTATAATATAATTTTTATATTTAAAAGTATTTCAGTCTTTGTAATAGATTTCCGATTATACGTTCTCTGAATGGATTACGTTAAGAATAACTATTTCTGAGTAAACTGTACATTCGTCCTTCCCCAAATTAATACTTCGTTATCAATAAAATATATAATTAATAAATGAAAGATTTTTCTCAATATTCCTGGAATAAGCTTTACGAAATTCAATACAAATTAACAAGAAGTGGATACCCCATCCGAGACATATAAATAGTAACATCACCTAAGTAAATGTCTATTTCTGAAGAATTATGATGAAAACATTTGATACGCCATAGCTGGTGATAATACTATCAGTTTTGTTGATAATGAAGACCACGGAGGCTATTTATATTATATCCGGCCTGGTCATTCTATGGACCGTGAAGGAAATTAGTGGAGCAAAATATACAGTTCATATTCATAAAGGTAATGGCGGAAGCGGCCAAGGTGAGAGTGACGGAAACAGTGGTGGGGAAGAGGCTGGTGGAGGTGAAGCTGGTGGAGAAGAAGCTGGTGGAGGTGAAGCTGGTGGAGAAGAAGCTGGTGGAGAAGAAGCTGGCGGAGAAGAAGCTGGCGGAGGACAAAGCGGAGGAGGAAAAGGAAAGAAAAAATATATTTTTTATATCCACCATGGACCACACGGAAGTGGAAAGAGTGAAGAAGGTGGAGGAGAAGAAGGTGGAGGAGAAGAAGGTGGAGGTGAAGAAGGTGGAGGTGAAGAAGGTGGTGGTGAAGAAGGTGGAGGGGAAGAAGGTGGAGGGGAAGAAGGTGGAGGGGAAGAAGGTGGAGGTGAACAAGGTGGAGGTGAAGAAGGTGGAAGTGAAGAAGGTGGAGGGGAAGAAGGTGGAGGTGAACAAGGTGGAGGTGAACAAGGTGGAGGCAAACAAGGTGGAGGTGAAAAAGGTGGAGCAGGAAAGAGCAAACACAAATTTATTATTCATATCCACCACGGTTCAGGTGGGAAGAAAAGTGGAGAAGGGCAAGGTGGTGGGGAACAAGGTGGAGGTGAACAAGGTGGAGGTGAACAAGGTGGAGGTGAACAAGGTGGAGGTGAACAAGGTGGTGGTGAACAAGGTGCAGGTGAACAAGGTGGAGGTGAACAAGGTGGAGGTGAACAAGGTGGAGGTGAACAAGGTGGAGGTGAACAAGGTGGAGGCGAACAAGGTGGAGGTGAACAAGGTGGAGGTGAACAAGGTGGAGGTGAACAAGGTGGCGGTAAAAAAAGTGGATCAGGAAAGCCCAAACCCAAATATATTATTCATATTCACCACCACCATGGAAAAAGTGGAGGAGGGCAAGGTGGAGGTGAACAAGGTGGAGGCGAACAAGGTGGAGGTGAACCAGGTGGAGGTGAACAGGGTGGAGGCGAACAAGGTGGAGGTGAACAAGGTGGAGGTGAACAAGGTGGAGGTGAACAAGGTGGAGGTGAACAAGGTGGAGGTGAAGGAGGTGGTGGTGAAGAAGGTGGAGGTGAACCAGAAGAAGGTGGTGGTGAAGAAGGTGGAGGCGAACAAGGTGGAGGGCAAGAGGGTGACGGAAATGTTCAATCAGGAAGTGAACCGGAAACACAGGGAGGGGAGGAACATTCGGGTAAAGATGTAACTACTACAATGTCTCCTAACGAAAAAAAGTTGTGGAAAGAATGGCAAAAACTCCTAAAAAAGTATCATGATATGGAAAAAGGTGGTAAAAAAAATAAAGCAGCCGATAAAAAGAAAGGATGTGGAGGCAAACGCAAAAAAAAACCTAAAAAATGTGGAGGGAAAAAGAAAAAGAAAGACAAGAAAAAGAAAGACAAGAAAAAGAAAGATAAGAAAAAGAAGGACCAGAAACCGAAAGACAAGAAAAAGAAAGACAAGAAATGTAAAGGCAAGAAAAAGAAAGATAAGGATTCTAAAAGTGAAGCAAGCGAAGAAGATGAGGAGGAAGCGGAGAAAAACTCTGAAGAATCTGTAGTAGTCGTAGAAAGGGAAGAAAAGGACGAGTCTGATGAAAGCCCTAATGAGGAAGAGGATGATAAAGGTGATGATGCCAAACCGCAGAAAGGAGAGCCTGATAAAGGCGAGTCTGATGATGGCGAGGCCGACGAAGACAAAATTGACGCCGATGACGATGAGGAAGATAAAGACAAAGCAGATAAAGATGGCAAAGATAAAAATGACAAAGGCGATAAGGGAAAAGATGATAAGGGTGATAAAGACGATAAAGATAAGGATAAAAAAGGAAGTAAAGATAAGGATAAAAAAGGAAGTAAAGATAAAGATAAAGATAAGGATAAAAAAGAAAGTAAAGACAAAGATAATGCCAAGTCAGCTAAAGGGGCAAAAGACGATGATGATGATGATGGTGACAAAGATAAAGGTGGAAAGGATAAAGGCAAAGATGACAAGGATGATAAGGAGGAAAAAGACGATAAGGAGGGAAAAGATGATAAGGATGACAAAGATGATAAGGATGATAAAGACGAGAAGGATGACAAAGATGATAAGGGTGACAAAGATGATAAGGATGACAAAGATGATAAGGATGATAAAGATGATAAGGAGGAAAAAGATGATAAGGATGACAAAGATGATAAGGATGATAAAGATGATGAGGATGATAAAGACGATAAGGATGAAAAAGATGATAAGGATGACAAAGATGATAAAGACGATAAGGATGATAAAGACGATAAGGATGAAAAAGATGATAAGGATGACAAAGATGATAAGGATGATAAAGACGATAAGGATGAAAAAGATGATAAGGATGACAAAGATGATAAGGATGATAAAGACGATAAGGATGAAAAAGATGATAAGGATGACAAAGATGATAAGGATGATAAAGACGATAAGGATGATAAAGATGATAAGGATGAAAAAGATGATAAGGATGACAAAGATGATAAGGATGATAAAAACGATAAGGATGAAAAAGATGATAAGGATGACAAAGATGATAAGGATGATAAAGACGATAAGGATGATAAAGATGATAAGGATGAAAAAGATGATAAGGATGACAAAGATGATAAAGACGATAAGGATGAAAAAGATGATAAGGATGACAAAGATGATAAGGATGACAAAGATGATAAAGATGATAAAGACGACAAAGATGATAAAGATGACAAAGATGATAAAGACGAAAAAGATGATAAGGATGACAAAGATGATAAGGACGACAAAGATGATAAGGATGACAAAGATGATAAGGATGAGAAAGATGATGATGATGATAAATAAGGGGGAAAATGAAAACCTTTTATTGAACTATGTAAATAAGTAATATATATTTACATTAGTAAAAAAGTATGTTGTTATTCAAAAAACACTTCTTAATCAAACGTTCATTTTATATGTGTAAAATACATTGCATTTTTTGATAGTGTGTTGTTAATACAAACTGTATTGTATATGATGTTACAATTATTATAAGTGCATGGCGTTTTGAAATTGAAGCTTATAATTTTACTTTCATTAAAAACTTCATTAAAAATAAATAAGTGACTGTAAAGAAAACCGTAATAAGGCATACTTTGTAATTTAGAAATTGATTCACATGATTAATACATAACATTTATATTTATATATATATATATATATATATATATATATATATATATATATATATATATATATATATATATATATATATATATATATATATATATATATATATATATATATATATATATATATATATATATATATATTATAGGTTTGTCTTATTTAGCATAAAAATATCAATCAAAAACAGTTTTCCTGTGATTGTTGAAAAATAAACAATTATCATTCTATAACTAATTTTTCTTTATTATAATTAATTATCTTTTAATTTACAATAATTACAGACAATTGTTATCTTCAAAGAATCAATGAGCTAATATCACAGCTCTGATCGTAGATGATTTTTAAAGAGACTTCCAGTTCGATACTGAAGAGTCGTTCTGAAATTTCTTTGTAAATATTCACAACGCATTTCGCAATTTTTTAAAAACTTTTTAAAATTTCAAAAGATTTTTTTATGAAAATAAAATTAAAAAGCTGCGCATTTTCGACTGCTCAATAAAATATATCGACAAAATTATAATTAAGCGGCCTAATTTATAATCGTACAATAAAGGCTTTGTAACTTCAAGGCGTACGGGGAATGCACCGTATATACCGGATGAAACCGTTTTACGGAATAGTTTGAAGAAATAAAATGGGACTAATTTCAAATCTGCAAGATAGTTCGTTAGAAAGTTATATATATTTTTTTATTTACCTCAATAAAGTTATACGTAAAGAGCAATTTAGAAATCATTTGCAGCAAAGTATAAAAATTTATACATAAAACAAAATATGTTCACATGTCTTCCTGTATCTGTCCCATAAAAGCTATAATATGACCGAATTTAGAATATGTATGGTTAGCTTCGAAATAACAATACAAGTATTATATTATGACTTGATGAATGCATTATATTTATAAAAATTCTTTAACAAGGCAAATATAGCGTTTGTGAAAAAAACGCTAACATTCAGAGTTCTTAAGAAATAAAAGCAGAATAAATATAATAGGGAATCAAAAATATAATCCCTGAGTGAAAATTGTATATTAAATACCATTCATAGGAAAAGATAGATAATTTCTTGGGGAATAATAATTTGTTTTTCTAGAATTGTGATTCTGCCATATAGAAGTAAATACACTTGTTGTGGTTTTACGATGTAAATAAATAATTGATATACCGATCTGTAGATAAACGTACTGTGGTTTTAAAATATCAAAAATTAAACTTATTTTGATTTTGAAATATCTATCTCTCGATAAACGTATTTTGGTTTTGATATATCGAAGGTTAAACTTATGGTGGTTTTGCTATATTGATGTATATAAACTTATATTTTTAAGTAAAAAAGCAAAATAGCATTTCGGATATATCGTCTATTTTGTCTTTATTAGAATTGGAAGATTCTTGGTTCAAATTCGTAAGTCAAATCAACCGAGAAAATAAATTTAAGTAAAAAATAGCCTTATGCAACTGATATATTGCAAGCTGTGACTGCAAAAAATGACTGGCAAAAAATGACTAATTGATTTGATCACCTTAAGTTCATTATGTGATGGATCACGTTTAAGTTGTGCGTAAGGTACCCCCAGAAAGCAGGGTAGTGAGACCATCTATATTAAAATACAAATACAACGTTAAAATACGTAATAAAAATCCATCAAATCTGGACATGTTTCGGGAGATACATCACCCTTCATCAGCGGAAAATGTAAAGTCTGTGTGTAATAAAATATAAATAAACCCAGAAATTGAAAGTGTTGCCAAAGAACAAAAAACTAAAAAAATATTTCAATCGGTTGGAGTTAACTATTGTGTGCCAACAAGCGGGAAATACTGGTACCGCAAACGTTTCATTGACAATCGAGTCAATATTGCTAAAAATATGAAACGCCTCCAGGAAGTCAAATTCAACTGGAGATTTAGGTTTGCAAATTAAATGTGAGTTCGAAAAATTAAATATATGATCATGTTCCCAAGAGAGCTTGGCAATGGAGGACTTCTTTATTTCTTGTTTAACAGTATGTGCTTGGTGCTCCTTGATACGAAATCTTAATGTTTGACCTATATATGACATGCCACCTTGACATGAAATACTGTATATGCCCCAGTTATTAAGATCGTCAATAGGGTCTTTAAGTTATGCGAAAGTGATCTTATTGATAGGTGAAAAAATGGAACGTATGTCGAACCTACTGAGAATTTTAGAAATTTGATGGCTGGTCTGGGGATAATATGGTAGAACAACTAAAGCATTAGAACGCTCAGATAGACTACCACATAAAAATGTATGGTGTTACATATCATTAACTACGTAAATACGCAAACCGTGTTGCATGCTGACATTAACAAATCTAATACAGAGAAAGAAAACTTTTCAATTACAGGAAGTAAAGAGAGAATGAAAAAAATGCTTGCTATATCATACATTTAATATGTACTGGGTTGTTGGTCCGTTGTTTGATTGCATCACTTAGCTGTATTAGAAATATAAAACATTATTTTTTTCCAAACTACTTCGTTTATATTTTAAACAAATGAATTATTTTAAGTTTCTCGTAAAGAATGGTTCATTATGCGTAGTTACACCCTCTACTAATATAAAACATAGTTTTTAAAAGAAAAGGGTTTATTGTGCTGCCAATATTTAAAATGTGCAAAATTGAAGGCATTTAATGGTATATTTAGCTTTAAATCAACTTACTATCATTTAGAATTTTTTTAAACGTTAACATTGTAGATATAATCAACCAATATTCAATTTTAACATACAGAGTTATATTTTTAAAAATATTTTTTGTATTTTTACGATAACAGTGTTTCGCCCTTAACACATTAATTGACATATATAAGTTAAGTAAGACACTGTTATTTAAATTTTCTCATCCGGATCCTTTATCCAAACACATTTCCAACATCTGGACGAATTAGCTCGTTATTACAATATATGTATTTAAGGTTTATGTCTTATTTGGTAATTGAAATATTTAACCTATATAAAAGCGTTTCTTGATAATAAACCCGTTGATAGTAAAACTCTATGTGATGTCAGAAAAGAAAACATTTTAATAAATCAGTCTTTTTTTTATTTGCGAAGTGATAATATCAGTTGTAATTTGTAGACATAGTTACTACAAAGTAATAAAATTAACCTAAAATAACAGAAAAAAATATTTATACAGCTAATGTTATACAATGTTTTTGTTTTTGCTCATAGTATTAGGTATTAGTAATTTTATTTGAAAATATAACTGAAAATAGTTTATGAAAAATCTTTTTTTTTTATAAAAATTCTTTAGAAAATTCACGCATAGGAAAAAAATGTTTTAAGAAAAATCAGAAGAACGCCAAAAATATGTGTAAGAAAATAAAAACCATGATTTTTTTTAATAAAAAACTATATTTATAATATAACTGTATTTAATATTTTTTCGGTTTAATTGGAAACATCCAAAAATATATTTATTTACATGAATCAAAAAAGAAATTATACATAATATCAAAAGGTACACCCGATTACTACAAATTTTATCGTTTTACAATATGTTTTATTAACTACTAGTAAAACACATTTCCTTTGCACAGAATTAATTAAAACAACGCAAGATAAAAAAAAAATTTAAAGAAATGTTATTAATATCAAAACTAAAATACACTAATTTATATCAAATAAATTATTATCAAATAAAATTATATCAAACGTAAAATCATTATCAATTATATGATATAAAAAGCACTAATTAATATCAAAAACATAATAATAAGGAATTTAAATTTTTTCCGGAATTCTATGGAATTCGCCATAAAAATGATTTCTACAATTAAATTATAAAAAATAATTGTATACAGTAAAAAGTAATGTCTTAGAAAAGTCTGGTAGCAATCAATGTGGTAACAGAAGTAGATTTCTATAAAGGTATACCTTAAAGATTATGAAGAAGTTTTTCTAAGAGTCGACCCCCTATAGAAAAAGTTGCGCGAAAATTATTTATTTTAATCGTAACGCTTTTTACCGTAATTTTGATTGAAATATTTTAAACCTTTTTTTTTTTAACAATAGACGAATATTCAAATTTTCGCGCAAAGACAGTGCTTCTTTCAATGAGTTGCTGCTCTGTCCTATGTACATCAACTTTGTATGTCTCGTGTAAGTTCTTAAGCATTTGCGTTTACTTACGTAGATAAGGTATTATTTTTTTATATACATATATGCGTATCTCTATACCGCATTCATTGAGTAAGAAAGTTTAATAAGGGGAACATTAGGCTATGTGAAACCGTTTTTTTTTAAACAATAGCCGAATATTCAAATTTACCCGCAAAGACAGGTGCTCTTTCAACGAGTTGCTGTTCCGTCCTATGCACATCAGTATTTTCACATCAACTTTGTATGTCTCGTATAAGCTTTTAAGCATTTGCGTTTTCTTACGTAGATAAGGTATTATTTTTTTATATACATATATGCGTATCTCTATACCGCATTCATTGAGTAAGAAAGTTTAATAAGGGGAACATTAGACTATGTGAAACCGTTTTTTTTTTTTAAACAATACCCGAATATTCAAATTTACTCGCAAAGACAGGTGCTCTTTCAACGAGTTGCTGTTCCGTCCTATGCACATCAGTATTTTCACATCAACTTTGTATGTCTCGTATAAGCTTTTAAGCATTTGCGTTTTCTTACGTAGATAAGGTATTATTTTTTTATATACATATATGCGTATCTCTATACCGCATTCATTGAGTAAGAAAGTTTAATAAGGGGAACATTAGGCTATGTGAAACCGTTTTTTTTCTAAACAATAGCCGAATATTCAAATTTACCCGCAAAGACAGGTGCTCTTTCAACGAGTTGCTGTTCCGTCCTATGCACATCAGTATTTTCACATCAACTTTGTATGTCTCGTATAAGTTTTTAAGCATTTGCGTTTACTTACGTAGATAAGGTATTATTTTTTTATATACATATATGCGTATCTCTATACCGCATTCATTGAGTAAGAAAGTTTAATAAGGGGAACATTAGGCTATGTGAAACCGTTTTTTTTTAAACAATAGCCGAATATTCAAATTTTCGCGCAAAGACAGGTGCTTCTTTCAATGAGTTGCTGTCCCGTCCTATGCACATCAGTATTTTCTCATCAACTTTATATGTCTCGCGTAAGTTCTTAAGTATTTGCGTATACTTTCGTAGATAAAGTATTATGTTTTTATATACATATATGCTTATCTCTATACCGCATTCATTGAGTAAGAAAGTTTAATAAGGGAACATTAGGCTATGTGAAACCGTTTTTTTTTAAACAATAGCCGAATATTCAAATTTACCCGCAAAGACAGGTGCTCTTTCAACGAGTTGCTGTTCCGTCCTATGCACATCAGTATTTTCACATCAACTTTGTATGTCTCGTATAAGTTTTTAAGCATTTGCGTTTACTTACGTAGATAAGGTATTATTTTTTTATATACATATATGCGTATCTCTATACCGCATTCATTGAGTAAGAAAGTTTAATAAGGGGAACATTAGGCTATGTGAAACCGTTTTTTTTTAAACAATAGCCGAATATTCAAATTTTCGCGCAAAGACAGGTGCTTCTTTCAATGAGTTGCTGTCCCGTCCTATGCACATCAGTATTTTCTCATCAACTTTATATGTCTCGCGTAAGTTCTTAAGTATTTGCGTATACTTTCGTAGATAAAGTATTATGTTTTTATATACATATATGCTTATCTCTATACCGCATTCATTGAGTAAGAAAGTTTAATAAGGGAACATTAGGCTATGTGAAACCGTTTTTTTTTTTAAACAATAGCCGAATATTCAAATTTACCCGCAAAGACAGGTGCTCTTTCAACGAGTTGCTGTTCCGTCCTATGCACATCAGTATTTTCACATCAACTTTGTATGTCTCGTATAAGCTTTTAAGCATTTGCGTTTTCTTACGTAGATAAGGTATTATTTTTTTATATACATATATGCGTATCTCTATACCGCATTCATTGAGTAAGAAAGTTTAATAAGGGGAACATTAGACTATGTGAAACCGTTTTTTTTTTTTAAACAATACCCGAATATTCAAATTTACTCGCAAAGACAGGTGCTCTTTCAACGAGTTGCTGTTCCGTCCTATGCACATCAGTATTTTCTCATCAACTTTATATGTCTCGCGTAAGTTCTTAAGTATTTGCGTATACTTTCGTAGATAAAGTATTATGTTTTTATATACATATATGCTTATCTCTATACCGCATTCATTGAGTAAGAAAGTTTAATAAGGGAACATTAGGCTATGTGAAACCGTTTTTTTTTTTAAACAATAGCCGAATATTCAAATTTACCCGCAAAGACAGGTGCTCTTTCAACGAGTTGCTGTTCCGTCCTATGCACATCAGTATTTTCACATCAACTTTGTATGTCTCGTATAAGTTTTTAAGCATTTGCGTTTACTTACGTAGATAAGGTATTATTTTTTTATATACATATATGCGTATCTCTATACCGCATTCATTGAGTAAGAAAGTTTAATAAGGGGAACATTAGGCTATGTGAAACCGTTTTTTTTTTTAAACAATAGCCGAATATTCAAATTTTCGCGCAAAGACAGGTGCTTCTTTCAATGAGTTGCTGTCCCGTCCTATGCACATCAGTATTTTCTCATCAACTTTATATGTCTCGCGTAAGTTCTTAAGTATTTGCGTATACTTTCGTAGATAAAGTATTATGTTTTTATATACATATATGCTTATCTCTATACCGCATTCATTGAGTAAGAAAGTTTAATAAGGGGAACATTAGGCTATGTGAAACCGTTTTTTTTCTAAACAATAGCCGAATATTCAAATTTACCCGCAAAGACAGGTGCTCTTTCAACGAGTTGCTGTTCCGTCCTATGCACATCAGTATTTTCACATCAACTTTGTATGTCTCGTATAAGCTTTTAAGCATTTGCGTTTTCTTACGTAGATAAGGTATTATTTTTTTATATACATATATGCGTATCTCTATACCGCATTCATTGAGTAAGAAAGTTTAATAAGGGGAACATTAGGCTATGTGAAACCGTTTTTTTTTTAAACAATAGCCGAATATTCAAATTTTCGCGCAAAGACAGGTGCTTCTTTCAATGAGTTGCTGTCCCGTCCTATGCACATCAGTATTTTCTCATCAACTTTATATGTCTCGCGTAAGTTTTTAAGTATTTGCGTATACTTTCGTAGATAAAGTATTATGTTTTTATATACATATATGCTTATCTCTATACCGCATTCATTGAGTAAGAAAGTTTAATAAGGGGAACATTAGGCTATGTGAAACCGTTTTTTTCCTAAACAATAGCCGAATATTCAAATTTACCCGCAAAGACAGGTGCTCTTTCAACGAGTTGCTGTTCCGTCCTATGCACATCAGTATTTTCACATCAACTTTGTATGTCTCGTATAAGCTTTTAAGCATTTGCGTTTTCTTACGTAGATAAGGTATTATTTTTTTATATACATATATGCGTATCTCTATACCGCATTCATTGAGTAAGAAAGTTTAATAAGGGGAACATTAGGCTATGTGAAACCGTTTTTTTTAAACAATAGCCGAATATTCAAATTTTCGCGCAAAGACAGGTGCTTCTTTCGATGAGTTGCTGTCCCGTCCTATGCACATCAGTATTTTCTCATCAACTTTATATGTCTCGCGTAAGTTCTTAAGTATTTGCGTATACTTTCGTAGATAAAGTATTATGTTTTTATATACATATATGCTTATCTCTATACCGTATTCATTGAGTAAGAAAGTTTAATAAGGGAACATTAGGCTATGTGAAACCGTTTTTTTTTTTAAACAATAGCCGAATATTCAAATTTACCCGCAAAGACAGGTGCTCTTTCAACGAGTTGCTGTTCCGTCCTATGCACATCAGTATTTTCACATCAACTTTGTATGTCTCGTATAAGCTTTTAAGCATTTGCGTTTTCTTACGAAGATAAGGTATTATTTTTTTATATACATATATGCGTATCTCTATACCGCATTCATTGAGTAAGAAAGTTTAATAAGGGGAACATTAGGCTATGTGAAACCGTTTTTTTTCTAAACAATAGCCGAATATTCAAATTTACCCGCAAAGACAGGTGCTCTTTCAACGAGTTGCTGTTCCGTCCTATGCACATCAGTATTTTCACATCAACTTTGTATGTCTCGTATAAGCTTTTAAGCATTTGCGTTTTCTTACGTAGATAAGGTATTATTTTTTTATATTCATATATGCGTATCTCTATACCGCATTCATTGAGTAAGAAATTTTAATAAGGGGAACATTAGGCTATGTGAAACCGTTTTTTTTCTAAACAATAGCCGAATATTCAAATTTACCCGCAAAGACAGGTGCTCTTTCAACGAGTTGCTGTTCCGTCCTATGCACATCAGTATTTTCACATCAACTTTGTATGTCTCGTATAAGTTTTTAAGCATTTGCGTTTACTTACGTAGATAAGGTATTATTTTTTTATATACATATATGCGTATCTCTATACCGCATTCATTGAGTAAGAAAGTTTAATAAGCGGAACATTAGGCTATGTGAAACCGTTTTTTTTTTTAAACAATAGCCGAATATTCAAATTTTCGCACAAAGACAGGTGCTTCTTTCAATGAGTTGCTGTCCCGTCCTATGCACATCAGTATTTTCTCATCAACTTTATATGTCTCGCGTAGGTTCTTAAGTAATTGCGTATACTTTCGTAGATAAAGTATTATGTTTTTATACACATATATGCTTATCTCTATACCGCATTCATTGAGTAAGAAAGTTTAATAAGGGAACATTAGGCTATGTGAAACCGTTTTTTTTTTAAACAATAGCCGAATATTCAAATTTACCCGCAAAGACAGGTGCTCTTTCAACGAGTTGCTGTTCCGTCCTATGCACATCAGTATTTTCACATCAACTTTGTATGTCTCGTATAAGCTTTTAAGCATTTGCGTTTTCTTACGTAGATAAGGTATTATTTTTTTATATACATATATATGCGTATCTCTATACCGCATTCATTGAGTAAGAAAGTTTAATAAGGGGAACATTAGGCTATGTGAAACCGTTTTTTTTCTAAACAATAGCCGAATATTCAAATTTACCCGCAAAGACAGGTGCTCTTTCAACGAGTTGCTGTTCCTTCCTATGCACATCAGTATTTTCACATCAACTTTGTATGTCTTGTATAAGTTTTTAAGCATTTGCGTTTACTTACGTAGATAAGGTATTATTTTTTTATATACATATATGCGTATCTCTATACCGCATTCATTGAGTAAGAAAGTTTAATAAGGGGAACATTAGGCTATGTGAAACCTTTTTTTTTTTTTTAAACAATAGCCGAATATTCAAATTTTTGCGCAAAGATAGGTTCTTCTTTCAATAAGTTGCTGTCCCGTCCTATGCACATCAGTATTTTCTCATCAACTTTATATGTCTCGCGTAAGTTCTTAAGTATTTGCGTATACTTTCGTAGATAAAGTATTATGTTTTTATATACATATATGCTTATCTCTATACCGCATTCATTGAGTAAGAAAGTTTAATAAGGGAACAATAGGCTATGTGAAACCGTTTTTTTTTTTAAACAATAGCCGAATATTCAAATTTACCCGCAAAGACAGGTGCTCTTTCAACGAGTTGCTGTTCCGTCCTATGCACATCAGTATTTTCACATCAACTTTGTATGTCTCGTATAAGCTTTTAAGCATTTGCGTTTTCTTACGAAGATAAGGTATTATTTTTTTATATACATATATGCGTATCTCTATACCGCATTCATTGAGTAAGAAAGTTTAATAAGGGGAACATTAGGCTATGTGAAACCGTTTTTTTTCTAAACAATAGCCGAATATTCAAATTTACCCGCAAAGACAGGTGCTCTTTCAACGAGTTGCTGTTCCGTCCTATGCACATCAGTATTTTCACATCAACTTTGTATGTCTCGTATAAGCTTTTAAGCATTTGCGTTTTCTTACGTAGATAAGGCATTATTTTTTTATATTCATATATGCGTATCTCTATACCGCATTCATTGAGTAAGAAATTTTAATAAGGGGAACATTAGGCTATGTGAAACCGTTTTTTTTCTAAACAATAGCCGAATATTCAAATTTACCCGCAAAGACAGGTGCTCTTTCAACGAGTTGCTGTTCCGTCCTATGCACATCAGTATTTTCACATCAACTTTGTATGTCTCGTATAAGTTTTTAAGCATTTGCGTTTACTTACGTAGATAAGGTATTATTTTTTTATATACATATATGCGTATCTCTATACCGCATTCATTGAGTAAGAAAGTTTAATAAGGGGAACATTAGGCTATGTGAAACCTTTTTTTTTTTTAAACAATAGCCGAATATTCAAATTTTTGCGCAAAGACAGGTGCTTCTTTCAAAGAGTTGCTGTCCCGTCCTATGCACATCAGTATTTTCTCATCAACTTTATATGTCTCGCGTAAGTTCTTAAGTATTTGCGTATACTTTCGTAGATAAAGTATTATGTTTTTATATACATATATGCTCATCTCTATACCGCATTCATTGAGTAAGAAAGTTTAATAAGGGGAACATTAGGCTATGTGAAACCGTTTTTTTTCTAAACAATAGCCGAATATTCAAATTTACCCGCAAAGACAGGTGCTCTTTCAACGAGTTGCTGTTCCGTCCTATGCACATCAGTATTTTCACATCAACTTTGTATGTCTCGTATAAGCTTTTAAGCATTTGCGTTTTCTTACGTAGATAAGGTATTATTTTTTTATATACATATATGCGTATCTCTATACCACATTCATTGAGTAAGAAAGTTTAATAAGGGGAACATTAGGCTATGTGAAACCGTTTTTTTTCTAAACAATAGCCGAATATTCAAATTTACCCGCAAAGACAGGTGCTCTTTCAACGAGTTGCTGTTCCGTCCTATGCACATCAGTATTTTCACATCAACTTTGTATGTCTCGTATAAGCTTTTAAGCATTTGCGTTTTCTTACGTAGATAAGGTATTATTTTTTTATATTCATATATGCGTATCTCTATACCGCATTCATTGAGTAAGAAAGTTTAATAAGGGGAACATTAGGCTATGTGAAACCGTTTTTTTTCTAAACAATAGCCGAATATTCAAATTTACCCGCAAAGACAGGTGCTCTTTCAACGAGTTGCTGTTCCGTCCTATGCACATTAGTATTTTCACATCAACTTTGTATGTCTCGTATAAGTTTTTAAGCATTTGCGTTTACTTACGTAGATAAGGTATTATTTTTTTATATACATATATGCGTATCTCTATACCGCATTCATTGAGTAAGAAAGTTTAATAAGGGGAACATTAGGCTATGTGAAACCGTTTTTTTTTTAAACAATAGCCGAATATTCAAATTTTCGCGCAAAGACAGGTGCTTCTTTCAATGAGTTGCTGTCCCGTCCTATGCACATCAGTATTTTCTCATCAACTTTATATGTCTCGCGTAAGTTCTTAAGTAATTGCGTATACTTTCGTAGATAAAGTATTATGTTTTTATATACATATATGCTTATCTCTATACCGCATTCATTGAGTAAGAAAGTTTAATAAGGGAACATTAGGCTATGTGAAACCGTTTTTTTTTTAAACAATAGCCGAATATTCAAATTTACCCGCAAAGACAGGTGCTCTTTCAACGAGTTGCTGTTCCGTCCTATGCACATCAGTATTTTCACATCAACTTTGTATGTCTCGTATAAGCTTTTAAGCATTTGCGTTTTCTTACGTAGATAAGGTATTATTTTTTTATATACATATATGCGTATCTCTATACCGCATTCATTGAGTAAGAAAGTTTAATAAGGGGAACATTAGGCTATGTGAAACCGTTTTTTTTCTAAACAATAGCCGAATATTCTAATTTACCCGCAAAGACAGGTGCTCTTTCAACGAGTTGCTGTTCCGTCCTATGCACATCAGTATTTTCACATCAACTTTGTATGTCTCGTATAAGTTTTTAAGCATTTGCGTTTACTTACGTAGATAAGGTATTATTTTTTTATATACATATATGCGTATCTTTATACCGCATTCATTGAGTAAGAAAGTTTAATAAGGGGAACATTAGGCTATGTGAAACCTTTTTTTTTTTTAAACAATAGCCGAATATTCAAATTTTTGCGCAAAGATAGGTTCTTCTTTCAATGAGTTGCTGTCCCGTCCTATGCACATCAGTATTTTCTCATCAACTTTATATGTCTCGCGTAAGTTCTTAAGTATTTGCGTATACTTTCGTAGATAAAGTATTATGTTTTTATATACATATATGCTTATCTCTATACCGCATTCATTGAGTAAGAAAGTTTAATAAGGGAACAATAGGCTATGTGAAACCGTTTTTTTTTTTAAACAATAGCCGAATATTCAAATTTACCCGCAAAGACAGGTGCTCTTTCAACGAGTTGCTGTTCCGTCCTATGCACATCAGTATTTTCACATCAACTTTGTATGTCTCGTATAAGCTTTTAAGCATTTGCGTTTTCTTACGAAGATAAGGTATTATTTTTTTATATACATATATGCGTATCTCTATACCACATTCATTGAGTAAGAAAGTTTAATAAGGGGAACATTAGGCTATGTGAAACCGTTTTTTTTCTAAACAATAGCCGAATATTCAAATTTACCCGCAAAGACAGGTGCTCTTTCAACGAGTTGCTGTTCCGTCCTATGCACATCAGTATTTTCACATCAACTGTGTATGTCTCGTATAAGCTTTTAAGCATTTGCGTTTTCTTACGTAGATAAGGCATTATTTTTTTATATTCATATATGCGTATCTCTATACCGCATTCATTGAGTAAGAAATTTTAATAAGGGGAACATTAGGCTATGTGAAACCGTTTTTTTTCTAAACAATAGCCGAATATTCAAATTTACCCGCAAAGACAGGTGCTCTTTCAACGAGTTGCTGTTCCGTCCTATGCACATCAGTATTTTCACATCAACTTTGTATGTCTCGTATAAGTTTTTAAGCATTTGCGTTTACTTACGTAGATAAGGTATTATTTTTTTATATACATATATGCGTATCTCTATACCGCATTCATTGAGTAAGAAAGTTTAATAAGGGGAACATTAGGCTATGTGAAACCGTTTTTTTTTTAAACAATAGCCGAATATTCAAATTTTCGCGCAAAGACAGGTGCTTCTTTCAATGAGTTGCTGTCCCGTCCTATGCACATCAGTATTTTCTCATCAACTTTATATGTCTCGCGTAAGTTCTTAAGTAATTGCGTATACTTTCGTAGATAAAGTATTATGTTTTTATATACATATATGCTTATCTCTATACCGCATTCATTGAGTAAGAAAGTTTAATAAGGGAACATTAGGCTATGTGAAACCGTTTTTTTTCTAAACAATAGCCGAATATTCAAATTTACCCGCAAAGACAGGTGCTCTTTCAACGAGTTGCTGTTCCTTCCTATGCACATCAGTATTTTCACATCAACTTTGTATGTCTCGTATAAGTTTTTAAGCATTTGCGTTTACTTACGTAGATAAGGTATTATTTTTTTATATACATATATGCGTATCTCTATACCGCATTCATTGAGTAAGAAAGTTTAATAAGGGGAACATTAGGCTATGTGAAACCTTTTTTTTTTTTTAAACAATAGCCGAATATTCAAATTTTTGCGCAAAGACAGGTGCTTCTTTCAATGAGTTGCTGTCCCGTCCTATGCACATCAGTATTTTCTCATCAACTTTATATGTCTCGCGTAAGTTCTTAAGTATTTGCGTATACTTTCGTAGATAAAGTATTATGTTTTTATATACATATATGCTCATCTCTATACCGCATTCATTGAGTAAGAAAGTTTAATAAGGGGAACATTAGGCTATGTGAAACCGTTTTTTTTCTAAACAATAGCCGAATATTCAAATTTACCCGCAAAGACAGGTGCTCTTTCAACGAGTTGCTGTTCCGTCCTATGCACATCAGTATTTTCACATCAACTTTGTATGTCTCGTATAAGCTTTTAAGCATTTGCGTTTTCTTACGTAGATAAGGTATTATTTTTTTATATACATATATGCGTATCTCTATACCACATTCATTGAGTAAGAAAGTTTAATAAGGGGAACATTAGGCTATGTGAAACCGTTTTTTTTCTAAACAATAGCCGAATATTCAAATTTACCCGCAAAGACAGGTGCTCTTTCAACGAGTTGCTGTTCCGTCCTATGCACATCAGTATTTTCACATCAACTTTGTATGTCTCGTATAAGCTTTTAAGCATTTGCGTTTTCTTACGTAGATAAGGTATTATTTTTTTATATTCATATATGCGTATCTCTATACCGCATTCATTGAGTAAGAAAGTTTAATAAGGGGAACATTAGGCTATGTGAAACCGTTTTTTTTCTAAACAATAGCCGAATATTCAAATTTACCCGCAAAGACAGGTGCTCTTTCAACGAGTTGCTGTTCCGTCCTATGCACATTAGTATTTTCACATCAACTTTGTATGTCTCGTATAAGTTTTTAAGCATTTGCGTTTACTTACGTAGATAAGGTATTATTTTTTTATATACATATATGCGTATCTCTATACCGCATTCATTGAGTAAGAAAGTTTAATAAGGGGAACATTAGGCTATGTGAAACCGTTTTTTTTTTAAACAATAGCCGAATATTCAAATTTTCGCGCAAAGACAGGTGCTTCTTTCAATGAGTTGCTGTCCCGTCCTATGCACATCAGTATTTTCTCATCAACTTTATATGTCTCGCGTAAGTTCTTAAGTAATTGCGTATACTTTCGTTAATAAAGTATTATGTTTTTATATACATATATGCTTATCTCTATACCGCATTCATTGAGTAAGAAAGTTTAATAAGGGAACATTAGGCTATGTGAAACCGTTTTTTTTTTAAACAATAGCCGAATATTCAAATTTACCCGCAAAGACAGGTGCTCTTTCAACGAGTTGCTGTTCCGTCCTATGCACATCAGTATTTTCACATCAACTTTGTATGTCTCGTATAAGCTTTTAAGCATTTGCGTTTTCTTACGTAGATAAGGTATTATTTTTTTATATACATATATGCGTATCTCTATACCGCATTCATTGAGTAAGAAAGTTTAATAAGGGGAACATTAGGCTATGTGAAACCGTTTTTTTTTTAAACAATAGCCGAATATTCAAATTTTCGCGCAAAGACAGGTGCTTCTTTCAATGAGTTGCTGTCCCGTCCTATGCACATCAGTATTTCCTCATCAACTTTATATGTGTAGCGTAAGTTCTTAAGTATTTGCGTATACTTTCGTAGATAAAGTATTATGTTTTTATATACATATATGCTTATCTCTATACCGCATTCATTGAGTAAGAAAGTTTAATAAGGGAACATTAGGCTATTTTAAACCGTTTTTTTTTTTAAACAATAGCCGAATATTCAAATTTACCCGCAAAGACAGGTGCTTCTTTCAACGAGTTGCTGTTCCGTCCTATGCACATCAGTATTTTCACATCAGCTTTGTATGTCTCGTATAAGCTTTTAAGCATTTGCGTTTTCTTACGAAGATAAGGTATTATTTTTTTATATACATATATGCTTATCTCTATACCGCATTCATTGAGTAAGAAAGTTTAATAAGGGGAACATTAGGCTATGTGAAACCGTTTTTTTTCTAAACAATAGCCGAATATTCAAATTTACCCGCAAAGACAGGTGCTCTTTCAACGAGTTGCTGTTCCGTCCTATGCACATCAGTATTTTCACATCAACTTTGTATGTCTCGTATAAGCTTTTAAGCATTTGCGTTTTCTTACGTAGATAAGGTATTATTTTTTTATATACATATATGCGTATCTCTATACCGCATTCATTGAGTAAGAAAGTTTAATAAGGGGAACATTAGGCTATGTGAAACCGTTTTTTTTTTAAACAATAGCCGAATATTCAAATTTTCGCGCAAAGACAGGTGCTTCTTTCAATGAGTTGCTGTCCCGTCCTATGCACATCAGTATTTCCTCATCAACTTTATATGTCTCGCGTAAGTTCTTAAGTATTTGCGTATACTTTCGTAGATAAAGTATTATGTTTTTATATACATATATGCTTATCTCTATACCGCATTCATTGAGTAAGAAAGTTTAATAAGGGGAACATTAGGCTATGTGAAACCGTTTTTTTTTTTAAAGAATAGCCGAATATTCAAATTTTCGCGCAAAGACAGGTGCTCTTTCAACGAGTTGCTGTTCCGTCCTATGCACATCAGTATTTTCACATCAGCTTTGTATGTCTCGTATAAGCTTTTAAGCATTTGCGTTTTCTTACGAAGATAAGGTATTATTTTTTTATATACATATATGCGTATCTCTATACCGCATTCATTGAGTAAGAAAGTTTAATAAGGGGAACATTAGGCTATGTGAAACCGTTTTTTTTCTAAACAATAGCCGAATATTCAAATTTACCCGCAAAGACAGGTGCTCTTTCAACGAGTTGCTGTTCCGTCCTATGCACATCAGTATTTTCACATCAACTTTGTATGTCTCGTATAAGCTTTTAAGCATTTGCGTTTTCTTACGTAGATAAGGTATTATTTTTTTATATTCATATATGCGTATCTCTATACCGCATTCATTGAGTAAGAAAGTTTAATAAGGGGAACATTAGGCTATGTGAAACCGTTTTTTTTCTAAACAATAGCCGAATATTCAAATTTACCCGCAAAGACAGGTGCTCTTTCAACGAGTTGCTGTTCCGTCCTATGCACATCAGTATTTTCACATCAACTTTGTATGTCTCGTATAAGCTTTTAAGCATTTGCGTTTTCTTACGTAGATAAGGTATTATTTTTTTATATTCATATATGCGTATCTCTATACCGCATTCATTGAGTAAGAAATTTTAATAAGGGGAACATTAGGCTATGTGAAACCGTTTTTTTTCTAAACAATAGCCGAATATTCAAATTTACCCGCAAAGACAGGTGCTCTTTCAACGAGTTGCTGTTCCGTCCTATGCACATCAGTATTTTCACATCAACTTTGTATGTCTCGTATAAGCTTTTAAGCATTTGCGTTTACTTACGTAGATAAGGTATTATTTTTTTATATACATATATGCGTATCTCTATACCGCATTCATTGAGTAAGAAAGTTTAATAAGGGGAACATTAGGCTATGTGAAACCGTTTTTTTTTAAACAATAGCCGAATATTCAAATTTTCGCGCAAAGACAGGTGCTTCTTTCAATGAGTTGCTGTCCCGTCCTATGCACATCAGTATTTTCTCATCAACTTTATATGTCTCGCGTAAGTTCTTAAGTAATTGCGTATACTTTCGTAGATAAAGTATTATGTTTTTATATACATATATGCTTATCTCTATACCGCATTCATTGAGTAAGAAATTTTAATAAGGGAACATTAGGCTATGTTAAACCGTTTTTTTTCTAAACAATAGCCGAATATTCAAATTTACCCGCAAAGACAGGTGCTCTTTCAACGAGTTGCTGTTCCTTCCTATGCACATCAGTATTTTCACATCAACTTTGTATGTCTCGTATAAGTTTTTAAGCATTTGCGTTTACTTACGTAGATAAGGTATTATTTTTTTATATACATATATGCGTATCTCTATACCGCATTCATTGAGTAAGAAAGTTTAATAAGGGGAACATTAGGCTATGTGAAACCTTTTTTTTTTTTAAACAATAGCCGAATATTCAAATTTTTGCGCAAAGACAGGTGCTTCTTTCAATGAGTTGCTGTCCCGTCCTATGCTCATCAGTATTTTCTCATCAACTTTATATGTCTCGCGTAAGTTCTTAAGTATTTGCGTATACTTTCGTAGATAAAGTATTATGTTTTTATATACATATATGCTCATCTCTATACCGCATTCATTGAGTAAGAAAGTTTAATAAGGGGAACATTAGGCTATGTGAAACCGTTTTTTTTCTAAACAATAGCCGAATATTCAAATTTACCCGCAAAGACAGGTGCTCTTTCAACGAGTTGCAGTTCCGTCCTATGCACATCAGTATTTTCACATCAACTTTGTATGTCTCGTATAAGCTTTTAAGCATTTGCGTTTTCTTACGTAGATAAGGTATTATTTTTTTATATACATATATGCGTATCTCTATACCACATTCATTGAGTAAGAAAGTTTAATAAGGGGAACATTAGGCTATGTGAAACCGTTTTTTTTTTAAACAATAGCCGAATATTCAAATTTTCGCGCAAAGACAGGTGCTTCTTTCAATGAGTTGCTGTCCCGTCCTATGCACATCAGTATTTTCTCATCAACTTTATATGTCTCGCGTAAGTTCTTAAGTAATTGCGTATACTTTCGTAGATAAAGTATTATGTTTTTATATACATATATGCTTATCTCTATACCGCATTCATTGAGTAAGAAAGTTTAATAAGGGAACATTAGGCTATGTGAAACCGTTTTTTTTCTAAACAATAGCCGAATATTCAAATTTACCCGCAAAGACAGGTGCTCTTTCAACGAGTTGCTGTGCCTTCCTATGCACATCAGTATTTTCACATCAACTTTGTATGTCTCGTATAAGTTTTTAAGCATTTGCGTTTACTTACGTAGATAAGGTATTATTTTTTTATATACATATATGCGTATCTCTATACCGCATTCATTGAGTAAGAAAGTTTAATAAGGGGAACATTAGGCTATGTGAAACCTTTTTTTTTTTTTAAACAATAGCCGAATATTCAAATTTTTGCGCAAAGACAGGTGCTTCTTTCAATGAGTTGCTGTCCCGTCCTATGCACATCAGTATTTTCTCATCAACTTTATATGTCTCGCGTAAGTTCTTAAGTATTTGCGTATACTTTCGTAGATAAAGTATTATGTTTTTATATACATATATGCTCATCTCTATACCGCATTCATTGAGTAAGAAAGTTTAATAAGGGGAACATTAGGCTATGTGAAACCGTTTTTTTTCTAAACAATAGCCGAATATTCAAATTTACCCGCAAAGACAGGTGCTCTTTCAACGAGTTGCTGTTCCGTCCTATGCACATCAGTATTTTCACATCAACTTTGTATGTCTCGTATAAGCTTTTAAGCATTTGCGTTTTCTTACGTAGATAAGGTATTATTTTTTTATATACATATATGCGTATCTCTATACCACATTCATTGAGTAAGAAAGTTTAATAAGGGGAACTTTTGGCTATGTGAAACCGTTTTTTTTCTAAACAATAGCCGAATATTCAAATTTACCCGCAAAGACAGGTGCTCTTTCAACGAGTTGCTGTTCCGTCCTATGCACATCAGTATTTTCACATCAACTTTGTATGTCTCGCGTAAGTTCTTAAGTATTTGCGTATACTTTCGTAGATAAAGTATTATGTTTTTATATACATATATGCGTATCTCTATACCGCATTCATTGAGTAAGAAAGTTTAATAAGGGGAACATTAGGCTATGTGAAACCGTTTTTTTTCTAAACAATAGCCGAATATTCAAATTTACCCGCAAAGACAGGTGCTCTTTCAACGAGTTGCTGTTCCGTCCTATGCACATTAGTATTTTCACATCAACTTTGTATGTCTCGTATAAGTTTTTAAGCATTTGCGTTTACTTACGTAGATAAGGTATTATTTTTTTATATACATATATGCGTATCTCTATACCGCATTCATTGAGTAAGAAAGTTTAATAAGGGGAACATTAGGCTATGTGAAACCGTTTTTTTTTTAAACAATAGCCGAATATTCAAATTTTCGCGCAAAGACAGGTGCTTCTTTCAATGAGTTGCTGTCCCGTCCTATGCACATCAGTATTTTCTCATCAACTTTATATGTCTCGCGTAAGTTCTTAAGTAATTGCGTATACTTTCGTTAATAAAGTATTATGTTTTTATATACATATATGCTTATCTCTATACCGCATTCATTGAGTAAGAAAGTTTAATAAGGGAACATTAGGCTATGTGAAACCGTGTTTTTTTTAAACAATAGCCGAATATTCAAATTTACCCGCAAAGACAGGTGCTCTTTCAACGAGTTGCTGTTCCGTCCTATGCACATCAGTATTTTCACATCAACTTTGTATGTCTCGTATAAGCTTTTAAGCATTTGCGTTTTCTTACGTAGATAAGGTATTATTTTTTTATATACATATATGCGTATCTCTATACCGCATTCATTGAGTAAGAAAGTTTAATAAGGGGAACATTAGGCTATGTGAAACCGTTTTTTTTCTAAACAATAGCCGAATATTCAAATTTACCCGCAAAGACAGGTGCTCTTTCAACGAGTTGCTGTTCCGTCCTATGCACATCAGTATTTTCACATCAACTTTGTATGTCTCGTATAAGTTTTTAAGCATTTGCGTTTACTTACGTAGATAAGGTATTATTTTTTTATATACATATATGCGTATCTCTATACCGCATTCATTGAGTAAGAAAGTTTAATAAGGGGAACATTAGGCTATGTGAAACCGTTTTTTTTTTTAAAGAATAGCCGAATATTCAAATTTTCGCGCAAAGACAGGTGCTTCTTTCAATGAGTTGCTGTCCCGTCCTATGCACATCAGTATTTTCTCATCAACTTTATATGTCTCGCGTAAGTTCTTAAGTATTTGCGTATACTTTCGTAGATAAAGTATTATGTTTTTATATACATATATGCTTATCTCTATACCGCATTCATTGAGTAAGAAAGTTTAATAAGGGGAACATTAGGCTATGTGAAACCGTTTTTTTTCTAAACAATAGCCGAATATTCAAATTTACCCGCAACGACAGGTGCTCTTTCAACGAGTTGCTGTTCCGTCCTATGCACATCAGTATTTTCACATCAACTTTGTATGTCTCGTATAAGCTTTTAAGCATTTGCGTTTTCTTACGTAGATAAGGTATTATTTTTTTATATACATATATGCGTATCTCTATACCGCATTCATTGAGTAAGAAAGTTTAATAAGGGGAACATTAGGCTATGTGAAACCGTTTTTTTTTTAAACAATAGCCGAATATTCAAATTTTCGCGCAAAGACAGGTGCTTCTTTCAATGAGTTGCTGTCCCGTCCTATGCACATCAGTATTTCCTCATCAACTTTATATGTCTCGCGTAAGTTCTTAAGTATTTGCGTATACTTTCGTAGATAAAGTATTATGTTTTTATATACATATATGCTTATCTCTATACCGCATTCATTGAGTAAGAAAGTTTAATAAGGGAACATTAGGCTATGTGAAACCGTTTTTTTTTTTAAACAATAGCCGAATATTCAAATTTACCCGCAAAGACAGGTGCTCTTTCAACGAGTTGCTGTTCCGTCCTATGCACATCAGTATTTTCACATCAGCTTTGTATGTCTCGTATAAGCTTTTAAGCATTTGCGTTTTCTTACGAAGATAAGGTATTATTTTTTTATATACATATATGCGTATCTCTATACCGCATTCATTGAGTAAGAAAGTTTAATAAGGGGAACATTAGGCTATGTGAAACCGTTTTTTTTCTAAACAATAGCCGAATATTCAAATTTACCCGCAAAGACAGGTGCTCTTTCAACGAGTTGCTGTTCCGTCCTATGCACATCAGTATTTTCACATCAACTTTGTATGTCTCGTATAAGCTTTTAAGCATTTGCGTTTTCTTACGTAGATAAGGTATTATTTTTTTATATTCATATATGCGTATCTCTATACCGCATTCATTGAGTAAGAAATTTTAATAAGGGGAACATTAGGCTATGTGAAACCGTTTTTTTTCTAAACAATAGCCGAATATTCAAATTTACCCGCAAAGACAGGTGCTCTTTCAACGAGTTGCTGTTCCGTCCTATGCACATCAGTATTTTCACATCAACTTTGTATGTCTCGTATAAGTTTTTAAGCATTTGCGTTTACTTACGTAGATAAGGTATTATTTTTTTATATACATATATGCGTATCTCTATACCGCATTCATTGAGTAAGAAAGTTTAATAAGGGGAACATTAGGCTATGTGAAACCGTTTTTTTTTTAAACAATAGCCGAATATTCAAATTTTCGCGCAAAGACAGGTGCTTCTTTCAATGAGTTGCTGTCCCGTCCTATGCACATCAGTATTTTCTCATCAACTTTATATGTCTCGCGTAAGTTCTTAAGTAATTGCGTATACTTTCGTAGATAAAGTATTATGTTTTTATATACATATATGCTTATCTCTATACCGCATTCATTGAGTAAGAAATTTTAATAAGGGAACATTAGGCTATGTGAAACCGTTTTTTTTCTAAACAATAGCCGAATATTCAAATTTACCCGCAAAGACAGGTGCTCTTTCAACGAGTTGCTGTTCCTTCCTATGCACATCAGTATTTTCACATCAACTTTGTATGTCTCGTATAAGTTTTTAAGCATTTGCGTTTACTTACGTAGATAAGGTATTATTTTTTTATATACATATATGCGTATCTCTATACCGCATTCATTGAGTAAGAAAGTTTAATAAGGGGAACATTAGGCTATGTGAAACCTTTTTTTTTTTTTAAACAATAGCCGAATATTCAAATTTTTGCGCAAAGACAGGTGCTTCTTTCAATGAGTTGCTGTCCCGTCCTATGCTCATCAGTATTTTCTCATCAACTTTATATGTCTCGCGTAAGTTCTTAAGTATTTGCGTATACTTTCGTAGATAAAGTATTATGTTTTTATATACATATATGCTCATCTCTATACCGCATTCATTGAGTAAGAAAGTTTAATAAGGGGAACATTAGGCTATGTGAAACCGTTTTTTTTCTAAACAATAGCCGAATATTCAAATTTACCCGCAAAGACAGGTGCTCTTTCAACGAGTTGCAGTTCCGTCCTATGCACATCAGTATTTTCACATCAACTTTGTATGTCTCGTATAAGCTTTTAAGCATTTGCGTTTTCTTACGTAGATAAGGTATTATTTTTTTATATACATATATGCGTATCTCTATACCACATTCATTGAGTAAGAAAGTTTAATAAGGGGAACATTAGGCTATGTGAAACCGTTTTTTTTTTAAACAATAGCCGAATATTCAAATTTTCGCGCAAAGACAGGTGCTTCTTTCAATGAGTTGCTGTCCCGTCCTATGCACATCAGTATTTTCTCATCAACTTTATATGTCTCGCGTAAGTTCTTAAGTAATTGCGTATACTTTCGTAGATAAAGTATTATGTTTTTATATACATATATGCTTATCTCTATACCGCATTCATTGAGTAAGAAAGTTTAATAAGGGAACATTAGGCTATGTGAAACCGTTTTTTTTTTAAACAATAGCCGAATATTCAAATTTACCCGCAAAGACAGGTGCTCTTTCAACGAGTTGCTGTTCCGTCCTATGCACATCAGTATTTTCACATCAACTTTGTATGTCTCGTATAAGCTTTTAAGCATTTGCGTTTTCTTACGTAGATAAGGTATTATTTTTTTATATACATATATGCGTATCTCTATACCGCATTCATTGAGTAAGAAAGTTTAATAAGGGGAACATTAGGCTATGTGAAACCGTTTTTTTTCTAAACAATAGCCGAATATTCAAATTTACCCGCAAAGACAGGTGCTCTTTCAACGAGTTGCTGTTCCGTCCTATGCACATCAGTATTTTCACATCAACTTTGTATGTCTCGTATAAGTTTTTAAGCATTTGCGTTTACTTACGTAGATAAGGTATTATTTTTTTATATACATATATGCGTATCTTTATACCGCATTCATTGAGTAAGAAAGTTTAATAAGGGGAACATTAGGCTATGTGAAACCTTTTTTTTTTTTTAAACAATAGCCGAATATTCAAATTTTTGCGCAAAGACAGGTGCTTCTTTCAATGAGTTGCTGTCCCGTCCTATGCACATCAGTATTTTCTCATCAACTTTATATGTCTCGCGTAAGTTCTTAAATATTTGCGTATACTTTCGTAGATAAAGTATTATGTTTTTATATACATATATGCTTATCTCTATACCGCATTCATTGAGTAAGAAAGTTTAATAAGGGGAACATTAGGCTATGTGAAAACGTTTTTTTCTAAACAATAGCCGAATATTCAAATTTACCCGCAAAGACAGGTGCTCTTTTAACGAGTTGCTGTTCCGTCCTATGCACATCAGTATTTTCACATCAACTTTGTATGTCTCGTATAAGCTTTTAAGCATTTGCGTTTTCTTACGTAGATAAGGTATTATTTTTTTATATACATATATGCGTATCTCTATACCGCATTCATTGAGTAAGAAAGTTTAATAAGGGGAACATTAGGCTATGTGAAACCGTTTTTTTTTTTAAACAATAGCCGAATATTCAAATTTTCGCGCAAAGACAGGTGCTTCTTTCAATGAGTTGGTGTCCCGTCCTATGCACATCAGTATTTTCTCATCAACTTTATATGTCTCGCGTAAGTTCTTAAGTATTTGCGTATACTTTCGTAGATAAAGTATTATGTTTTTATATACATATATGCTTATCTCTATACCGCATTCATTGAGTAAGAAAGTTTAATAAGGGAACATTAGGCTATGTGAAACCGTTTTTTTTTTTAAACAATAGCCGAATATTCAAATTTACCCGCAAAGACAGGTGCTCTTTCAACGAGTTGCAGTTCCGTCCTATGCACATCAGTATTTTCACATCAACTTTGTATGTCTCGTATAAGCTTTTAAGCATTTGCGTTTTCTTACGTAGATAAGGTATTATTTTTTTATATACATATATGCGTATCTCTATACCACATTCATTGAGTAAGAAAGTTTAATAAGGGGAACATTAGGCTATGTGAAACCGTTTTTTTTTAAACAATAGCCGAATATTCAAATTTTCGCGCAAAGACAGGTGCTTCTTTCAATGAGTTGCTGTCCCGTCCTATGCACATCAGTATTTTCTCATCAACTTTATATGTCTCGCGTAAGTTCTTAAGTAATTGCGTATACTTTCGTAGATAAAGTATTATGTTTTTATATACATATATGCTTATCTCTATACCGCATTCATTGAGTAAGAAAGTTTAATAAGGGAACATTAGGCTATGTGAAACCGTTTTTTTTTTTAAACAATAGCCGAATATTCAAATTTACCCGCAAAGACAGGTGCTCTTTCAACGAGTTGCTGTTCCGTCCTATGCACATCAGTATTTTCACATCAACTTTGTATGTCTCGTATAAGCTTTTAAGCATTTGCGTTTTCTTACGTAGATAAGGTATTATTTTTTTATATACATATATGCGTATCTCTATACCGCATTCATTGAGTAAGAAAGTTTAATAAGGGGAACATTAGGCTATGTGAAACCGTTTTTTTTCTAAACAATAGCCGAATATTCAAATTTACCCGCAAAGACAGGTGCTCTTTCAACGAGTTGCTGTTCCGTCCTATGCACATCAGTATTTTCACATCAACTTTGTATGTCTCGTATAAGTTTTTAAGCATTTGCGTTTACTTACGTAGATAAGGTATTATTTTTTTATATACATATATGCGTATCTTTATACCGCATTCATTGAGTAAGAAAGTTTAATAAGGGGAACATTAGGCTATGTGAAACCTTTTTTTTTTTTTAAACAATAGCCGAATATTCAAATTTTCGCGCAAAGACAGGTGCTTCTTTCAATGAGTTGCTGTCCCGTCCTATGCACATCAGTATTTTCTCATCAACTTTATATGTCTCGCGTAAGTTCTTAAGTAATTGCGTATACTTTCGTAGATAAAGTATTATGTTTTTATATACATATATGCTTATCTCTATACCGCATTCATTGAGTAAGAAAGTTTAATAAGGGAACATTAGGCTATGTGAAACCGTTTTTTTTTTTAAACAATAGCCGAATATTCAAATTTACCCGCAAAGACAGGTGCTCTTTCAACGAGTTGCTGTTCCGTCCTATGCACATCAGTATTTTCACATCAACTTTGTATGTCTCGTATAAGCTTTTAAGCATTTGCGTTTTCTTACGTAGATAAGGTATTATTTTTTTATATACATATATGCGTATCTCTATACCGCATTCATTGAGTAAGAAAGTTTAATAAGGGGAACATTAGGCTATGTGAAACCGTTTTTTTTCTAAACAATAGCCGAATATTCAAATTTACCCGCAAAGACAGGTGCTCTTTCAACGAGTTGCTGTTCCGTCCTATGCACATCAGTATTTTCACATCAACTTTGTATGTCTCGTATAAGTTTTTAAGCATTTGCGTTTACTTACGTAGATAAGGTATTATTTTTTTATATACATATATGCGTATCTTTATACCGCATTCATTGAGTAAGAAAGTTTAATAAGGGGAACATTAGGCTATGTGAAACCTTTTTTTTTTTTTAAACAATAGCCGAATATTCAAATTTTTGCGCAAAGACAGGTGCTTCTTTCAATGAGTTGCTGTCCCGTCCTATGCACATCAGTATTTTCTCATCAACTTTATATGTCTCGCGTAAGTTCTTAAATATTTGCGTATACTTTCGTAGATAAAGTATTATGTTTTTATATACATATATGCTTATCTCTATACCGCATTCATTGAGTAAGAAAGTTTAATAAGGGGAACATTAGGCTATGTGAAAACGTTTTTTTCTAAACAATAGCCGAATATTCAAATTTACCCGCAAAGACAGGTGCTCTTTTAACGAGTTGCTGTTCCGTCCTATGCACATCAGTATTTTCACATCAACTTTGTATGTCTCGTATAAGCTTTTAAGCATTTGCGTTTTCTTACGTAGATAAGGTATTATTTTTTTATATACATATATGCGTATCTCTATACCGCATTCATTGAGTAAGAAAGTTTAATAAGGGGAACATTAGGCTATGTGAAACCGTTTTTTTTTTTAAACAATAGCCGAATATTCAAATTTTCGCGCAAAGACAGGTGCTTCTTTCAATGAGTTGGTGTCCCGTCCTATGCACATCAGTATTTTCTCATCAACTTTATATGTCTCGCGTAAGTTCTTAAGTATTTGCGTATACTTTCGTAGATAAAGTATTATGTTTTTATATACATATATGCTTATCTCTATACCGCATTCATTGAGTAAGAAAGTTTAATAAGGGAACATTAGGCTATGTGAAACCGTTTTTTTTTTTTAAACAATAGCCGAATATTCAAATTTACCCGCAAAGACAGGTGCTCTTTCAACGAGTTGCAGTTCCGTCCTATGCACATCAGTATTTTCACATCAACTTTGTATGTCTCGTATAAGCTTTTAAGCATTTGCGTTTTCTTACGTAGATAAGGTATTATTTTTTTATATACATATATGCGTATCTCTATACCACATTCATTGAGTAAGAAAGTTTAATAAGGGGAACATTAGGCTATGTGAAACCGTTTTTTTTTTAAACAATAGCCGAATATTCAAATTTTCGCGCAAAGACAGGTGCTTCTTTCAATGAGTTGCTGTCCCGTCCTATGCACATCAGTATTTTCTCATCAACTTTATATGTCTCGCGTAAGTTCTTAAGTAATTGCGTATACTTTCGTAGATAAAGTATTATGTTTTTATATACATATATGCTTATCTCTATACCGCATTCATTGAGTAAGAAAGTTTAATAAGGGAACATTAGGCTATGTGAAACCGTTTTTTTTTTTAAACAATAGCCGAATATTCAAATTTACCCGCAAAGACAGGTGCTCTTTCAACGAGTTGCTGTTCCGTCCTATGCACATCAGTATTTTCACATCAACTTTGTATGTCTCGTATAAGCTTTTAAGCATTTGCGTTTTCTTACGTAGATAAGGTATTATTTTTTTATATACATATATGCGTATCTCTATACCGCATTCATTGAGTAAGAAAGTTTAATAAGGGGAACATTAGGCTATGTGAAACCGTTTTTTTTCTAAACAATAGCCGAATATTCAAATTTACCCGCAAAGACAGGTGCTCTTTCAACGAGTTGCTGTTCCGTCCTATGCACATCAGTATTTTCACATCAACTTTGTATGTCTCGTATAAGTTTTTAAGCATTTGCGTTTACTTACGTAGATAAGGTATTATTTTTTTATATACATATATGCGTATCTTTATACCGCATTCATTGAGTAAGAAAGTTTAATAAGGGGAACATTAGGCTATGTGAAACCTTTTTTTTTTTTTAAACAATAGCCGAATATTCAAATTTTCGCGCAAAGACAGGTGCTTCTTTCAATGAGTTGCTGTCCCGTCCTATGCACATCAGTATTTTCTCATCAACTTTATATGTCTCGCGTAAGTTCTTAAGTAATTGCGTATACTTTCGTAGATAAAGTATTATGTTTTTATATACATATATGCTTATCTCTATACCGCATTCATTGAGTAAGAAAGTTTAATAAGGGAACATTAGGCTATGTGAAACCGTTTTTTTTTTTAAACAATAGCCGAATATTCAAATTTACCCGCAAAGACAGGTGCTCTTTCAACGAGTTGCTGTTCCGTCCTATGCACATCAGTATTTTCACATCAACTTTGTATGTCTCGTATAAGCTTTTAAGCATTTGCGTTTTCTTACGTAGATAAGGTATTATTTTTTTATATACATATATGCGTATCTCTATACCGCATTCATTGAGTAAGAAAGTTTAATAAGGGGAACATTAGGCTATGTGAAACCGTTTTTTTTCTAAACAATAGCCGAATATTCAAATTTACCCGCAAAGACAGGTGCTCTTTCAACGAGTTGCTGTTCCGTCCTATGCACATCAGTATTTTCACATCAACTTTGTATGTCTCGTATAAGTTTTTAAGCATTTGCGTTTACTTACGTAGATAAGGTATTATTTTTTTATATACATATATGCGTATCTTTATACCGCATTCATTGAGTAAGAAAGTTTAATAAGGGGAACATTAGGCTATGTGAAACCTTTTTTTTTTTTTAAACAATAGCCGAATATTCAAATTTTTGCGCAAAGACAGGTGCTTCTTTCAATGAGTTGCTGTCCCGTCCTATGCACATCAGTATTTTCTCATCAACTTTATATGTCTCGCGTAAGTTCTTAAATATTTGCGTATACTTTCGTAGATAAAGTATTATGTTTTTATATACATATATGCTTATCTCTATACCGCATTCATTGAGTAAGAAAGTTTAATAAGGGGAACATTAGGCTATGTGAAAACGTTTTTTTCTAAACAATAGCCGAATATTCAAATTTACCCGCAAAGACAGGTGCTCTTTTAACGAGTTGCTGTTCCGTCCTATGCACATCAGTATTTTCACATCAACTTTGTATGTCTCGTATAAGCTTTTAAGCATTTGCGTTTTCTTACGTAGATAAGGTATTATTTTTTTATATACATATATGCGTATCTCTATACCGCATTCATTGAGTAAGAAAGTTTAATAAGGGGAACATTAGGCTATGTGAAACCGTTTTTTTTTTAAACAATAGCCGAATATTCAAATTTTCGCGCAAAGACAGGTGCTTCTTTCAATGAGTTGGTGTCCCGTCCTATGCACATCAGTATTTTCTCATCAACTTTATATGTCTCGCGTAAGTTCTTAAGTATTTGCGTATACTTTCGTAGATAAAGTATTATGTTTTTATATACATATATGCTTATCTCTATACCGCATTCATTGAGTAAGAAAGTTTAATAAGGGAACATTAGGCTATGTGAAACCGTTTTTTTTTTTTAAACAATAGCCGAATATTCAAATTTACCCGCAAAGACAGGTGCTCTTTCAACGAGTTGCAGTTCCGTCCTATGCACATCAGTATTTTCACATCAACTTTGTATGTCTCGTATAAGCTTTTAAGCATTTGCGTTTTCTTACGTAGATAAGGTATTATTTTTTTATATACATATATGCGTATCTCTATACCACATTCATTGAGTAAGAAAGTTTAATAAGGGGAACATTAGGCTATGTGAAACCGTTTTTTTTTTAAACAATAGCCGAATATTCAAATTTTCGCGCAAAGACAGGTGCTTCTTTCAATGAGTTGCTGTCCCGTCCTATGCACATCAGTATTTTCTCATCAACTTTATATGTCTCGCGTAAGTTCTTAAGTAATTGCGTATACTTTCGTAGATAAAGTATTATGTTTTTATATACATATATGCTTATCTCTATACCGCATTCATTGAGTAAGAAAGTTTAATAAGGGAACATTAGGCTATGTGAAACCGTTTTTTTTTTTAAACAATAGCCGAATATTCAAATTTACCCGCAAAGACAGGTGCTCTTTCAACGAGTTGCTGTTCCGTCCTATGCACATCAGTATTTTCACATCAACTTTGTATGTCTCGTATAAGCTTTTAAGCATTTGCGTTTTCTTACGTAGATAAGGTATTATTTTTTTATATACATATATGCGTATCTCTATACCGCATTCATTGAGTAAGAAAGTTTAATAAGGGGAACATTAGGCTATGTGAAACCGTTTTTTTTCTAAACAATAGCCGAATATTCAAATTTACCCGCAAAGACAGGTGCTCTTTCAACGAGTTGCTGTTCCGTCCTATGCACATCAGTATTTTCACATCAACTTTGTATGTCTCGTATAAGTTTTTAAGCATTTGCGTTTACTTACGTAGATAAGGTATTATTTTTTTATATACATATATGCGTATCTTTATACCGCATTCATTGAGTAAGAAAGTTTAATAAGGGGAACATTAGGCTATGTGAAACCTTTTTTTTTTTTTAAACAATAGCCGAATATTCAAATTTTTGCGCAAAGACAGGTGCTTCTTTCAATGAGTTGCTGTCCCGTCCTATGCACATCAGTATTTTCTCATCAACTTTATATGTCTCGCGTAAGTTCTTAAATATTTGCGTATACTTTCGTAGATAAAGTATTATGTTTTTATATACATATATGCTTATCTCTATACCGCATTCATTGAGTAAGAAAGTTTAATAAGGGGAACATTAGGCTATGTGAAAACGTTTTTTTCTAAACAATAGCCGAATATTCAAATTTACCCGCAAAGACAGGTGCTCTTTTAACGAGTTGCTGTTCCGTCCTATGCACATCAGTATTTTCACATCAACTTTGTATGTCTCGTATAAGCTTTTAAGCATTTGCGTTTTCTTACGTAGATAAGGTATTATTTTTTTATATACATATATGCGTATCTCTATACCGCATTCATTGAGTAAGAAAGTTTAATAAGGGGAACATTAGGCTATGTGAAACCGTTTTTTTTTTAAACAATAGCCGAATATTCAAATTTTTGCGCAAAGACAGGTGCTTCTTTCAATGAGTTGGTGTCCCGTCCTATGCACATCAGTATTTTCTCATCAACTTTATATGTCTCGCGTAAGTTCTTAAGTATTTGCGTATACTTTCGTAGATAAAGTATTATGTTTTTATATACATATATGCTTATCTCTATACCGCATTCATTGAGTAAGAAAGTTTAATAAGGGAACATTAGGCTATGTGAAACCGTTTTTTTTTTTTAAACAATAGCCGAATATTCAAATTTACCCGCAAAGACAGGTGCTCTTTCAACGAGTTGCTGTTCCGTCCTATGCACATCAGTATTTTCACATCAACTTTGTATGTCTCGTATAAGTTTTTAAGCATTTGCGTTTACTTACGTAGATTAGGTATTATTTTTTTATATACATATATGCGTATCTCTATACCGCATTCATTGAGTAAGAAAGTTTAATAAGGGGAACATTAGGCTATGTGAAACCTTTTTTTTTTTTAAACAATAGCCGAATATTCAAATTTTCGCGCAAAGACAGGTGCTTCTTTCAATGAGTTGCTGTCCCGTCCTATGCACATCAGTATTTTCTCATCAACTTTATATGTCTCGCGTAAGTTCTTAAATATTTGCGTATACTTTCGTAGATAAAGTATTATGTTTTTATATACATATATGCTTATCTCTATACCGCATTCATTGAGTAAGAAAGTTTAATAAGGGAACATTAGGCTATGTGAAACCGTTTTTTTTTTTTAAACAATAGCCGAATATTCAAATTTACCCGCAAAGACAGGTGCTCTTTCAACGAGTTGGTGTCCCGTCCTATGTACATCAGTATTTGCACATCAACTTTGTATATCTCGTGTAAGTTCTTAAGCATTTGCATTTACTTACGTACCCCGTAGATAAGGTATTCCCCGTAGTAACGTTACCCCGTAGATAAGGTATTATATTTTTATATACATCTATGCGTATCTCTATACCGCATTGAGTATAAAAGTTAAATAAGTGGAACATCAGACTAATGAACTGTTAAAAATAGGTACTCAAATATAAGTAAAATGTACTCAATTTTTATTACAATCAATACTTATCATACATCCGAATACATAAGTTCCAAACTCAACTCAAAACAGACATGTACCTCAAAAATGAGTACAATGAGTGAAAATGAATAAAAATAACAGTATCTCGCATGCATAGGCTGCCATAATAAATCAATTTCAATAAATACTGACAATTACAATCAAGAGTTACCGGGAATTGAACCCATATCCTCCAGGTACCGACGTCCAGTGCCTTATCCGTTGTACTACCAAGGCGACGTGAAGAAGTTATAAACAGAAGAATAATTAAAAGTATGTACCAAAATAATGGGAAGTAAGATAATGGATTTGTAATAACTCAATTTCCATTTAAACAATCGATATCAAATAATATGGATAACCATCTTCTGAACAACTATTTAAGTTTTGTCAGGTCGCTTTGTGAAGATGGCTTGAACAGAAGCTGAAATTAGCAATATTAAATCCTACTGATAATTTTTTTTTGGAAAGTACGGTTGCTTAAATTTGAGTAATTCATTGCTCATTTACGATTCAATTTACTCAAAGAAAAACGAGTATGTTCAGGTACTCATTATTAGGTACCTTATGTTTTACTGTGTGCAAAGATAATTAAAAAAAACAAAAAGAAGTGTAGATAAAACTCCCTTAACTTTTTTAGGTGATTTCATACGAAACGCTGTTAAAAGTTTTTATTATCTGTGGTCTGACTAGAAAAACAAATATCAGCCCCTACCTCAAACCTTTAAAATAATAATATAACTTTTTTGTGTGTGGTTTTTTTTTATTGCATATTACACTATCCAAATCTTAATCAATATTTTATTTAACTTTTCGCATCGAAAGGATCATTCGAAGTCAAATTATTACCTTAATCGTAACGCATTCCAGGAAAAACTTCCTGCGTATTTAATAATTACACAATAAACTAAGGAAATCAATTTCCCAAAACTCCTTTTTACAAGGTTTCCTAATAGAAAGTGCTAATACTGAAATTCTGAATTTAAATATGGTTTTTTCTTCGAAATTTCATTAACGCAGCTTGCGAAACTTGAAATAATTTTAATAAAAGTTGATGCTTCTGGAAAGTGCACTGTACAATTTTATATAATTAAAGTTGTATGTTTCATTTAGGATGTGAAACTTATATAAGCTGTAATTAAAGTTTTAACTTAATTGTTTTCGAAAATGAAGGCTTCTGGAACTATTTGCATTGTAGCTACGTTGATTGTTCTCTGGGGCGCCATCGAAATTATGGCTGGCGGAACGAGAAAGCCGCGTACTCACCATCGTCCAAAAGAAGGTGGACGAGGTCGTTATTATCATCACCACCACCATCACCACCACAAGAAAGGCAGAGGCGGAAGAAACCAAGACGGAAGAGCACAAGGCGGTGGCGAAGAACAAAGTTCTCTGAGCGAACTAGGTGGACTTCGTGGTGAAGGACAAGTTGTAGGTGGAAAGGAAAGCGGTGTGCAAGTGGGAGGTAAGCAAGGTGAACAAAGTATCGGTGAACATAGAGGTGGCAGTCAAGTTGGTGAAGAAATCTCAGGTACAGGTGACGAAGAAACAGAATATGAAGAATATGGCGAAGGACAAGATGATAGAGGATAAAGATCTGGATGAACGCGTGGTGAAGGACAAAGTGACCATGGCCAAGGTGAAGGAAATCAACGGAAGACAAAGTTCTGGATAAACATGTTGAGAAGGACAAGGTGACCATGGTCAAGGTGAAGGAAATCAACGGAACGGAGGACAAAATAGTAGAGCACAAGGTGAAATTGCACAAAGTGACAGAGCAAAAAGTGACGGACGAACGAATGGACACCAGCATATTTATGTCCGCCATGGTTCATGTATCCAAAGCAAGAGTGGTTAGAACTGTGAAAATGGGGGGTTTAAGGGAAAGCGAATGTGAACAGAGCACTCCTTCAAAAGTAACGACTAACAAGGAAATGGATCAAATAATGAATAACCATAAATTAAGACCGACAAAGAAGTATTTACTCCATATTTGCATAAACAAATACTAATGGAATGAGTGACAAGTTACACTGTAGTGTTTTATTTACAAAAATATAGTAAAAGAGTATATAAATTAAATAAAAATGCTTGTACAACACACTATAAAAACAATGTTTCATGTTTGTGTGGAGATTATTGCATTTTTTTTAGGAATAACAGTTTTTAAAAAAATTATTACTCAATGATTACTCAAAAATTGATTGCTTAATTGATATTCTACTTAATGGATGGTATGGAAAACTCCACCTAAATCTTTATTTATGTCTATGTAAAGCTTTTGTACTTGTCTACTGTAATAATAACATTAGTATAATAATGCACGCCGTTCTATAAGAAGCTATTAACTCACATAGTATAATTTTTGAGATAATCCAAGTGTTTTATATGTCGCAGATATTAGTAAATAAGGAATTTTTATCACATGATAACCAAACTTACACAACTACTAGCTTTGTAGACTGATAGCAAATATTCTTTGAAGTACTTAATAACTATCAATAATTTAAAAAAAAAACTTGCATAAAAGTAATATTTAATCTGTTTAGAACAGTTGTTTCATTTCATTCAACATACATTCTGCGTTACATAAGTGTACGTAAGAATTATTCCATGGTGACAATTGAAGATAACAATACATTTGCTTCATTTGATAAGATCTTTACTTTTTGTAGATGACCTATCAGTTAAAAAAACGTTTTGGAAGTAATCCAATTTACATGTTTAATAACTTGTTTTCTGATAACAAAAAATTAATTAGTTCTAATCCAAAACTTCTGAATGTTAACCTTTACAAAAGTTTTATTTAATATTTAACGATATGCAAGGTTTAAAGGATTTCAAGTATTGTATCTAAATTAATTGAAAGTTTCATTTTATTTTACCCAATAAAAATCTCACTTATAATAACATTCTACATTATAAAACATAAAATTTAGTACATTTTTGAATAGTTATGAAAGAATGTACTAAACTAAATAAAATAGACCCAAGTTTAAACTTAATTCATATATGTCTACTTAAAAATTTTGGCAAACAATGTCTTTATTTCAAAAAGATAAATATTTTATCTTTATCCAAAAATGTATTTGCATATTTCGTTTCCATTTGTTTAAAAAAAAAATCCTTAACCTGTAACAGTAGAAGTTTTGCATTATATCAGCTTTTAAAAACTTTAAAAGTGGTATTCCGGTACATTGCAATATAACATCGAGAAAGTGTTTCAAAACTGTCAATATTTATAGTTAATAAAATATCATAATTTATTTTAAAAATAAAAAAAATAAAAAATATTTTTAGATATATTTTGGAATTTTTATAGTAACCAAATGCTTTGCTTGAAGTAATTAAAAGTAGTACTTTTGAAAATACATTGTCTCCTTCCATTTACTGTTGCTAAAAACTTTGCAAAGTTAAACTTTTAAATTTTAAACCAATATCTGTTTTCGTGTTCTCATTTGGAAATCGTAGAACAACAAAACAACAAGTTCAATCCTTCACCGCACATAATTTGTTTTCTGAGAAAAGTAGTGTATACTCAAACAACTATAAGACATCCATAACATTTTTTTTTTAATATTCGACCACAAAATTTGCTCTTTTGATCCCAAAAAGGAATTGCATTTTAAGAATCTTAATAAAATTACCCAAAAAATACAATAGCTCATTTACGTATTATTCAAACCATTTGTCGATCTGTGATAAAGTATCCGGCTAGTAATGGGAAGATTGCGAATTCGAATTTCTAAGTGCTCTTTATAACTTGTAGCGAGCTCGTGATCGGAGGATTGATAAAGATAATAATAAATATTAAAAAAAAAATTCCACAATTTCATCCGCCGCGTATAACGGACTGGTTCACATTAAATCTAATCCACCTGACGCCTATTGAGGGGGCATCGGATGTCAGCTGAGGCGTTGTCCTCGTCACCTGACTATGGTTCCAAAATACGAAGTTGGGTTCCCGGATCTTTCGCTCGAGATAGACTCCGTACCAATAGCTCACTGTGCAGCTCTAGTATGACGTTCATTCAACCAACCAACCAACACATTTGTCCTGTACTGTTGTATAGGCTAAACATTTTTAGTGAGGACTTTAAATCTGTAACTGAATCATTCAATTTGAGTATGTAAGTAAATTGATGCACATCCAATGTGACGTCACACACCGAATGCTTACTTTCTTAACATGTGCTGGGATTTGGGGCCTGAAAATCGTACTAAAAGTAGTCAATAGTTAGAAGAAATGCAGTTCAGTTAAGGATGAGTTTGTTTTAGGTAACTTTATATTGCATTTGCTGGTTTCGGATATCTGATATCCGACATGCATTGAAAGGGTGATAGCAACACACAAATATGCTTAGAACATTTAGTTTAAATTCATTTGTACAACTGCATAGTACATTTATTTTTAGTAAATGACATTTAAAGGTGAGTGTTTATTTATTTCCTATTACTTTAAAAAGAATGTAAATATAACCTTTAAAATTATATCTAGCGAAAAACAAACTTAAAACACACCTTTACAAACATGTATATCTATTCATAATTCTGAAAATCTTAGAAAAACGTATTTTTACCTTCCGAATAAAAATGGGAATTTAGTAAAATAAAGTTTAATTCAGTAACAGATTTTGTCCAATAAAATCCCGACTGTGCCAGAATTAAATTGAAAGTGTTAGTGGTCATCCAAAACATATATTATCCAATTTCATATTTTTTTTATATAAAATTTGATGTTTTTCGCTGTTATATTGTACTATCAATACTTGTATAATTCAGTTAAATAGCCATAGTAAAAGAGTAGTAGCAGCGTTTTCAAATTTGTTAACTCCAAAAAACTATAATGTTTGTGGAAATGAGGAGTGCAGTTCCAAAATTTGTTTTATCAAAAAAAAATGACAACTTTGAATGTTCATCCTCAGCAGGAATTTGATTCGTAATTTCAGTAAAAGTACAAAGAAAGGAAAAATAAATCATTGCAAGTTAATAATTAGTTATACGTAGGAAAGTACTAAAGTTATACGACTTTTTAAATAAGAAAACTACAAAATAAATCAAATTATATGTACCGCAGATAATATTCTGGCAGTAAGTAACAGTTTATGCTTTTCCAAGGATTCATTTTGTACTTGTAGTAAATACAAAAAAATTATCGCTTTGTTTTAATAAATTTTAAAATATAAATGCATAAAATTTATTTTTAATGTTGTTAAAAATATTGTTTGGAATTTTTATAAAAACATCGATATTAATTCTTTAAAGGTAAGTCTTATTCCCAAAAATCAACATTGCAAATAATTCTTTGAATGGATCAGTGTTCTGTGAATCTATAAAACTAATAAGGATTGTGTTCGTAGCGTCAGTTTTATAAATAGTTTCTCGAAATATATCACAACGATTTTGTTTTATTCAATTGAATGAAGTATTAGGATTTCCAATAGTCTCTCTAACTTCTACGAAACTTTGAACATTTATAAGGTATTTACTTTGAATAACTGTGATAAATTATTTTTTTATAATAGAAAATTGTGTTTTTAATTATTTTGTATGTATATAAGTATCTTTAAAAAGTGTTTACAATCAACAAAATCTCCCCATGTTTTATTTCAATGTTGTGCTCATGTATTTCTGTGAAGATAAGCAAATGCGTCGCTATCTTGTGAGAAGATGATTGCATAGCTTTCTAGATTCAATATACAATAAAATGAAGCCTCCTGGGGCAGCTGGGATAGTACTTGCTTTGGCGCTCATTTGGGGCGTAAAAGAAATTCTTGGCAGTATACGCGAGGCAGAATGGAAGAATGGCATTCATATTCATCACCATGAACTAGGAGAACACCATGATGAAAAGGATGAAAGCAGTGGTGAGCCACAAGGTGAAGAAGCTGAACCACCAGATGGAGGTGCTGAAGATCAAGATGAAGAAGATGAACCACCAGATGGAGGTGCTGAAGATCAAGATGAAGAATCTGAACCACCAGATGGAGGTTATGAAGATCAAGATGAAGAAGATGAACCACCAGATGGAGGTGCTGAAGATCAAGATGAAGAAGATGAACCACCAGATGGAGGTGCTGAAGATCAAGATGAAGAAGATGAACCACCAGATGGAGGTGCTGAAGATCAAGATGAAGAAGATGAACCACCAGATGGAGATGTTGAACCGCAAGATGAAGAAGTTGAACCACCAGATGGAGATGTTGAACCGCAAGATGAAGAAGGTGAACCACAAAGAGAAAAAGCAGAAATGGGCCAGGACCACGTTATTTACATCCAGCACGGTCCTGACGGAGATGGTCAAAGTGAAAACGATCAAAGCGGAGTGGGTGGTGGCATCCCGGAAGAAAGTATAGGTGCAATGGACGATACTTTTGCAGGTGAAGCACCCCCTATAAGTGGAGATGGAGGTCAACCAATCGCCTTCGGTGGAGATGAATATAAAATTAGGGCATCATGGGAAAAATTTAAAAAGTATTTTAATATAGAGTTGCACAAAAACAAGAATAGTGGTCGTCAAGAAACTACGAAAAGTTCCAATAAAGGCGGTTGCAGAAAAAAGAAGAACTCTCTCTCTGCAGATGACAAAAGGAAAAAGAAGTCTGGAAAATGTAATATATCAAATAATGCTGCTGGTGCAAGAAAAGACAATGATGATAAAAGTAAAAAAACAAAGTACGGTAAAGGTAAAAAAGGAAAAACGGAAAAAGGAAAAGATGGTAAAAAAGGAAAAACGGAAAAAGGAAAAGATGGTAAAAGAAAAAGTGATAAGGAGAAAGACGATAAAAAGAGAGATGGTAAAGGAAAAAGAGGAAAAAAGAAACATGTTAAAGGAAAAATTAGAAAAAAGAGAGAGAATGAAGAGGAAGATGATAAAGACGACGACGACAAAGAGGAAGATGACCAGGAAGAAGAAGCTAAAAGTGGCGGGGGGAAAGGTTGTAAGAAAAAAAAAACAAATTGGCAGAAGAAATGGGAAAAACTTTTTGAAGACGACGGTGGTAATTCTGTTGATGACAAAAGTGAAGACCAAGATAACGATGGTGACAAAGAGGATGATGATAACTCCGAAGATGACCAAAGTGATGACGAAGATAACTCCGAAGATGAACAAAATGAAGACGAAGATACCGATTGTGACAAAGGTGGTGGTGACAAAAGTGAAGACGAAGGTAACTCTGAAGATGAAAGAAAGGAAGACGAAGATACAGGTGGTGACAAGGGTGGTGGTGATAAATCCGAAGATGACCAAAGTGAAGACGAAGATACCGATTGTGACAAGGGTGGTGGTGACAAAAGTGAAGACGAAGATAACTCTGAAGATGAAAAAAAGGAAGACGAAGATACAGGCGGTGACAAGGGTGATGATGATAACTCCGAAGGTGATCAAAGTGAAGACGAAGATACTGGCGGTGACAAGGATGGTGGTGATAACTCAGAAGAAGAAAAAAGTGAAGACGAAGATTGTGATGATGAAAAGGGTGGAGCCGATAAACCAAAAGGAAAAAAAAGTGAAGACGAAGACAGTGGCGATGACAAGGGTGAAGGCGATAAACCCAAAGAAAAAGAAAGTGAAGACGAAGATTGTGACGATGACAAGGATGATAAACCTAAAGGGAAAAAAAATAAAGACGAAGACAGTGGCGATGACAAAGGTGAAGGTGATAAATCCAAAGAAAAAGAAAGTGAAGATGAAGATTGTGGCGATGACAAAGATGATAAACCCAAAGAAAAAAAAGGTGATAAACCTAAAGGGAAAAAAAATAAAGACGAAGACAGTGGCGATGACAAAGGTGAAGGTGATAAATCTAAAGAAAAAGAAAGTGAAGACGAAGATTGTGAAGATGACAAGGATGATAAACCAAAAGAAAAAAAAGGTGATAAACCTGAAGGAAAAAAAATTAAAGACGAAGACGGTGGCGATGACAAGGATGAAGGAGATAAACCCAAAGAAAAAGAAAGTGAGGACGAAGATTGTGACGATGACAAGGATGATAAACCCAAAGAAAAAAAAGGTGATAAACCTAAAGGCAAAAAAAATAAAGACGATGATAAGGGTGAAGGTGATAAATCCAAAGAAAAAGAAAGTGAAGACGAAGATTGTGAGGATGACAAGGATGATAAACCCAAAGAAAAAAAAGGTGATAAACCTGAAGGGAAAAAAATTAAAGGCGAAGACGGTGGCGATGACAAGGATGAAGGAGATAAACCCAAAGAAAAAGAAAGTGAGGACGAAGATTGTGACGATGACAAGGATGATAAACCCAAAGAAAAAAAAGGTGATAAACCTAAAGGGAAAAAAAATAAAGACGAAGACAGTGGCGATGACAAGGGTGAAGGTGATAAATCCAAAGAAAAGAAAAGTGAAGACGAAGACTGCGGTGAAGACGAAGATGAAGCGGATGAAAATGACGAGGAGGAAGATTGAAATGATAATATGGGGAAGAATAAAGATGAAGGCAATGAAGTAGTAAAGAAGATGCTGATGAGAAAGGAAACGGACTGTTAACACACAATAAAGTAAAGACTAAAATTTATCAGTTAAAAAAACGAAGTAATCAACTCTTGTCTTTTGAAAAGAATAATTGCCTTGGTATGCTGATAATAATATAATCTATCTGTACTGTTAAGAATGTAATAAATATATTCAGTAATTTTATTAACAACATATTTAATGAATTTAACTTAATGATGATTTTTATTCATTATTTATTTGCATTATATACTTAAAAAAAGGATGAGACAATTTTTTAATTAAATACGAAGTAAAGAACATTTTTTCATGTTCAGGGCTTTATGTTAATAGCTATTTTAAAGGAAGATATCAAAATACTTGAATGTTTATTGTAAACGTCTTCCTGTAGTATCAATAAACATTTTAAATGTAAATAATTGATATATTATTGGTTATTTTTCTAATTTTAATAATAAATCATAAATTTTATTATTAGAAAATAAACTTTTGTTGATCATGTTAATGAGATAATACTTATATGTAATAATAATTGTTAGTTTACTCACGTTTTTTTATTTGGCAAAGGAAATTCATACACAAGTGTTCAAACAACACACATATACACTAAAATATATACTAGCTAAAATACCCATTCTACGCACGGAAAGAAAATTAATTACAAAATGGATCCACATATAGTATTTACAAGCGAAAGAAAAATATTTTTATTTTTTCACCCGTCATAGAAGTAAAAGTTCCCACAAGAAATGGAAAGCTTCAAACTACGGAGAAGTTGGCGATAAAAAAATGTGGACATCGATACCGTACTCCCGTTAATTAACATTCGAATTTTAAACTTAGTTAACACTCCAGCGGAATAAAGATGAATAACTTTTATTATTAATAATAATATTTATCTATAAATAACTTGTATTAGACACCTATACCAACAAAAGCCTTTAAACTTCCTAAATTACGGAGAAAAAGAAAAAGAGAAAAAGAAAATAATAAGCCAAAAAAAAGTGTAAAAGGCTCCATGTGTAAAATTCTAGATTATCATATATTTTCCTTCATTTGTATGATAAAACTATTTCAATATTCACAATTTCAATATTCTAAGACAATCGGGTGGTTAATACTAATATTCCTTAAAGAAAAACACAATCTATTTTAAACGTATCTGTGTGAAAAATTCCAGATTTTCGATTTTCTTTTGTATTTTTTTGTGGCAAACTATAAATTTGCAAAATATTTTTAATAAAATCGCAAACTGATTTTTAAAGGTTCTACGAGCAGAAATTTTAGAAGGTCATATTTATGTATTTGTTTGTATGGTAAACAATATAAATATGATGAATTGCACGATTATATAATAGTTAAAAGTGGACAATACTAACGTTCTGTAAAAAAATAGTAACCGAGTTTTAAGGGTTCTACCTGCAAAATTCTAGATTTTCAAATTTTGTCCTTTGTGTGTATATTACACCTTATCAGTAAGCGGAGTTTGCTATGGCAATCCAAAGTAAAAAAAATCTCAACCAATTTTTTTAACGAATCTACATGTAAAATTCTATTTCAAATTTATTTATCGTTGTTTTTATAGTAAATCCTGTCAGTGTGCAAACTTTTACAATTGTAAGACAATCGGAAGTATCCGAAATTATCGTTGCAACAACTAACTTCGAAAAAGAGTATCTGTTGTCCTGTTCTAAAGAGTATCTGAGCTCTTAACTTCGTTACATTTTAAGACCGTCTTTTTTAAATTAAGACTGCAAAATTGAGTCGAATAAATCCCAAACATCTTTTGTGCATTTTTTTGGAGTGTGCTTTTTTATTGTTTATTATTTGTTTATACCATCTGATGTAAAGTTTACAACATTTCAGAAAAGAAGAACGTCTTCTTTATAATTGGAAATAAATGGGAAAGAAGGCACTGATTTCCAAAGCGTTTCTTGTTCACTACAAGAATTCCAACATGGCGGCCCAACAATTTACAGAAACAAAACGTCCCCTTTGCAGTTTGAAACCTACATCTAAATGGCTCTCCAGTTCCAAAGTGCTTCTTTTAAAAATGCGGGTATAATAGATTTCAATAATAAATTTTCTTTAAAACAAAGAGCTATTTAAAATGTGTATATAAAAAAATTTGTGACAACACACTGATTAATAGTTGCAACATGATCTGAATCATTTTGAACGAGAGGGAGTAATGAAAAAAATCAATCATATAGAACCTCTATTTGTGGGTGTGTTATGTTAAACGTATTAGTTTTTATAGTAAGTGAAATATTGTTTTAAATACTTAGTTTTTAGCAATATTTTTTGTGTTTGATTGAAAAGTGAAGTTTTTACTTAATACTGCAACATATAGTTTGATCTTAAGTCGATGCATATGAAGAGATTGAAATGCTGGAAGGATGAAAGCTGCGACTGAATGTAAGGCAAGATGGAAAAATCGTGACAAATAGAAACAAAGTGTTTCTTGTCTTTGTTACTGAGCTTGAAAATGCATCTTGTCCAATTTTCTCAATTCCAAAACGTCCCTTGTCTCTAATCCAGTTCCAAAATGTCTCTTGTCCAAATAGTTCTCAATAAAATGATCAAAATATTAATTTTTCATCTAGTTTATGTCGTTTAACGCGTTCAGAGAGATATTTGTTTTAGAAATTAAACAACAAGCTTTTTATTCCAGGTGTAGAAATAAAATTTCATACGAAAAAGGTGATTTAACCCAAGTTTTAAGAAGTGGAAAAGAAACATTTCGGAATTTGGCAACTCAATTAAGCTTTGACTTCCCATTAACGCAATGAAGAGGCTGAACGACTTAAGTCGTCCATGGATTTCCAGAGTTTCTAACAATACACTTCACATTAAATGAATCGAATTATTCCATATTGAGTTGGCATATATATATATATTAAAATAATAAAGACTCATAAATATATATATATATATGTATATATAATGTGCACACATTGGAAATATAAAGTAAACTATTTTAAAATAATTTTTTTTCAATAAAATGATAAAAATATTAATTTTCCAGTTGTATTTAGAATCTTTAGAATTTATTAAAATTTACTATTTTGTAATTTTTTATAAACCGATTAGAAAGGCTTAGCATTGGTCTAGCTATGATTCCATTAAATAACGAACACATTTTATTAAATTTCTGTTAGAGTGCTTTCTAGTGTTATACTGTTGGCTTCAGTCAAAGATTTTTAAGTGGATGGTATTGAAGATAGTAAAAAAATAAAAATTTATAACAAAATAACCATTTTGGAATATATAAAAACTACATCAACCAATGACTTATAACGAGTTTGACAAATATAAAATAATAAATTGTAGTAGTAGAAATATTTTTTTTAAACAAATACCTTTTTGAAATGTTGTAAAATGTAAAAATTTATTATCATTGCACAGCTACAATTCAGTACATATTCTATATTACAATTTATATTAATTTCAAAGTTAGAGTTGAAGTCAATCCAACGTTAAAATTGCACATCATTCCAATGTTACAATGGGAATATTCAGGAAAAAAGTTTTTCATTTACAATAATTAGATTTGTTGTCGAAATGACTACTTTGACAGGTAATTACTTTCATCATGCTGCAGAAAAATTACATAAAACTTTCGGGACGTTTTCTGTCTTCATGTGAAGCTTCTGAAAATTTAAAATGATAATATGTCACTAAATCTAATAAGAAACACTTTGATATAAGCAATGCACTTGCGCATACAAATAAGTACCCTAATATTAGTAATATCCTGTAAAAAAATTGTGTTGTATTGGTAATTTATTTAAATTTATTTTTTAATTTAATGTTTTAAAAATCTACTCTTTTTTTAAATGTTAAGTTTATGCTATGAAACTTTTTGCTCAGTAAAAGTATAATGTTAAAAAACAACTCTTTTCTCTTTTTCAATAGTTCAAACTTTTTGAGAGAAAAATATATATGTGTGACATTAGCAAAATATTGCTAAGCATTGTGCTGTTTCTAATTAAACCTATTTTAAAATAAAAGGTTTTTTTGTTTAGAAGATTTACGTAAGTGAATTACAAAAAAATTATAACTGTCTATTTTTTTAAAGGTTTTTTCCTTTGTGAAGAATTTAAAAAAATAGAATTTGAGATATATGTATTTAAATATAAAATATGTCAAGAACCAAATTATTTTTTTAAATATTTCAATTTTTTTTTTTTTTAATTTTTAAATTAAAGTTTTTAAAAATTTTAAATTAATTTTTTTAAATATTTTAATTATTTTTCTTTTAATTTTTAAATTAAAGTTTTTTAAATTTTTAAATTAATTTTTTTAAATATTTCAATTTTTTTTTTTTTTAATTTTTAAATTAAAGTTTTTTAAATTTTTAAATTAATTTTTTTAAATATTTCAATTATTTTTTTAAATATTTAATTTAAACATTTTTAAATATGCATACTACACTACTTATTTATTTCTTTAAAAATGTAATTATAATATTTAGAAATCTTGTTTCCACTTTTATTGCATTTTTAATACTAAGAAAAATTCTCGAAATATTGTATAATGTCATAAATAACTTACTAACAATGGAATTAATAGTGTATTATGCATATGTAAATAGTTTAATTTAAATGTTTAATTTTTTTGTTTGGGTTTTGACATATTTTATATTTTAAGATATAACTCAAAATCTATTTTTTTGGATTCTTTACAAAGGTTAAAGCATAAGGCTTTTTTAAAAATAGATTTCAAGTTAAATTTTTTTGTAATACAGTTACAATTATCTTCTAAACAAATTAGCTTGCTTTTTTTATATAACTATTCTAGGGTTTTTAAAATTTATTTTAGGTAGAAAATGCATAAGTTTTTGTATAGTATTGCTAATGCCCCATATATATTATTTTCAAAAAGTTTTAACTATTAAAAATATCACAGTATTTTTTTGTAAACAAAATACTGTTTCTAAACAACATATTTCAGTTGTAAGATGTAACTTAAAAAAAGGCACTTAAAAAATTACTAATGCAGACACATTTTTTATACCAAATATTGCTAACAAAAGGGTACATTAACAATATAAAATATTATATACTTGTAACACAAGAAATAAAAAAAATAGAAATTGCTCTACTGATCTATTTTAATATGAAATTTTTTGAACTACAAAATATAATTTTTATTTAAACTCGTAGAATTTTGAAACTTAGCATGCGGTTTCTTCAATATGTAAGGTATTATTTGATGCAATAAAACAATTCACAATTTGATAAAAATGAATGAATTTTGGAAAACAGTGTCACCTTAAAACAACGAACAAACTATAATTTTGTCGAGGATTAACTTATTTTAATATCAGACTAATTGTAAACCTTACACGAAAACTTTTTACGTTATTTTCATACATCTATTTTGGACATTTTTTCAAATGTATATATTTTTTTAATTTAATTTTACATTTTGTGACTCATGCCGATTTAAATACTCTTTTGGTTAAAATAGATTGCTTTAAATGAAAAGAATAAGAATTACTAAAAAACATATAACAATGACAAGTAAATCATATAATATAAGTTGTAAAATCTAATTTTATTTCGAATACATGAAATAAAATTTACAAAAAAAAAAAAAAAAAAACATGGGCAAAAAACTAACACAATATATTATTATGAATATTACAATTTACTATGTTGCGCAAAATTGACAAAAATTGTATAAACATTTTGATAATTGATGGTTAATAAAATTAAACTTAAATATTCACTAACGTTAGATTGACCCAAAAAAACAGAACTATTTATACATACTTACGTTAAGTTTGGGTTTTGTCATTTCTTTTTACTCTTTTCATAATCCATGCCTTTTTAACCTTTCTTTCTATTAATTTAAAGATACAAAATATTTTAGAAATACAGTAGTTTATTTATTTCAACGATTTTATATTTATTGTACTTCGGTTCAAATGTTAATAATGAAAGCTAAATGCCGTTGCAATAAATTAAAATTATATAAAAATTAAATTTACATATAAACTTGTTTTTCTTTGAGTACAATTGAATCATAAATGAGCAATGACGTGCTCAAATTTAAGCAGCCGTACTTTCCAAAAAAGGAGCAGTGTGATTTAATATTGCTAATTTCAGCTTCTGTTTAAGCTATCTTAATGAAACCAGACAAATTTAAAAAGTAGTTCAGGTGATGGTTTTCCACATTATTTAATACCGATTGTTTAAATAGAAACTGAGTTATTAAAACTCAATTATCTTACTTCCCATTCTTTTGGTACACTTTTTCAACATTTATTCTGTTCATAATTCCTTCAAGTCGCCCTAGTAGTTTAACGAATAAGGCACTGAACTGTGGTGCCTGAGGATCTTGTTCGATTACCGGTGTCTTGGGCGTAATTGTTGATATTTATTGAAAAGGATTTATGAAGGCAACCTAAGTCGGCAAGCAGCTGCTCTTTTTTATACATTTTTTTGAGTACATCTTTTTTAAAAATGACACTCGGAGCAATGATAAGCATCGAATATAATAAAGAATTAATACATTTTACTTCTTTTTGAGTACCTACATTTCACAGTGTAGTTGAACAAAAATTAATGTTTTATTATGCCTATTCAGATAAATGTGATACAGCCAAACAAGTGACCACCGCAACGTTTGTGAGCACCCCCCATATAATACATTACTCATATTAGAAGTCTTAACTTATTAATAAACACGTGTGTAACTATATATTATCTTAAACTATGAACACCAACAAAAATTAAAACAAGTATTTAATTTTAAAAAAACATCTTACTGTTTTTGACACCCCTTGCTTTTTGGGGTTAATCCTTTGCAACAATTATACTCGGTTCTCCTTGAATAAGACTTTCCATTGTCCAATATTACACTGAAGCATTTAAAGAAACATGTTAAAAATATAAAATATTAAAAATTTATGTTTTATTATTTAAAAAGTAAATTCCAAATTTTATCAAACATTCAAATAAAAATAATTGCAATTTTTCTTTATTCAAAACGATTTTTAAAAATTTATAAGAATTACATGAAGCTTTATAGAAGCGGGCATACAATAAAAAAAAATCATCCAATGAAAATGTTGTGACAATGATTTTAGTTAAAATGCAGAACATGTCTTGTTCGTTTGAGATTTTTTCAATATTCACTGGCAAGTTGTTCCATTTGTCTATTACCTCATTATAGAAATAGTGTTTTCTCCCTTCCCGATTAAAATGGGATTTGTTTAACTTGAACCCATGACCTCTCGTTCTATCACTCATATTGAAATCTAAACCCTCCACATCTCCTTGTTTGATAAATTTGAATAGTTGAATCAAATCTCTCTTAACCCTTCTCTCTTCCAGAGTATACATATTCAAATTTCATAATCTATCGTAATAATTCATGCCTGAAAACCCTTGAACCATTTTAGTAGCTCTGTGCTGAATTTTCTCTAACAATGCAATGTCTTTTTTAAGATACCTTGACCAGAACTGCACAACATACTCAAGATGTGGCTTTACTAAACCTCTGTACAATGGCAAGATAATAAATATCCTTAGATTTTGATGAAGTACTTTTTCTGATGTACCCCAACATTCTATTAGCTTTTTTGATAGCCACTGTACATTGATGACTCATTTTAAAATCATCATTTACTAATACGCCCAGATCACTTACTATCTCACTATTTTTGATTTCTGCACCCTGTAAAACATATGCAGCTTTACTATTTTTGATACCCATGTGCAACACTTGACATTTACTGATATTAAAAGTCTTACCCCATTTAACAGCCCATTCTGATATTTACATAACCAATAAAACACAACAAGAGTATACCTAAAATACACCTAACATAACAAGAGTATACCTACAATACACTTAACATAAGAATATATCTAACATAACAGTGCATCTAACATAAAAGTATTCCTAACATAACAACCGTATACCGTACCTATTTAACAGTATACCTAACTACTTTATAACATAGTGTACTAGACTTCTAGACTTACACCGCCAAACAAACCCATCTTCCAGGTCTTCCTATGCATCTCTCATTCGCATTTGCATTCCCCTTTGGTAATACCTTCTTCATAGTTCGGTGAAATGTTTTCGGACACACTTGAGGCCTGAAACATACATTTGAGTGGAACTTGAAAATACATTTCAACAGCGCTTATGGAACACTGTCAATATAAAATAGTCTTTAAATCTAGATAATTTACTTCACATTGTTCGTTTTTTTAAGACGAGCCGCAGTAATTCAAAGAGCAAAATAAAGAATTAAAGCTTATTGAAATTTTTAATAAATATTTAATAATAAAATAATTAACTGAAACATTTCATTCTAATATTAGAGCAGCGGTCATTTTGTAATTATGTAGCCATTTATCGTAACAATGGAAGAATTTTGTTTACAGTATTTTTGAGGGAAAAATTTAGAAAAAAAATCGAGTAATAGTTTTTTTATATATACTGCATTAACTATTATATAACAACTACATGGTTCAGTTTCAAGGTTTACAAATCATATATAATTCATTTAAATATCAATTAAAATAATATATTACTCACCCTGAAAACCAAGCTCCCTTCTTTTTACTTTGCATTTTTTCATCCAACTTTTTGAGAACTTTTTGACTGCAAAGTAGAATAAAATGTCACACTTTAATGAAATTCTGCTAAAATTAAATTATTGTTTAATAGTTCCCCATAGTTGATATTTCAGATTGAAATTAACAAACAGGACATAATACCCCTCATCCAATATTTTAGCATGAGGTGTAAACTGATTAGGGGCCATATATAAATTATTTTACACCTTTTCTCCATATGTTTAATCCCCTCCCCTCCATGCCCAACTGTCACACTTCAACCCCTATATTTTTTTTAATTTCTACGCCATTGTCTTTCACCAACCATACCAATCACGTAATAAATTATATATACATTTACTGGTAGTTCAGAAAAAAGCACTATTATAGATGGCATTTGAAATTTTACTTTACAACTTTATTTTTCAACTGAAACTATACCAACCCAAACCGATTTATTTTTCTGATTTTTTTATTTATTGTTTCTGTTGATTTGCAGAGTTTTTTAGATGTGTGTGATGTCCCACTTCTTGTAATCCCGTACCCCTCATTCACAAAGTGCCATAGCTTCACTAATCCCTCATCCCCCCCCCCCCCTGTCCAATCGAGACACCATTTGTGTACAGCCCCTTACGCCATTAAAATGCTGTTGAGGTTAGGTTTTCATTTATAATTATCACAAAAATTTATCAGTAAAGATTCTACAACTACACCTACGAAAAACATGAACATATTATTTAAGACATTTGAATCCAGCATATTTGGTATCATTCACTGAAGAATAGGTAAACAATGGAGCATTGAATTCATTTGATGCTTAAAGAAGTTACTCTTACTTTAATGTAAGCACTTTAACTTGCACAAGCTTTTAGTACATGATAAACTGTTGAACGTCTTTACCTGTGAATTTCGGTAGCATAAATTGCAACAGTGATGTTAGGACATCATATGTTATGTTACCAGAAACTCTTTAAACAAAATCAACAATTTTATCGTAAAAGTATATTTTAAAGTAAGCTGTTCCATAATTCTACACTGTAAAAGGTACTCGAAAATAAGTAAAATGCATTCATTTTTATATGTTCCTAATTCATAAGTATCATTCAAACTTATTCCTAAGCATGTGTTTTGATTAAAATCACCCCCCCCCCCCCAATATTAGGTTCTAAAAGACCTCGCGGATTCTAAATCTGACCCTGATCCCAATGAATGCAACTTTCCAAAAAAGTCGTAATTATGACCAGATGTGTTTTATAACCTTTGCAACATTACAATAACTCATAAAATACAACTAAACATCGAAATCTCATTATAGCGTTATCATCGTTGCAATGTTCGAAGAGCTTTGCAATTTTGACCAAAGACGTCTACAGAGTTTTTATCATTGCAAAAATACCGTATTTCTGAAGAGTTATAACCAGATTACAACGGAATCCTAACGTATGCAATGTATTTGGTTTTACATTTGGACCTAAATATAAGCTATAATACTTACACTTCTGGTGGAGAGGACGGAGATTTGGAACCTTCACTATGAATCATTAATATAATCAGGAAAACCAAGAAAACATATACTGTTTCCATTTTCCGAATATGCAAATATCTCAAAAATAAAATTCAAAATATCTATTCAATACAAAACTTCTAATATATAAAGGCCAACTTATTTTTTTTATAAAAATCGTAATTTAAAAAGTAAATATTAAATTTTTTATGTACTATTTTGAGTAATAGAAATTCTAAGAATTATGAAATTAATCGTGCGAGATAAATATCGTTTCTGAGATTTAATAAATGCAACTGTATATTTAACAATCGAATTTTTACGCATTTTGCCGTACCGTAACCATCTTTCTAATCAAAATGTCATTTAAAATATATATGTCTTTGTTGAAATCCTTTCCGATGATTATTATATATAAAAAATCAGCAATTGTTTACAGAATTCGTTGTATTTTAGAACCCCATAATTTATATTTTGACATCTAAAAAACATGCAGTTTCTAGGAGTTCATTCATGCTTCAGACTTTTTAAAAATTAAATAAGACTATGCCATGATTATGCCATGAGGAAAAACTATTGTTTTAACAAAAAGCTGATATTTAAAATAGAAAAATAATAAAATAAATTGGCATTACCAATAATTTAAATTTAATGTATTTGCCCTTATATTTAAAGAAAAAAACTTCGAAATTCAATTGATGATATCATATTTGACTATATTGTAGAGTACAGGTCAAATCTATACTAATAATATTCAAGGATGTTCCAGTTTGATTACTCATTTTTCCAGAACTAATTATCCGATTTTGATGAGATTCACCCGGAAGAAGGTTTTAAAGCTGAGTTGTTTTCTAATTGAATTAAAAAAATAATTACAATTATAACAATAATTTCTCAATATATTTTTCTAATTGTAGTAGAAGTCAAAATTTGTTTTTTCTGATCTCACAATCTGTTGAACACAATTTTGCTGAAACTTGAAAAACTTAAAACAATCATTCAGAAGAAGGTTGTCATGCTTTGGATCGCCGGCGGCTTAAGAACGATGAAATAACTCCAATTTGAAAACCTTTATACAGCATACAAACTCAAACAGTGGTATTCGAAGCAAACCAAGCAGGGCCCACTGTATAGAAAGCCGTATGACACGTGCTTACTACATCACAAACTGTAGACCAACTCTAATCTGAGGAAGGCAAAAAGTAACTTCTGTTGGTCACGACACATTAAGAAATTAAAATCGGTGTACAGTTTGTGACATAAGCACGTACCATACGGCTTTCTATACAGTGTGTGCTAAACCATATTATATTTACCAAATTTGAGTAATTTTAGTCTGTAAGAATATTAGTTTTTGTAAAAATATTTTACACAGTGTGGCATTTTTTAATGGCATTCTCATACATATGCACTCAATGGCCAACATATTATGATTATATTACGTGTTTAAGTAAACAAGCTGTGATGTCCGACTTTCGCCATATGGCGAGATATGTATAAAATAAAATTAAAAGGATGGCTTACAACGTTAGTAGAAGTGTTTTTTTCAATTGGTGTGAGTGAAACAAACGATATGATGGTCTCTGAACGTGGAATGCTTGTGTATGCTCGTAGTCATAGAGTGAGCATCAGCTGCATTGCTGGAATGTTCACGAGCAGCTGTAATGAAAGTGTTCAAAAACTGGACTGAGCACGGAAAGTTTGGTTTGGTTTAATTAAAAAACGTCGCACTGGAGCTGCATAGTGGTCTCTTGCCAACGAGAGCGGAAATAATGTCCAGGTTTGTAGGTGATATTACCGATGGGCAACATTTAAGCCGGTTGCAGCAGGCTTAAATGAACGAACCTCTTAAAGTATCTCTGAGCGCACTATTCTCAGTACATTTCAGTTATATACACGGTCATAATATTTGGGCCAATTAATATAAATAGCAAAGCAAAATCATATGCATTTTATTCTAAATATAATGAGGACATTTATGCCGTCATTAGTTCTCACTTTAAAAAAATTCTATCATACATTACCTCTATTTGTGGGTGAGTTATGTTAAACATATTAGTTTGTATAAAGAGTGAAATATTGTTTTAAATACTAATTTTTAGCAATATTTTTTGTGTTTGATTAATAAGTGAAGTTTTTACTTAATACTGCTACAAATAGTTTGATTTTAAGTTGATGCATATGAAGAGATTGAAATGCTGGATGGGTACAATCTGTGATGGAAAATAATGCAAGGAAACGAGGAATAATTCGTGAAAATAAAAAATAGAGTATATTTTGTCTATGTTACTGAGTTATAAAATACCTCTTGTCCGTTGTATTCAATTCTTCTTGTCACTAATTTAGTTCGAAAATGTCTTTAATCCAAAATTTTTTCAATTAAATGAGCAAAATATTAATTTTCAGCTGTTTTAGGACATTTATCGCGTTCAGATATTTGTTTCAGAAATTAAAACATAAAACTTTTTTTTTGCTGGCGTAGAAATAAAATTTTATTTGAAAAATGTGATTTACAGTAAGTTTAAAAAAAATGGACAAGGGACTTTTCTGAATTAGTCGACTCACTTAAGCTATAATTTCCCGTTAACCTTCTAACGGAGCTGATCGACTTAAGTCTCTCATGGATTTCCAGTTTTTTTAACAATTCACACAAACCTTAAATTCATAAAACTATTCGATGTTGAAATATTTTTTCAAATCCAAAGTTTGGGCATCTATATCTTTTAAAATAAAAAGCATTTTATTAAATATATTTTAGGGTGCTTTAAATTTTTACACTGTTGGGCGTCAGTCAAATATTTTTAAGTGGATGGAATTGATGATAGTAAACAAATAAAAAATAATAAAAAAATAATACATTTGGAATATATAAAAAATACATAAAATCAAATGACTTATAATCAGTTTAACAAATATAAAATCCTAAATGGTAGTTGTTAAAATGTTTTTTTTAACAAAAAGCTTTTTAAAAAGTTGAGTTGTAAAATGTAAAAAAATATTACCATTGCATAGCTACAATATAGTACATTTTCAACATTACAATTTGATGTAATTTCAAAGTTAGAATTGAAGTCAATCTAATGTTAAAATTGCATATCATTCCAATGTAGCAATGGCTTTTCAAAGGTACAATTATATTCAGGAATAATGTTTTTCATTTATAGTAAGTAGATTTGATGTCGAAATAACTATTTTGACAGGTGATAACTTTCATCATGCTGTAGAAAAATTGCATAAAACTTTCGAGACGTTTTCTGTCTTCATGTGAAGCTTCTGAAAATTTAAAATGGTAATATGTCATTAAATCTAATAAGATACAGTAGGGCAATTCCTACATTTTTTATTTATTGTGTTACAAGTGTAAAACTTAGTATACAGATAAAGTACCCTAATATTAGTAGTATTATGTAAAAAAATTGTGTTGAATTTGTATTTTTTTTTTAATTCTTTCAAAAAAAATGAAGGGTTTAAAAGTTCACTGCCTTTTTTAAATTTTAAGTTAGTGTTTTGAAACTTTTTACTTATTAAAAGTATATTGTTGACAAAACAAAAGCTTCGTTTTTTAAAATAGTTCAAACTTTTTGAGAGAAAAAATACATATATGTGACATTAGGAAAATTTTGCAAAGAATTGCACTTTTTCTACTTAAACCTATTTAAAAAAAAACAATACTACATTTTTGAAAAAACATCGGCCGCTGTTTTGCATGGCTGAATATTGTAATTAAATTAAAAAAATATATAGCTTTTAGTTTATTTATTAAAATGCCTTAGGCTTTTTCTTTCATGAAGAATTCGAAAAAATAGATTTTGAGATATATGTATTTTAAGATAAAATAGGTCAAAAACCATATGGGAAATGTTAAACAATTAAATAAAACTTTTTGAAATAATCAAACTACACTACTTATTTTTCTTCATTTAATTGTAAAATTTTGTGATATTGTTTTTACTTTTACAGCATTTTTAAAAGTAAGAAAAATTCCTGAAGAATTGTGAAATGTTATAATTAAATTACTAGCAATAAATAAATAGTGTATTATGCATATATAAAAAGTTTAATTTTAATGTTTAAATTTTTGTTTTGGTTTTGACATATGTTATTTTTTAAGATAGATCTAAAATCTATTTTTTCGCATTCTTCACAAAGGTAAAAGGTTTTTTAAAAAGGCACTTAAAGTTATTTTTTTTGTAATACACTTTCAATTATCTGCTAAACAAATTGGCTTGCTTTTTATATAGCTTGTGTAGGGGTTTCAACAAATACTTTTAGTTAAAAAAATGCATAAGTTGTTTCAAAGTGTTGCTAATGCTACGCATATATTTTTGCTAAAATTATTATTAAAAACTTGAAGTTATTTTTTTTCTTAACAATATACTGTTTGTTAACGACATATTTCAAATATGTGACTTAAAAAAAGGCACTTAAAAATTACTAATGCAGACAAATTTTTTATACCGAATATTCATAACAAAAAGGTACATTAACTATATACAAAGTTATATACTTGTAACCCAAGAAATAAAAAAAAAAAATAGAAATTGCTCTACATACCTATTTTAAGATGAGATTTTTTTTAACTGCAAAATATAATTTTTATTTAAACTCATAGAATTTTGAAACTTGACATTTCTTCAATATGTAAGGTATTATTTGATACAATAAAAAATTCACAATTTGAAATAAATGAGAGTGAACTTTGGAGAAGTGTCACCTTAAAACAACAAACAAACTGCAATTTGGTCGTGAATTAAATTATTTTAATGTCAGGCCAATTGCCAACCATACTCGAAAAAATTTTACGTTTTTTCGATACATCTATTTTGGAAAAAAAATTTTGATGTATAATTTTTTTTAATGTAATTTTACATTTCGTGACTGATGCCAATATAAATGCTCTATTGGTTGAAATATATTGCTTTAAATTAAACGAATAGGAATTACCAAGAAACAATGACAAGTAAAGCATATACTATTGGTAATAAAATCTAATTTTATTTAAATTATATTAAATGCAATTTACGAAAAAAAGGATCAAACCAGGGTAAAGTCCAAACAACAAACTTAATATATTATTATGAACATTTCAATTTCAATTCAAAACAAAAACGGAATAAACATTTTGATAATTAATTGTTATTAAAACAAAACTTAATTATCACTAGTGTTAAATTTCCCACAAAATTACAAATGTTTATACATACTTATGCTATGTCTGGATTTCGTCTTTTATTTTCAGTCTTTTCATACTCTTTTCCTTTTTAACCTCTTCTTCTTTTCATTTAAAGATAAAACATATTTTAGCAATACATTTGTTGATTTATTTCAACGATTTTAAATTTATTGCACTTGCGTAGATTAAAATAGAAATTGATTTAGTTCTAAAGTAAATGATGAATATATACAAACAATGTTTTGATATAGTTACTAGTATACAAATCATTTATTTGTATTTTTTTACCAAGAAACAAGAAGAGTTGCAATTATTTAAGAAATACAGGATGACAAAATAAAAATACTTTTTTTTTGGCCGCAAGGGTTGTAAATGGATCAGTAATCGTAATGAACTAAATCAATTGAAAAACCTTACTAGGGAAATAAGGAAGTTTTTAAAATTTATTTTGTCATTTTGAACAAATGTGTTTTAATATGTTCTCTTTGCAAATGTAATACAAAATGCTTTTTTGATACCATGTTTTATTGTAGATCGAATTGTAAAAATCGGAATAAACCAATTCTTCACAGAAATTAAAACTATATGATCAAAATCATAATTTCACCAAATTTAGTTAAATTTGACATTGTAGACTGCTTGGAATCGAACTACAAACACAGAATTTTATATATTCTTCTCTCTCTCTCTCTCTGTATATATATATATATATATATATATATATATATATATATATATATATATATATATATATATATATATATATATATATATTTCATAAATTACATTTCTTTTTCGTAAATGAGCAGTGTGATTTAATATTGCTAATCTCAGCTTCTATGCAATCCATCTTAATAAAGCGACCTATCAACTTAAAATAGTAATAAACACAATAAGTAAGGTTTTATTATGCCAATGCACCTAAATGTGATACATCCAAAAAAGTGACCATCGCCCATTTTGAGAGCACCACCTTCATTATAAATATATTATTCCTATAATAAGACTATACTTATTGATAAGCACATGCGGTAACTACACTGTTAAAAATAGGTACTTTAAGGGGACTTGGTACCCTTTGATTTGAGAAAATCGATGAAAATATCAATTTTTCTTTTTTTTGCTTAAAATATGCTCTTATACCTAAAATTCATTATTACAAAGTTTTGAAACGATCTGATAATTATAAATGTAATAAAAATGCGTTTCATTACTTTCACAGCACTTAAAATGCTACGTCCATTTCGATGTTTACATTTTTGACATAACAGCTTTTGGTCATTATTTAAAGAAAAATCAGCTAAGAACAAGTTGAACGTGTTTATCTGTGACTGTATCTACCACATCACGTGTTTGTTTACTTTTTCTTACCATGGTTTGATATAATTTTAAATTTGAAGGTACAAGGAGACGTAATTGCCAAAGGCGACGTAATTAACAAATGTAATACATGTTTTTGCTATTGTCAAAGCCCATTATAAAGTGTTTTATGGTATGGAATATGTATGTTTAATGAATTCAGTTGTATTAGTATGTTTTCTAACACAAAATTAGTGTAAAACAATATTTTAAACATTATTATTTTGATTTTAACAGATTTTTCTCAAAAATTTAGTTTTGTTATCATTTTAAAACTGAGTACATAATAGTGATTTAATGTACTCCAATTAAATAATAGAAACCGGAATTTTATATGTATGCAAGTAGTTATAAAATTAATTATGTGTGAAGAAAATCTCAAATGTATTCATCGAGTTATTTGGATTTGAAATGTTTAAACTGATTTATCTCAGTTTGTGTTTTTGGCATATGCCACGGTATTTAAAATAAGAATACTTTCTCAAATATTATTCAAATGACTTGATTTTTTTTCTGAAATTCCTGTATAACCTATTTAAAACAATCAAGGATGGGTTTTGCAAAATAAAGAAAAGAAAAAAAATTAAAAATTAAAAAGTAGACTAAATCATGTTTTTTTCCATTTTTTTGCATATACATCGACATTTTTTTTTTTTCTCAAGAACTAAAACAGTAATTTCAAATTCGATCCTTAAAGTTATAAAGTATAGTATAGTGAATGTAAGAAAAAAAATCTTTACAAAATATTAAAAACTGAAAAAGAAAAACCATTTTAAAAAAAGTTAAATTTTTAAGAAAAAAATTAAATTTTGAAAAATATATTCATAAAAACATTTTTTTTGTTGCTAAAATCATGTTATATAATAATAACCTTCAATAATATGTGTAAAATATCTATGTAAATTATTTAATAAAAAAAATTATTCCAAGGGTACCGAGTTCCCTTAACATAAATAAAATGTACTCATTTTTGATTACATTCGATGCTCATCATAGCTCAGAATATATAAGTTTCATTATTTGAAAAGACATGTACTCTAAAATGAGTAAAATGAATAAAAACAGCAGTTGCTTGCCTACATAGGCTACCTTCAAAAATCACTTTTAATAAATTTCAACCAGGCCTTACCCAATATGTAACCTAATATCGACCGCACCGAAATCCCGAATCTTATCCGTAGTACAACCGGAGAGACGCGAAGAAGTAATAAACAGAATTCAAGTTAAAAAGGCGTGTCAAAAGAATGGGAATGTACGATTACTGAGTCGTAATAACTCAATTTACATTTAAGCAATGGACATCAAATAACCATATTCTGAACAAATATTTTAAATTTGCCAGGTCGATTTGTTAAGATGGCTTGAACAACAGCTGATATTGGCAATATTAAACCATACTGCTCATTTTTGCGAAAGTACGATTACTTAAATTGGTGTACGCCATCGCTCATTAACGTTGCAATTGTACTCAAAGAAAAACCAGTAAGTCTACTAATTTTTAAGCACATTTTTTACAGTGAATATATTATGAACAAGAACAAAAATAAATTAAGTGTTACATATAAAAATATCTTACTGTCTTTGACACCCCTTGCTAGCTGGGGTTAATCCTCTGCAGCAATTATACACAATTTTTCTCGAATAAGACTTTCCATTGTCCAATATTATACTGAAGAATTTAAAGAAATATGTTAAAGAATTAAACATTGGGTGTGAACACAGGCAAAATTAATAAAACTCTATATTTTCCTTACTGATTAATGCTTGACATTTTGTTGATTTAGAAAAATGTAGAAGTAATGCCATTTATATATATATATATATATATATATATATATATATATATATATATATATATATATATATATATATATATATATATATATATATATATATATATATATATATATATATATATATATATATATATATATATATATATATGTATATATATATCAAGCGACCCGGTCGGGCTCGCAATGCTAAGCCACAAAAGACGAAATAACGCCAACTCGTCAAAGCAGCCAACAAGAAACGAATGCCCGACAGGACTTAAGCTTATATACTCCGCACAACTTGTAATGTTAAACCGCGTTCGCAAAACAGAGTCCAAAAGCCGAACTACATTTCGTAAAAAAATAAAACCAGTATTGGTGGAACCGTATCTGTGAAACCTTTAATTTAATACAAAAATATTTTTTTTAATTGAAAATTAACGGAGATACGGGGTTTTTTAATTTGCGTAAAGTTAGTCGATTTGTCACTTTTTCACTTTATGAAGCCCAAATTTGTAAGTCGAGCTAGACACTACATTATTGAACCGATTTTGTTGATTAATATCTTATATGATAGCTTTATGGCATCACAAGTGCCTTTTGTAACTTTTATTTTATAATATAAATTATTTTTAAGTTTAATTCGCTAAAAAAGTAATTAAATCCTAAGCGCCAAAACTCTATGCCTCAAGGCAATTAATACCCAAATATGAAGCCCTTCCACCGTCCATGTCGCCAAACAAATTGTATTTTAGAACGGCTTAATAAAAGTTAAAATTATCGATAAGTAATACGGTATACAAAATAAAAATTATACCACCCAAGAGATGAAGAATCCTTTTAATCGATGGTTCAATTTTCATTTAACTTGGACAATTATTAATGAAGATAGAATCATTTGAAATAATTAATATTATTGAATATTTTCCCCTATCGTTCATTGTTCATTCGCGGGAGAAGGAAAAAACATCTCAACTAGCAACCATTTCCCAACCCTCTTCCACTGAAAGAAGGAGTGGGGGGGGGGGGGGGATCGAGGTACTATTTATTCTCAGACGTCTTTTAATACAGTGCGTGTTGTAATTGAAATATCGGATTTAACTTATAACATGGGAAAACAAATAGTAATTTTTAAAAAGTTTAAATGGTGATTGGTTTGACATCCTTCAAATGGTGGGTTGAAAAAAAGGACTGATATCCCCCCAAAAAAACTTTAGAAAAGTAAAAAAACGCTAAGCGCCCCCCCCCCCCCCCCCCTAAAAAAAAATTTGAAACTTAGGCTAAAAAAGTTGTGATATATACACATAACACATAATTTTTTAATAATACACACATAAATTTTTAATAGAGATAATAAAAGAAAGCGCAGCTATTTTCCGGAAAAAGGCTAGTGAGTGGGTGTGCACGGTTGAGCTCTTGGCTTGTTTGTTTTTTATATCACAACTTTTTTAGCCACAGTTTCGAAAAAAAAAATTTGGAGGGGGGGGGGTTGCGTTTAGCGTTTTTTACTGTTTTAAAGTTTTTTTGGGGGTATATACACACACATATATATATATATATATATATATATATATATATATATATATATATATATTCACGGTTCCTTGTGTTAATGCAGCTGTTAGCGTCCGTCGCGCAGGAGTTCGTGTTATGTAGTGTGTCTGTATGTGTCTACTCTTCCGATCTGAGTTCTAAGTGAAAAGTTTCTGAAGGTTGGTGGCGTCCGTATAGCTCAGTGGTAAAGCAATTGTGCGCTGAAGAAGGGGTCCCTCTCATTGATTTTACAACATACTTCTAGACTTACACAGCCAAGCAATCCCATTTTCCAGGTCTTCCTCTGCATTTCTCATCTGCAAATGAGTACCCCCTTGGAAATACCGTCTTCAGAGTACGATAATATGTTCTGTGGCACACTCCGGGCCTGAAACACACATTTGAGTTGAACTTAGAAGTACAATTCAACAGCGCTTATGGGCACTGTCTAAAACAGATAATTTACTTGTTTAAACAAGCTTGTTAATTTTGTTTAAACAAGCTACATTAATTCAAAGGGAAAAATAAAGGTGAAAGAATATTTAAATTTTAAATAATTATTTAATAATAAAAAAAAATAACTAAAATGCTTCAGTGTACTATTGATGCAGCCATTTTGTAGTTTTATAATCATTTATAGTTAATACGGAAGTATTTTTTTTACAGTATGAATGTACCTTTGAGAGGAAAATTTACCGAAGAAAAATCGTGTAATAAAAAAAAATTATACTGTATTAAGAATTATATACTATAACAATTATATGGTCTAATTAAAATATTGTATTACTCACCCTGAAAACCATGTGTTCTTCTTTTTACTTTTCATTGAGTCATCCAATTTCTTGAGAACTTGCGGACTGCAAAGTAGAATAAAATGTTTGATTTTACGGTATGAAATATTATGAAAAAATATTTATTCTTTAAATATTTATTTATACTTACTTATGTTACATTGAAAGACATCCCAATAACGTATATTTAAACTTACAATTATTTTTTATGAAATATAGATTAATCAAATTTTGTCCTTGTGTATCCGTTGTTATGTAAAATGTAAGGTCTCGTTATTAATACCCGTACATTTCGTAAATTTAATAAGACTAATACGTAGTTTGTTTTGCCATTAAATTTTAATATGTTCCCATTGCAATAGAAAATGCATTTTTGATACCACGTTCTACTTTGATCGAATTATAATTTTTTGTTTATATTTTTATTATATTTTTTGTTACATTTACCATTATTTGTGAAGAGTGTTTGATTGTTTAGAAATTGTAGATAAAATGTGTTTAAATTCAACAATATCCCACTCTAAAATTTTTCTCGTTTGTATCTATATTTTTTCCAATATTTGTATTGCATTTTATAGTACTCTCCAAGTTCTTTAAAATGGCACCTCACACAATATTTTACATGATTGCGTTCTCGAGGTATAGTAATTTTTCCGCACAGAAAAGTAGTTAATTTATTTAGCTTTTGAATGCACCATTGCGTGAAATTTGAGGCACCTGTTCTTGCGATACATGCGGGATAGAATATTGACTTTTTTCATCTACACGACGATATCAAAGTATAGTGCGTGGCTCGTCTCCAACGGTATAAGATATATTAGTATTACAAGTGTTTGTTATATCCAGTTTTAGCAAGCAACCTCTTGAAAAGAAAGTCGTTTAACGCCAAAAGAACAAAGTAATGCAGACTTCTTACACAACGAAGGTATCTAATAAGTATTCTATGCAAATTAAATATTGACGCATCAATTATTTGTAGTTGATTGTCCAGTACGTGTATTGTTAAGGAAAAAAACATGAATTAGCTTTACAAAATTCTGACAAACTTGTTCCTAATTCATAAGTTTCATTCAAACTAATTCATAAGTTTCATTCAAACTTATTTATAAGTTTCATTCAAGCTTATTCATAAGTTTCATTCAAACTTATTCATAAGTTTCATTCAAACTTATTCATAAGTTTCATTCAAACTTATTCATAAGTTTTATTCAAACTTATTCAAAAGTTTCATTCATACTTATTCAAAAGTTTCATTCAAACTTATTCAAAAGTTTCATTCAAACTTATTCAAAAGTTTCATTCAAACTTATTCATAAGTTTCATTAAAACTTATTCATTAGTCTCATTCAAACTTATTCATAAGTTTCATTCAAACTTATTCAAAAGTTTCATTCAAACTTATTCATAAGTTTGCGTTGGGATCAAAAGGTGTTCCGCTGTATTATGTTATCACCCTGCCTCACGGCTTCTAAAAGTGACACTGATCCCCATCAGTTCAACTTTCAACTTTCCAAAAAATTCGTAATTATGACCAGATGTATTTTATAACCTTTGCAAAATAATAACTCATAAAATACAACTAAATATCGAAATTATATTATACCATTAACATCATTGCAATGTTCGAAAAACTTTGCGATATTGACAAAAGACATGTCTACAGTGTGTTTAACATTGCGAAACACCGTATTTATGAAGAGCATAACCAGTTTACACAGGAATTTTATCATTGTGTAATGTATTAATTTTAAATTTTTTATCTAAATATAAGCTATAATACTTACACTTGTGCATAAGAGGACTGTGCTCTGTAACCTTCACTATGATGAATCATTGATAGAATCATGAAAACCAAGAAAACATATACTTTTTCCATTTTCTGCATATGCAAATATCTCAAAAATAAAATTCAAAATTTCTCTTTAAAAAAAACTTCTCATATATAAAGCCCAACTTTGTTTTACAAAAAAAATCGTAACTTGAACAAAAATAAATATTTAATTTTTTTATATAATATTTTGAGTAATAAAAATACCAAGAATTATGAAATTAACCGTGCGAGATACATATCTTTTCTGAGATTTAATTAATAAAACAGAATATTTAGCAATTGATTTTTTACGCATTTTGACGTGTTGTAACCTTCTTTCTAATCAAAATGTCATTGAAAATATTTGGAATGCTTACCGATGTTATTATTAATTATGCCACCAGGAAAAATTTGTGTTTTAACAAAAATCTAATATTTAAATTCAAGGAATAAGAAAATAAATTGACGTTACATATAACCTTAAATATAATGTATTTGCCATTATATTTAAAGAAAAAAATATCGGAACTTAATTGATGATATCATATTTCACTATATTGTGGAGTATAGTTCGAATTTCTACTAATAACATTCAAGGAGGTCCTAGTTTTATTACTTATTTCTCGGGAACTACTTATCCGATTTTGATGAGAATCGATAAAATCAAAATTTTAACACGCAAGAAAGTTTTAAAGATGAGGTTTTTTTTAATAATTTAATTTAAAAAATAAATACAACTATAACAATAATTTCTCAATGTATTTTTCTACTTGACGTAGAAGTAAAATTTTCTTTCTACTTATGTCAGCATCTGTTGATCTAATTTTGCTGAAACTTGACAAACTTAAATTAATAATTCAGAAGAAGGTTGGCAACTTCATTATGTGTCGGTTTGTTAAAAAAATTTATTACAACTTACTAACTTATTTTTTAACACATTTATGCTTGTTCCGTTACAGTGTGCACCTATTTTGATCAATTTATATAGGGAGATACATTGGTGGTCCCGTTACAAAGACTTTCCATACACATCCAGGGTAGTAGGCGGTAAAATAAACAAAAATGTATTTAGTCCTGCTGAGGATCGCCAGCGTCCTAAGATCCTTAGTCCAATTTGAAAAGATCCTAAAACCTTTATACATCGCACAACTCAAGAAACAGTGCAAATAGATTCGTAGAAAACCAAACAGCGTCCACTGTATAGAACACCGTATGACACGCGCTTACTACGTCACAAACTGTAGGTTGTCCTCGGAGGAAGGCGAGGCGTCGGTCACGACACATTCAGAAATTGAAATCGGTCCACAGTTTGTGACATAATCACGTGTCATACAGCTTACTATGCAGTGTGCGCTAAACCATATTATATATATATCAAATTTGAGTAATTTTAGTCTGCAATAATATTAGTTTCTGTAAAATTATTTTACATAGTTTACCATTTTTTAATGGCATTCTCATACATATGCACTCAGTCACCGACATACTACGACGACATAACGTGTTTAAGTAAACAAACTGTGATGCCCCACTGTTTTCGCCAGATGGCGGGATAAGTATAAAATAAAAATGATGGCTTACAACGTTAGTCGAAGTGTTTTGTTCTAATCGTGAGTGAAACGCTCGTTCTGATGGTCTCTGAACATGGGATGAATGTGGGTGCGCTCGTAGTCATAGAGTGAGCATCAGCTGCATTTGTGAAATGTTCACAAGCAGCTGTAATGAAAGGGTTTAAAGTCTGGACTGAGAGCGGAAAGAATAGTGTCCAGTTTTGTTTCAGAGTTTGGGGTATGGGTACGGTCATAATATTTGGGCCACTTAGCAAAACCATATGCATTTTATTCTAAAAATAATGAGAACTTTTATGCCTGCCTGCGTCATTAGATCTCAACTGAACGTTTTCAACATCGAGTGCAAAAGTTATTCTATCTGAATACTGTTTGAAACAATTGGTTGGAAATTAGCTTCATTTTGCATAGAAGGGGAACAAAATTATTCAATTTTTTGTCAGTATGTGAGATTCTTACAATTAGGTACTCGAGACAAAAGATGTATAATAAAATAACTTCTTGTCTCATTATTGATTTGTAAATTAGCTTATAATAAAAGAATTAGCCAACTTTCGTGTGAAGTAGAAGTATTGTTAAGGGGGGTATGAGACATATAATCATCAAAAATATCCAAAAATATTTTATTGCGATAAAAAATAGTTCATTATATTTTTAATCAAATGGCCCACCAAAATTATATTTATTATAAATTATAGAAATTTATTATAAATTTACATTTACAATTACTCACAATTTAGTTCCACCCGCCACTTGTTTGATCTATTCATTTAACTAGTTACACTTAAGGGGGGAGGGTAGGGTGTTGAACACCAATTTTAAATTTACCATAATTATGCTTCTACTACTCAAAAGTTAACACAATTTTTATGATATATGTATTATGTCATCATTGATAACTTTTGAAATTTTGAAACACGATCTCTATTTAGAGTTGAGTTGTAACAATTTTAACATTTTAAATTAAAAAAGTTTAAGGTACACTTTTCTAGTAAACTATTATGAATATAAACAAATTTTTTTCTGAAATACAAATTAGACAGCATGTTCAACATGTGGAACCAACAAAATTTATATTTTTGTATGGGTAAATATATTTAAAAAATATATACATTTTATAACTAAATTTTTTTATGTAAACAAAAGTAAATTAAATTTTTTAAAAACATTAAGTATACATTTTGTCTATTTTTTGAGGTTCCATAAGTTGAACATGTAGTCTAATTTGTATTTCAGAAAAAAGTTTGTTTATATTCATAATAGTTTACTAGAAAATTGTACCTTAAACTTTTTTATTTAAAATGTTAAAATTGTTACAACTCAACTCCAAATAGAGATTATGTTTCAAACATTTCAAAAGTTATCAATAATAACATAATACATATATCATAAAAATTGTGTTAACTTTTGAGTAGTAGAAGCATAATTATGATACTTTTAAAATTGGTGTTCAACACCCTACCCTCCCCCCTTAAACATTTTCATCAACAAAACAATACTCAGATATATAAGTAGCATTCACGCTTTAAATAAAAAAAATATGTTAATTGTATGAAATGTATGTGTACTAAACATGTTATTACCTTTCAGGATTTATTAGCACGAATTCATTGCTCACTCTCTGGTCTCCCCCACTTAATTTAATATTAACTTCAACAATTTTACTCATGTAAAACAATATAATTTCTATTTTCTTGGCTAATGTCGATGCGTCAAATTATCGACAATCAATTTTTGTATTTTCAAAATGGACAAGAATAGCCTATTCATTATTTTGACGAACAGACAGTTTTTTGTTTTTAATATTAACTCACACTAACTACAAAACAATTTTTTTTTTAAATTTAATATTGAATGAACACGGGAATGGTTTTAAATGTTCTGAAAAAATAACGTCAATGTTAAAGATGTTCTTGAAGAACAAAGTGTAAAGTTTTGCTGTGAATAATTTGAAATTAAATTTAAGGTTTTTTTTATACTTAGACAGAAATAGTTTCAAATTCGGGTTTTTTCTATATTAAGCTAATATAAATTGTGAATTTAATAAACCCAAACATTTAGTTATTCAATGGACACATTTTTACAGGGATAACAATGGACACTCGAGGTATATATATATATATATATATGTATATATATATATATATATATATATATGTATATATATATATATATGTATATATATATATATATATATATATATATATATATATAGATATATATATATATATATATATATATATATATATATATATATATATATATATATATATATATATATATATATATATATATATATATATATATATATATATATATATATATATATATATATATATATATATATATATATATATATATATATATATATATATATATATATATATATATATATATATATATATATATATATATATATATATATATATATATATATATATATATATATATATATATATATATATATATAAGGTGTGCTCGTTTTTCGCTTTTTGAAAGGGGCAAGGAAAGTATCTTATTGACGCCATTTTATCTCCACCTTACTATGGGTTTTTGATCTTTCTCATTGGCTGTGTGTTTAAAACATTGTTACTTAGGTTCGATCCCCAGTTGGGTAACAACTGGTGATTTAATTTTTAATTAGCAGAAAAATTTAAATATATGTAAATAATTTTGCTCATGTAGCTGTTCAGGTAATACGCTAAATTTATTAAGCAACTCTTTTGCAATTTTTGCATACTAAATACAATTCTTAAAATATAATTTAAACTCTTAAAATTTAGCAAATTCTAAATAAAATTAGCGAAAATCACTTTTAAATAGTTCACAAAAAACCGAATAGATGGCAGCACGTCACGTACCATTGGTTTAAATGGTTTTCGGTATATTTCAATAACTTATCGACTCTGCAAATCAATTCAAATTGTTTTTTGAAGGAAATGTTAACTGTTTTCTTTTAAATAAATTCATGATTAGTTAAAAACAACAATTCTTGTTAAATTAAGTAGACTCCTAAAACGACTGTACAAACGACAGCATTAGACACGCCCACAGTAGGCGTCACTATGACGTCAAAAATATACTTTCCCCGCCCTCCATCAGAAAGCACGAGAACGAGCACACCTTTTATATATAGTCTCCACTATCCTTGGGAGCAATCGTTAATTTTAATTAGCTTTATTTTTGTAACGGTTTAATTAAAAACAAATGGTAAATATTTTTTATTTGATCCAATTTAGTTTTAATCACGTTTTGTGTGTATTACACAAACCACCATTAAAACTAGCATGGTACTATAACAAATAAATGCATAAGGTTATACGAATTGAATGACTAGGATAACACTTGAACGGGAAATTTGTTGATATAAAATGCATTTGACATACCCAAAATACTTTAATAATTCATTTTATTTTTCTAAAACATAAATTTTATTGGGATATAAAAACATATTTTATATCCGAATTATACATCACAATATTGTATATGTTATTAATGGCTTCAATAACTATATAATCGTGTTCAGTTTCTTTGCTTGAGATGGTATCATTTTCTTTAGCTTCAGCTTCCTCTTTACACTGAAAAAAAAAGAACATGAAATAAAGAATTATCACACTGTATGTTAAAACTCTTCCTACCACCCCCCACCTCCTTCTGATATTGAACTGATTTAATTATTATTCATTCGCCATATCATACTATTTCCAATTAATTTAACCTATGTTGGAAATGTAGCAGTAATTGTGCGTAATGCACGTGCTTTGTAATTTCTCTACTAACCAAAACCCAAGGATAGTGAAGACCATATATATATATATATATATATATATATATATATATATATATATATATATATATATATATATATATATATATATATATATATATATATATATATATATATATATATATACGGTGTGCTCGTGTTTCGCTTTTTGAAAGGGGCAAGGAAAGAATTCTTTTGACGTCATTTTAGCTCCGCCTTACTATGAGTTTTTGATCATTCTCATTGTCTGTATTTTTCAATCATTGCTACTTAGGTTCGATCCCCGTGGGTAACGACTGGTGATTTAATTTTTAATTAGCAAAATAATGTAAATATCTGTAAATAATTGTGTTCAGGTAGCTTCACTGCTAATCCGTCCTTGTTTAGTTATGTCCCCGTATTTTACTTGATTGAAATTGTAACTCATTTAATATGTCCAATACAAATGCATTGACCTGATGGTTCCTAACCTCATTTTACTTTTTCAAAATTCATGGACATGCTCTCGTGGCAGCTAATATTATTTTAATACGCTTAATTTATTAAGCAACTTTTTTGCACCTTTTACATACTAAATACAATCCTTAAAATATAATTTAAACTCTTAAAATTTAGCGAATTCTAAATAAAATTAACGATTATCACTTTTAAATAGTTCACAAAAAAACAAATAGATGGCAGCACGTCAAGAACCATTGGTTCAAATGGTTTTTAAATATTTTAATAACGAAACGACTTTGGAAATCGATTCAAATTGTTTTTTGAAGCAAATTTTAACTGTTTTCTTTTAAATAAATTCATGATTAGTTAAAAACAAGAATTCTTGTTAAATTAAGTACTCCTTGACAATAGCGACAATTACTCTTAAAACGACTGTCGAGAGCATTAGACACGCCCACAGACAGTTGAAGGCGGAGGAAGGCGTCACTATGAAGTGAAAAGAATCCTTTTCTCCGCCCTCCATCAGCAAGAGCGAGTACCAGCACACCTTTTATATATAGTCTCCACTATCCTTGCCAAAAACCCATGTTACTTGCTTAATATACCGCGATATTTGTATACTCAAGAGTGCCTAACTCTTCCTTTTATTGTTAACGAATTTAAAATTGGGGAACGAACTTAATAGTTAAATGTATTGGTATTATGGGAGTTCTTCCCAGACTGTCTATAAAAAAAATAAACATTTACTCGAACTTCACTCTTAGCATGTTCAATTTTTTCAATTGGTGGAGTAAAAAATATTTTTAGGAATTATATAACTACCTAATTGATTTGAAAAGTTGATTTGGGATTTATACTTTTTTTGTTACACATTCTAATAATATAGCCATTCGAAAAACCTGAAGAACAGACATGTCCTCTCTGGCTCTAAATGTTGTTAAATATACCATAAATAATATATAAACGATACGCATAACATTCGAAATGATAACTTCTCTCCATTACGGGTATTTTAGCGGTTTTGTTTGACGCATATTTTATTCGGTTAAAAATAAAGGTACTTTGTATTTTAAAATTTTAAAATCAGACATATACATTGATATTTCACAGTACAATTTTTAAAATAGGGCTATAACCTTTTTTAGATGGTATATATTTAAAAAAAGAATTCATAACACTTTAGCGTACCTGCTACACACACTTCTTTCCGTTATTGTATATTCCATTAAAGCCAGGGCAACAGGCATAAGTCCTCACTCGTTCTTTTGACTTTCCTTTCACAAATATCCTAGAATGCGATAAAATATTCAAATCTCCACATTATTGTTGTACGAAATAATTTCTCTCTTTTATAAAGTCGGCCAATTGCAGAGTATTTTGTAATTTTCACAGATATTTCATAATAAAAATTTTGCAATAAACGATACATCTTTTATGAAACTTACAAATAGGTTTAATAAAAACGCGATAACTACATGTATATAATGAGCAAACACATATCTAGTTATCTACAGTTAAAAGCACTCCTTATTCTGGACATAAAAAAATAATCTGTAAACGTTACATCCTCTACGAAATGTAAAAATATGCTCAATAATAACCTAATAAACAAATAACGGGCAAAATATTCTCTATACTCGGGAACAACCTAAGATGAACCTGAAGCGGAAGCTAGGATATGTATAAAATATTCAATCGCTTTAGCCTCAACTTGGGTTGTCCTCAAGTATAGTTATACTCAGTAACCTTGTTTTACGCTTCAATTAGAAGTCATTATTAGACTTGGGTCGCTTGTGCATTGAGATCAGAGAGTTGTAATATTAAATAGAGAGCGCCTTCAATGCCAGACTCTCGTAAGGCCGCGGTGTCAACATTGAAAAGAAAAACTCACATCACGTGGTTATAGCGCTGCCACATTTGGCGTTCAGACATCTGCAGGAGTTCCAAATTTGGCGCACTTTCTTCTCTTTTGGTAATAAGGAGTTCTGTCCGTATTCAACTTTTTAACATTTACGTACGTATTTACTTATTTTCAAACAATATGCGCTAAATATTTCCTCTTCATTAACGAAAATATTTTATTTGTGTTCAATACTCGAGAAGCGAAACTCTATATATTTCTCAGGTTTTATTGTTCATATTTTTTTATTGAAGTATACAAAATACAATTGAAAGAACTTCGCTTATGGTAAATTTTTTACCATAAGCCATTTTACCATTACATAAAAAAATTTTAAATTAAAAAAATTTTTAATTTAAAATTTTTTACCATTACATAAAAACGTAATGCAATTATTTCAAAACTACAAAGTAAGAAAAATCTCCTTAATATATCTGTTAAACTCCCTTAAATTGTGTCACTCGTTCAAAAAAAACTATATTTAAATACAAAATTAAACACAAAACCATATTACAATACTTCGTACTCGTTTAGTTCTTAAAGTCGCCAAGGCCTGCCAAGTAATATTGGCGCATGAATGAATTGGCATTTCCACATATCACGTGGTTTCAATGATGGACACACGGAAATCAGCATTTTTGTTCCTCTATTTGTATCATTACTCTATGATTGAGATATCTTTGACGGCTTGCTTGTTAACGTTATTAATCTTCAAGAGTTAGTAGTTTTTTCTTAATTAGACATCCTTTACGGGGACCTTTTCTTAATTTGACCTCCTTTACGCCAAACCAAACCAACTTCTTGGTCGTCATTATAAGTATTTGCATAAATTAAACACCGATTCTTAGACTTCGAAAAATATTTTTAAATGATGTAAGTGTATATCTGATGACATGTTTATCTAAAATATGTTTATACTCAATTATATGTTTAAAGGTAGTATGTTTATAACTAAATTGGATGCTGAAATGAAATATGTTCATACTCCGTTATATGTAGTATATTCGAGTAACTAGTACCTGGCGATGCAAACGTATTTAAATCCCATTTCTCTACAATTCTCGTATTCAACTCCATCGCGGCCAAAGAATTCTTCTCCAAAAGGATCGTGTCTAAATTCTTCTCTGAAGCAGATGTTATCCCTAAAAAAATAATTATAAACTGAATGAAAATTAAAAAATGAATATATTAAAAAAAAATTGTATATTAGTTTCTGGTATACAGTATATTCAAGATGAAATGGCTAGTCTACTTTCTATAAATGCCTAATAATTATTCTATTTTCCAGCTCTTATTTTAGCTCAGTGAACAATACTAATTAATTGCGAAATTCTTTTCCTCTCTCGTTTAGACATTATGCTGCTTATGTGGGATTAAAACTTGTTACGGGGTAATTCTTTAATTTCAAACAAGACTAATAATAAATTAGCATTAGTAATTAGTAATACACACATATATATTGACATTTGAATAAAATTGTGAATTAAGTTGCAAGATTTGAGGACATGACAAAATCAACTAATGGAATAAAATCAAAGTCTTGTGTGGAATATAAATAATCTAATGTTATAAAAGTAAAGGCAAGGCACACAAAAGTTGATACTCATTCAAGAAGATGATTATGGGAGCCATTTATTTTCAAAACCAAATAGATCCAAATTTTTGCAAAATCCTTTTTTTTAAATATTTTTTACAAGTTTTCAACGCACTACATAACATTACAAAGATGTATTGACCAAACGTGTCGTTTGACTTTAGTCCAAAAATGCATTCAAAATCGTGGGTAGGTCCAAAAGTACATTGCTGCCAATCGTCAACTTTGATATTTATGAAAATGGATCAACTTGGTTTTGAAACTTGACGTCTCATCTGCAGAAATATAACAGGATTCGAAAATTTTAAATAATTACTTAATAAACATTACAAGTCCACAGAAACTTAAAGACACTTATTACAAATACTCACCCCTTGTACCAAGGCGGTATAGGTTTCATGTTCTTAAATTGCTCTGACATTTCCTTGAAGGCGCTTCCGAAACTATCCCAGGCCTGTCCAAAGTCGAAAAAGGACGGCTTGTATCTATAATAAGCAATTCCTGAGTTAGTATGTTATATGATCTTTTAAATATTAGTCTCATATTGGTCAGAGTCATCGCTATGGTTTATGATTGGGGATGAGTTAAACCTTAAAATTGCCAAATCAAATATGGGTTTTTACCAACCCTTTTTAGAGTCTGGTAATTTACCAGTTTTTTCATGCTTGTATTTGAAAAATTAGCTTTGGATGGGAAATTGTCAACCCGACCTGGAGTAAAATTTATTAAAATTTGGCAGTTTTTTACAATGATTTACCTAGGCTTATTATCACATTCAGCGATACAAACATTCATTTATTGATAATAGATCATCGATATTACATTCAATGATTAAAACTACATTCTATGAATGCTCTGTTTATTCATTGATCTGCTATTAGATTCAATGAGTCAAGACACTCGGCCTTGACGTGCTCGGTGATTTACTCCAACATTTCTCATGGCCATGTTGGTAAATTCCTGTAGACTTTGCAAAATCACATACCTTGTTGGCAAACTTTTGAAATATTTGGCTTTTTTTAAAGTAAAACTTCCTAGTTTCATTTAAAACCAATATGCAAATGTTTCACAAGATTGCCAACAAGGTTTGCCGTTTTGTCAAATCTACAGGAATTTACCAACGCTAGTGGGAAGAGGCGCTACCTAGTGCCCCTCCCTCCTAACCTTAGCGAGGGCCTTGATATTGGCTAAATCAATTGTACAATATTTAAACGAATCACTGACCACAGTTAAAACGCCTCACTTCACCAACTGTACCTCGCCAAATTAGTTTTACGTAACTATTAGATCTTCATAAGCCAAACCGAACTATCACATGACTTCGGCCAGCCTATTGAAGTATATGAACTGTAAAATATAACGTAATTTAGGAGATAATCCTTAAATTCATCTAATTTTGGTTGGTTGGAAAAACGTCGCACTATATCTACGTTGAGGTATATCCACTGAATTCTAACTGTAAGTTATGGAAGGATCAAACTTGTTTTCTCTATGGGCGCCGAAGAAGCCAATTTAAGGCAAATACCTCAAATAATTTTTAAAGGGTTTTAGTGGTGTTATATATTGTGATAAAAATATTAAATTTATAAAATTATTATATTTTCTTCTTTTATAATAATTTTTATATTAGCACAAATGTAGTTTTTGATCTAGCTTTTCGTCCACTTCGACTTTATAATTACTTTCTATTTTAATAGCAGATTGCATTCACAGTGGTTTTCAAAAGAAAATTTAAAAAATCAGCCAATAGCAATATATGTCGGCTTATTCTAACATGAAACATATACGAAATACTGCGATATCGATGAAAGTGGGATACAGTTTCAATCCTTCAATTAGCTTTAGGTCAACAAAATGCCTCGTCCAATCCAGTAGTTACAGTTAGAGATCAGTGAGTCTTTCTCACAGAAATTCCCAGGGAACAGTGCCTCGTAATTTTGAACAATTGTGAGATAACGCGGACAACACCTAAGCTTGCATAGCACGCAACTTTACATAGCATACATGTGGAAGATATTGGACTCGACGGATTCTTTTGGAAATGCACTTCCAAACCTACCAGGTTCGAGGCATTTTCTGTAGTTCGGAAGACTCAAGGAGAAGAGACATCTTTTAAAAACTTAACTAGTTTTTATTTACATTCCCAAACAATGCTTTTGTGGAGGAGCTGATTTTTATCCAACCATACTCAATGGCGGCCTGGTGCTCTCTGTTCGAAATGCGAACCGAAACTTTTCAAGTGGAAGATGCCACATTCCAAACCCAAATGGGGCCTCTCAGCACAGTGAATCATGCCCCAACTGGGCCGGTTTGCAACAGATTCAAAGTAAACCAATCTCACTTCGAATATTTCGTGTTGCTCGAAAGAAATTATTCTGACAACCGTTTCAGAGTAGTTTTAGAAATTTGAAAAGAAATGTAACTTCTTTTGAATGTTGCAGTACACTAAGTCACGCATAAATATGTACAAATATAACATTTCAATTTAACTTGAAATAAATTACAACATAGCCGGCTTTTAAAAGTTTTCTATTTCTTTTTATACTTTTGTGTTGTCTAGAATTGACTATTCTCTATACCTTTCCATTTTTATTGAACAACATACGCTTTAAACTGCGGAAATTGAAGTCATCTTCTTTTATCTCAAGAATAAAACATTTATTAAATTGATATGTAGTAATTTTGGCAAGTACTTGACAGATAATTTTACTGGATTAATTTCATTTTACTCAAAAGGTAACTTAAGTTTTGGAGGGATGATTGTAGCATATACTTTAATTATTAAGTCCATTGTTTTAATTTTTAAAAATTAGTTTATATTAAAGTTAAAAAATTAAAATAATGGCAATTTTTTTTAATATTTATTTATAATTAATTTACGAATATTAATAAGTTTTAAATCTAAATCATTATAATCATATGGACAATTACTGGACCCTATATTACAATATGGTTCATCCTAAAAATAAAATTTTAAATATTTTAATAAATTTTTCATCTTAGTCGAATAAAATTATGTTAGTACTGAAGTTACCAGTTACTACTGAATTGGATGGATTACTTAACATATTTCAAACCAAAAAAAGCAGACCAAAAAAAGACCACGAAAATAGCATATCTCTGTTTTACAAAACTTTTTTTTACCTCAAATAGCAGAAAACAGATAAATTATACATGTTCATATTTAACAAAAAAGAACGAGTTAAATAAAAAAAAATGCTTTGGAAAAACTCAATTGCAAATTATTTCATTTAATCCTATGAAGTAGCCACATTTCATCGTACTTTCTATACGGATATCAAACGTTCTATATCCGTAGTAGAACGAAAGAAATGGTTAACATTTTAAGATTATGATGTTCCATTTTGTATTCCACCAATCAATGAACCTATCCATGAAAATTATTTAATAATAAAGATTCTAAATGTTTTAAGAGGACCGTAGTTATGTTTTTGTGATTATGAATTTAAAACTTATTAAATAATTATACAGAAACACAAATTTGCAACTTACTTCCCAGGAACAACAGGTCCACTGAAATATTTTTAAAGAATATCAAATTCAGATAATTCAATTCTACATATTATTTAATATCACACATAATGACAGTCTTACAATAATTTATGAATATATTAGTTTCACAGTGGTGTTATTGGGAACTAATATATTGGGTTGGTTTCCTATCAACCCAGAATTATTAAAAAATATTTATTTATATTACATACGTATATTTGACTCCTTATGTTTGTCATTAGTTCATTAATAAATATTTTTCCAGTTTTTAAATCTTTTAACTCAATTTTTAACTCCATTTCAAATTTCAGCTATTTTTTAAAAATTATATACATATTTTTTTAAAGTTGAAACGTACGTTCGGGGATTTAAAAAAAATATATAAAAACTGTAGTAGCTATGTCTTCATATTGAGAACTTTAATGTCTACATTGTTTTAAATTCATCTTTTCTCCTCTTTTTAATATATAATATATTTTTTAATTAAACTAAAAAAATTGCCTTATAATTTGAAACAAACTTATAAAGTTGGATTCCAATAACTGCAAAGCATTTGAAACCTTAAGTGAATACTGTTTTAAATTAAAAAGTATATTTGAAAGTGTACAAATTTAAATAAACACGAAATTTTGTTCCACATTATCAATAGTATCTTAAGTATTACGTATACAATAATAATAAGTATAATATCCCTTAACCTTATTATCTTAAAAATTATAAAAGAGAGACCAAAAAAATCTATTGGTGTTTAAAATTTTGAATTTTCAAGGTTTCTATATGTTTTGAGGTCTCTTGAGGTCAAAGCAATACATTTTAAAATTATGCATATTTCTATGAGTCCGTGGACGCAATACCACAATCATTATTAAAGTATCTACAAACTAGTTTCATACTCCAGAGTCTATTCAAATGTAGAGTCGTGGAGTAATTGGGCAGACGTAAATTCAAAACAGACAGTAAGAAAAAATATTACAAATTAATTAAAGATAAACAAAAACTTTATAAAAAAAATTATGTTTTTACCAATTTTTTTAGAATGCACAATCCAATCTATATCTCAACTAAAAAATATTTAAAGACAGAAGAAAAGTCAAATAATTACAATAGCTGTTCAAAGTAAATAGAAACGGCAGCAGTGTTAATTTTTGCTCGTTTATCAGCATATTGTAAAACAGTTCGTGACGCTCGCTTTTTATAAGATAATAATAGAAAGTCGCACTATGTTTTAAACTAAATTGCACAATTCTTAATGTTAAAAACTTTCAACTGCAGAATATCTTACCCAAAATACTACATTTAATAATTATTTTATAATAACCACAGTATTTTGTATATAACACACATTTTGAATAACAAATATATACTTACCTTCCCATTCCCATGAACGAGCCGCCCGGTTGGCCCATGCCCATTCCCATGCCCATGCCCATCATTTGGCATCTTGCACTTGACACCACTGTCAAAATCACTAACAAACTAATTACTCCCATGCTCGTTCCGATTTTTTATACAATAAAAAATTTGTATTTTGATATATTCAAAAACGCAAGTAAACGTATCATGAAACAGGATGTAGTTCAACCAAACTATCCTTCTGTTGAGAATTGACACCACTAACTTCGAATGTTCGCAGAGGAGACATAATTGCGAAACGCCAAAATGTATTTCAGATGAGTTCTCAGAAAAGCTCAATGAAGTATTTCGACATGAAATTGTGAATATAATTGCACATAAACAGTATTAATAGGGGATTCGGTTATTTTCTCATACATGCCGTGACGCAAAAGTTGCCAAATACCACAGAATTCCTTTAGGTTTAATATCGCTGGAGAGGTAATATATTTTAATTTTTGCTTTTAGATGCGATATGTTAATTCTTTTAAAATACCTCGATCTCCTACGAAGAAAATGTTGGGACCTCATTCACTTAAATCATTCCAAATTCAAATATCGCTTTGAAAAATGATGAAAATAAACTTAAACAAAAGAAAATAGACAATTTTAATATGTCTAAGAAGAATTCAAACTAATTGAAGAGTAAATTTTAAGTTCAAATTGAATCTGTATTAAGTTTTGAAATTTTATATGTAGAGTTGAGATTGCGTAATTTTTTGTAATAGGTAACTTTTTAATACATATTTATTTCAAGTTTGACTTTTTCTCTGTATGATTTATAAACTAACGCAAATAATGCGTTTAGGTCAAATATCTTATTAAAATATGTACGCTTTCTTCTTGATGTGAGGTCCCCAGGGTAATTTTATTTTATGGTTTAATAATTATTTATTTTATTTTTATCTCTCTGAATGTGTGAGAGATAATTATGCGGGTTAGCTGCCAAGTGATGCAAATACAAAAACAAAAAATGTGAGATAACAGTTTTTAATATTTGCTGCTCGCCTTGTTTGTGTGTAACGTTGAGTGAAATGACATTCAACTCATTATCTTTTAAACTATAACACGCACATTTTGGCCAAATGACACAACTAGCTGCCTAGTCATGGAAAATGGGATTAGTTCATTTTCGGATTGTTTTTTCCTTATTCACTTGGCATAAAACCCGACGATAAATCGCCCCTCCCCAAAGTGTTTAATTTCTTTAAAATCATTAGAAATTTAAATTTATATAATATATATTTTTTGCAAAATAGTATTTTTAAGCAAGTGCAGGTTTTATGATAAGAATACTGTTAAATGAAGTTACCCTCTATTTTGAAGAAATGGTCCTTATTATTATAAAAAGTTGTCTGACGACAGGCTCATCTAAGAAAAAAATATTCAAGATAATTCGCATGATATTAAGGTATGTCATATAAAGATGTGTGATATAAATAACAATTGCAATTTTTTTTTAATTATTCAGATTACGGTATTTTTTAGTGTCAAATTATTTTTACTGATAGTAATATTAAAAAATTTAATTGTTTCAGATATCAACGTAAGTATCCTTCAAATAACAAAAGAACCAATGTTGTCTACTATGTGAAATTATGACTATTTTACATGACATTTTACTCAGTGAATATCAACTACTTTTTTACTTTGTATAAACCAATTCGATTTGTAATGCAGTTGAATAAATTTGTATTTGCTTGCAATGATATATGAGGAGATCATTTTCAAAAGGAAACCTTTACAATGGGTTATCAATGGAAATGTATCCGTTAATATGTAATTTGCATTTAATTTCCTTTTAATAGGTAATTTCCCTTTAATATATTAAAACGTTAAAAATAACAATAACAGAACTCATTCTTTTACTCGGATATTTATTCCATCGCAACCAAAAGTTGAATCTTAGAACCAGCTTAATAAATTGTATAATCACTGACGACTTCGTCTTATGACACACACTCATGTAGGCGTATACACACTAACTACCTCGTACTCGTGGAAAGTCAACAGTCCTAAAATAGGCAAGGTGGGCCCCGCGCGTGTGCACTCAAAACCGACACCTCCTCGGTTCTAATACCTGTGCTGCCAAGGAATCTAAACGCCACAGTATCCCCCTTCCAGTACCAGCGAACCTATTTGAAATTTTACTCTACATTTGCATCTCCGACCTGTTGACATAAACTATAGAGTTTTACGGACCATGTCTTATAGCCGTAAACTCTACCACATGTTTCACTCAGAGAGTTGTAATATTAAATAGAGAGCGCCTTCAATACCAGACTCTCGTAAGGCCGCGGTTGAAAAGAAAAACCAACATCACGTGGTTATCGCGCTGCCACATTTGGCGTACAGACATCTGCAGGAGTTTCAAATTTGGCGCACTTTCTTCTCTTTTGGTGATAAGGAGTTCTGTCTGTATTCAACTTCTTAACATATATGTACGTATTTACTTATTTATTTCCGCTTCATTAACGAAACGAAAATATTTTATTTGTGTTCAATACTCGAAGAAACGAAACTCTTTATATTTCTCAGGTTTTATTGTTCATATTTTCTTATTGCAGTATACAAAATAACAATTGAAAGAACTTCGCTTATGGTACATTTTTTACATAAAAACGTAACGCAGTTATTTCAAAACTATAAAGTAAGAAAAAGCTCTTTAATATATCTGTTAAACTCCCTTAAATTGTGCCACTCGTTCAAAAAAAAACTATATTTAAATACAAAATTAAACACAAAACCATATTACAATACTTCGATCTCGTTTAGTTTTTAAAGTCGCCAAGGCCTGCCAAGTAATATTGGCGCATGAATGAATTGACATTTCCACATATCACGTGATTTCAATGATGAACACACGGAAATCAGCATTTTTATTCCTCTATTTGTATCATAACTCTATGGTTTCACTGGGATATCACAAACCGCCTCTTTTTTTAGTAATATACAGTAAATATGTCTTACCTGCCAAGTGAATTATCTTTTAAACTCTCAATTTGTCATTAAAATTTTCTAGAAATACAAGTATTCGAACTTTTCTGTTTGTTTGAAATACGGTTTGAAAATCCAGAATATTCCAAACAAATGTGTCAAAGGAATAAAAATGAATTTCTGACTTTATTTAGAACAAACAATATGGCCCGGCGTTGCTCGTGGTCAATTTGCAAAATGAGAGTTACACGATTTTTTTTGTTAGCGTAGACAGACTCTCTCTGCACTGTGGAAAATAAACTTTATCAAAATGTAGATTTATTCAATTACTTTGAGTAGTTTTCGATATACCTAAACCTAGTACTTTTTAATATTTATGTTTACGACCTTACGTGCTATTGCGACTACTATTTACACTGATGTTTTTGTAGAAGAAATTCTGTTATATAAAAATTCTTGAAAGTCAATGATTAAAAAACCTTTGGGAATATTAGCTTTGTAATTAAATGTCAATCAAAATAATGTATTCTGCAAAAATAGAAATAAAACACTTGGCGATGTTGCTTTAATGTCAATGGTGTTATATAATTATTAATTTATATTAGTTATTATAAATTTATATGAATTAAAAACAATTGTATATAAATTAACCCTTAAGTAACAATAAATGCATGTAGTAAACTTTATATTCATTAGTTTTAATACTGGCGATGTAATAATATATTAAAGATATTGCATTCTTCTAAATGGAAATAATTAATCGTGGTTGGAGAAGTTTTTTTTATGCTTTTCTATGATTTCCTTAGTTTATTGTGTAATTATTAAATACGCGCGGAGTGTTTCCTGGAATGTGTTACGATCAAGGTAATAATTTGACTTCGAATGATGTTTTCAATGCTAAATATTAAATTAAATATTGATTGAGATTTGGTTGGTGTAATATACAAAAAAAATCACACACAAAATTGTTCTATTAATTTTTTAAAGGTTTAAGGTAGGAACTAATCTTTGTTTTTTCTAGTCACACTACAGAAAATACCAACTTTTACAGCGTTTCGTATGAATGCACCTAAACAAGTTATGGAAGTTTTACCTACTTTTCTTTTTGTTTTTTATTTTTGTTTTTTCTTACTTATCCTCTCACACTGTAAAACTAAAGGTATTTAAAAATGAGTACCTGAACATACTCGTTTTTCATTTAGAGCAATTGAATCGTAAATGAGCGATGATGTACTCAAATTTAAGCTTCCGTACTTTCCAAAAAATTAGTAGTGTAATTTAGTATTGCTAATTTCAGCTTCTGTTCAGGCCATATTAACAAAACGACCTGAAAAACCTTAAATAGTTGTTCAGAAGATGGTTTTCCACATTATTTTATGTCGATTGCTCAAATAGAAACTGAGTTATTGCAACTCAATTATTTTATTTACTTCCCATTCTCTTGGCACGCCTTTTTAATATTTCTTCTGTTTATAACTTCTTCACGTCGCCCTGGTAGTGCAACGGATAAGGTACTGTGCACTGCGCCTAAGGATCTGGGTTCGATTCCCAGTTAGTCTTGGTTGTAATTGTCGATATTTAATTGAAAGTGATTTATGAAGGCAGCCTATGTAGGCAAGCAACTACTCTTTTTAATAATTTTACTCATTTTTGAGAACATTTCTTTTTTTAAATTGAAACTTATGTATTCCGGAGCCATGATAAATATAGAACGTACTGAAAAATGAGTATATTTTATTTATTTTGGAGTACCTACTTTTACTATCCAGTTTACCCTACATGCACCGCTTAAGCGGAATCAGTTTTAAAATTGTACACGTCAAAACTTTACTAGATCCCCTCGTGCTTAAAGAATAACGGTAGAGGAATTAAAAATAACAACAAGTAGCATATCATGTTTTATTATTGTAATTTCCATTACAATGTTACGTAAGATGTAACATAATATAAAGCACCTATTATTAACAAACGTGCAATAAATAGTCATCGTTACAATGTGTTAACCAGGTTCCAGAAGAAATTACTACTTTCACTTCTTAGGAATCTGCAAAAAACAAAAATCAATGTTTAAAAGAAAAAGTGGTTTGTGAAGTATTAATTCGAATCTATATACTTCGAAAATTGTTTTAAAAATTTTAATTAATATCTTAAGATTTAATCTTATTTTATCTGTCTAAAATCAAAGTAAAATATTCTTTCGTTTCTTTGCTCAGTAACAGTTATATACTCTACACAAAGAGTTTCTGAATTTAATTAATCAGAAATATTTTTATATGGTAAATATTCAAAACAAAATAAACACTTTTTTTCAATAAACACACTTTACAAAAAATACAAATAAAAAAACTGTCTTATTTAATTTTAAATGATGTTCAGTGTTTAAAATATATATACAACATTTACCCAAACTATAATTATACGTAAACCTCTTTATCCTAATTCGAACAAAATTTTGTAAAAAATATTATTGTGATTATTTGCAATAAAAGCTAATAAAAGCTAATAAATATCCATAAAATCATAATATAAAGGCAAAAAAAAAACATAAGCCATAAAAAATAGCTTATTAATACGATATAAGGTTCTAAAAAATACGCAATGGCCCATCTAACATTACCTAGATCTAAAACTGACAAGGATAATTATCACAACACTTATATTATCAATGATAATACATACATTATTAATACTTATCCATTGTTGTTGTTAGGAATGCATCCTGGACCTTCCATGGCGCGAACAAATCCTGGGCAGCACTCGTATTTCCGTACCCGTTGAAGCGGCTGACCATTTTCAACAACACTGAAATATAATTATAAATGTTAAACACAAACTATAAAAAAATTATTCATACTTGCAAAACCCGCTAATAAATGCATAATATTCCGCGGAAATTTAAGTATAAACACTGTAAAATTAGCGCAGATTAAATTGAAAAAATTCTATTCGAGTTCCGAAGACATTCTATACTTCTTCATATGGACAAGCGACAAAAGTGGTTAAATATAAGAATCCACATAAGCCTCATTATAATACGAATCCACATAAGCCTCAAATATTTACTATTTACTAACCTTCTAATATGAGTAAACTGAATTTCCTAGATTTTCACAATTTTCACAAAAACCTTTACCATTCAGTCAACATTTTGTTCGCAGTACCAGAATACGCAGTGGTGTGGAAATTTTTAACATCTGGCATAACAACAACTGACATTACTTACTACTACACATTAAACTAAATCTGAGTACTGTTATATTTGAAATGGGTGTTCGTGAAATTTAGTAAGTTGAAATAATACGCTTTTAACCTCTGACAAATAAACAAAATTTCGAATCTGTACGTTTGTTTTCCCTGCAGGGAAGTTTAATTTATATTTTCAGCACATTCGTTTATTAAAAAAAAAATTATATCGGTAGAGAAGGTTTTCAAAAGTCCTCCTAATGCTTTAAATTTTAAAATTACTTATAAAAAGAGATTTTTTATCAACTTTTATATAAAGTGTAACACTGTAAAATTCGGAGATACTCGAACAAATATACATGTTTGTATCCGTCAGGTGGTTAAGATAACAAGTGAAATCTGAATATTTATTATTATATTAAACCCTATAAAAGATAGATATGTTAGACAAAGACAACATTTGACATCGATTAGATATTCTTTACATTTAACGCAGGTCAATTCAAGAGTATAAAGAACAACATTTTATTTTTAATCTTTCAAAGTAAACAAAGAATTTTCAAATTAAATTTAATAACTGTATAACTTTTGTAAAAATCACTCACTGTTGAAATGTAATATTGCAAATATAGAAATAAAAAGAGAAGAAAAGATAAGAAATTATAAAAAAAATATTTTTGCACAATGAATGATTTTTGTAGAAACGAGAATTGTATGACCGGGGCAAGTTTGGTACAGGGGCAGATTTACACAATGTTCATAGTTCACATAATGTTGGTCAGAGCGCTATTTGTCCGCTTAGGAGAAGCATAAGAGCCGCCATTAGCGCTCACATCAGTTGTCTTTGGGGCAAGTCATCTGAACAACTTTTTCATTTTTTTTTTATTAGGTAAGTAAATGTTTACACTAATTTATGAGATTGAACAGAATCTGTAAATCTAGATATACATAAGCCATTTTTGCTTATCCTATTTGATTGTTCTTTTGTGGTTATTTTAATCTATTACGTTAATTGTTTACCTCAAGAATGGAATATGAAGGTTCAGTTATAGCAAAAACATGACGAAAGGGCAAGTTTACACAGAACACACGAGCCATATTTACACAGTATGTGTGCGGATAGTTAAAAAAGAACGACTTAGGAAAGGCTGTAATAAAGGTTGAGTAAAAAGACAAAAACTGTAATTTTTAGACACACCTGTAAGAAATACGTTGGAAGAAGAACAAGATAAGTTAATTAAGATAAAAATTAACCTAACCACTTCGACCATAAAGAAAGACATCAAATCCCTCTAGAAAATTATTTGATGGCGATAAAGCAGAAACAACGAAAAAAGTAAAAGGTGAGAATAACCGTGGCCTTGAATCAAAAGTAAAAACATATCAAAGAAAAAAATACTTGATTTTTATAATGAGTGCGATTATGAAAACTGTGTATTTACTGCTTGAAACCATAACAAAGTCAAAACCTGTAGCACAGTGGGTACAAAGCTACCAGTGTAAAGGGTGGTCACATGATGATTGTGTTACAGATGATTCAATATACTTTGTTTAAATATTGTAAGAGAGAATTTGAAAACAATGAGGACTCATCCTAATTGGTTTGTACACTGATGGACAATTGCTAAGGACGAATGCCAATAGCAACGATAGCAACCACAATATGGAAGGCAGGTAATTGTGGAAGTTAGCGTAAGTGCTTGATACAATAAGACATGTTGGGCGTATGCAAATTTTGGATTGCCGAACTTGTTTGCTACGTGATAGCGCTTATAAGCGATGTAAAGGATTTGACGCGCGTTGATCGCTGTTGTTCAAAAGCAAAGTTGAATGGGAAAGAATCAATTGACGAACTTGCAAAATTCGATTTTCGATATGTCTTCCCGACATCACTTAGATGATTTTACGCGTGGACGTATTATTGGCAAGATTGAAGAAGGACGAAAAATAACAGATGTTTCTAGGGAGTTTGACGTCAGCCATAGTGTAGTTTCAAGGCTTTGGAAATCATTTCAAACACCTGGAAAATGTAGCAAACGTCACAGGAAAGGTCGTGTTCTCAGTACGACGCCTGCAGAAGATAGGTACATATTGCTATCGGCAAAAAGGAACCGGCGCAGCACAGCTCGTAAGGTAGCAAATCAGTTCCTTGCTGCTATTGGCAAGCGGATCTCCCGAAAAACTGTAGCCAGACGTTTGCAACAAGGAGAACTATACGCCTGCCGTCCTGTTGTGTGCATCCCATTGTCCAGACGTCACCGTACCGCCCATTTGTAATGGTGTCGTCAGCATTGCAATCGGAAGGAAGCGGACTGGGCTTGCATATTATTCTCAGATGAAAGTAGGTTCAGTCTGTCGTCTGATAGTCAACGACAACTTATCTGGCGTGAGAATGATACTGTATTGCCCGGAAAACATACAAGAAAGGGACCGATATCCTACATGTAGTGTCAGAGTATGAACTGGCATCATGATCGATGGCCATACGTCCCTCTATGTGCTCCCACTGGGACTATGAATGGCCAACGATGCATTAATGATGTTCTGCTGCTTCATGTTCGCGTGTTCCATGGTACTGTCGATGATAGATTTGTTTTCATGGACGACAACGCAACATGTCATCGAACAGTCGCTGTCTCTGAGTGTCTAGAGAGCGAGGGTATTCAACGCCTCGTATGGCCAGCACGTTCTCCAGATCTGAATGCCATTGAAAATGTGTGGGATGCTTTGGGGAGGAGTCTTGATGGTCGACAATGCCCTCCAATAAACAAGAACACCCTCATCCATGCACTAACGGAGGAATGGGATAAATTACCCCAACAGCTGCTGGATAACGCTGTGCAAAGCATGACAAGGTGTGTGGGATCTTGCATCGCCCTCCATGGTGGCCATATCCCGTATTGACATTTTACGCCGGAATGTCTGCGGACAGTAATTGCATTTTTTTCACTTTTACGTATTCAGCACAAAATGACCATTTTGTCCCTTGAACACTTTTTAAAGCCTTTTAGATTTTAGAGCACAATAAATTCTCTTTATTGTAATGTCTTAGCATTCTGACATTATTTTATTTCACTTGACATTCAAGCACGCTTACTTTTTTATGCGATATATAGCCGTTTATGATCCGTCCTTAGCAATTGTTCACCAGTGTATAATCTACTGTACTTTATGAAATAAACTACTATAATTTTGAAAAAACTTTTATTTTATTTACAATAAGCTTTTATTTTTACCGTTTTTAATGGCGTGTAAATGTAACCCAGTTATTGATTTATCTCCAAACGAGAACATAATTAAATTTAAAATATATAAAATTTAAGGTGCATTTGTGTACATTGTTGCTTATAGTTCAACTAATAAATTAGCATTGAAAACAAAATAAATAGTACAATCTATAAAAATAGAAAAAGAAATATTTAAAAAAGCATGTAAAGTTATCCCAGTCCATCCTACTAATTAAGATTGTATCATAAAAACATTTCTTAAAAAATATAAGCGTGTCTGGTGCTTTCAACTAATGGAACTGCTTTTGGGATTTTAATTGGGCAGTCATTAATTTTTTGAGCAATGGCGCGTCCGTAAATTTTACTGAAAAAGTCCGGAATTGTGATTTTGGTATAACATTTTGAATTTAATAAACATATAAAAATCAAAAGGCTAGTTTATTCCATTAACTATTAGTGAATAAAACATAAAACTGATTTGGAGAACTTTAATTCATGTCAGTTTTCAGGTATTAAATGCATTGGGTATTTTTTTTTAATTTATAATATTGTGATGACTTGATGTAATAAAATGTATGTTTCAAATTTTAATGAAATGTATTGTTTTAAATTTACTCTCCACAGCAGCAATGACTCGCCGAATATAACTGCCTTTCTCCATCCGCCACAAAGTGAATTTTTTTGTCAACTAATTTGCCGTAACCTGTCTGTGTAAGATCTATCAATACATTTATTTTATTCCAATGTGAATTACGAATATTTCCATAAAACCCATCAAGAAAAAAAAATATTAATTAAATAGCCTAAATCTCGTAACCACTGATAAATGCACAACTTTTTATAAAAACAGGATTTCAAAACTTTGACATAAAAAAGATAAATGCATATATTATGTTAAGGACAAGTGTAATTCATTACTTACTTTCCCATACAAATGTATTTGAAATTGTTTCCTCTACAGGTTTCCGTGTGGGAGTTCTGTCCAAACTCCTCTGCATACATCTGCTCGGCCATGGGATCAGGATGAAAGTTTTCATCTACGCACACGTTTTCTCTAGAACATTCGAAAAACAAGAGTAAAAAATAGTGATAATTATCATACATTTTTATGCATTAAGTACTATTTATTATATTGAAAAGTTCTGTCAATTGCAAGTTAAGCATCATACTTTTTATTCTATGATAAATTTTGTTATTGTCAACTTATCACTAGTTCGATTGATTGCAAAACAAATAGAAAAATTTCAAATCCCACACCCAGACCATTTTGTCGAATAAGTACACGGTAAAAACAAAGGTTCTTAAAAATTAGTACATGAACGTACTCGTTTTTCATTGAGTACATTTGCATCGTAAATGAGCGATGACGTATTCAAATTTAAGTAATTGTACTTTCGTAAAAATAAACAGTGTGATTCAATATTGCTAATCACAGCTTCTGTTCAAGCCATCTTAACAAAGCGGCCTGACAAACTTAAAATAGTTGTTCGGAAGATGGTTTTCCACGTAATTTGATGTCGATTGCTTAAATGGAAACTGAATTATTATAACTCAATTATCTTACTTACCATTATTTTGGCACACCTTATTAACATTACTTCTGACTATAATAACTAACTGATTATTATAACTTCCTCATGTTGTCCTAGTATCTTAATGGACAAGGCGGTCACTGAAGGTCTGTGTTCGATTCCCTGTAGGTATTGGTTGTAATTCTCGATATTTATTGAAAGTGATTTATGAAGGCAGCCTATGTAGGGTAGCATTTGCTACTTTTATTCATTTTTAGCCATTGGTTCATTTTTAAGTGCATGTTTTTTTTTCAAAATTGAAGCTTATGTAATCGGAGCCATGATAGGCATCGAATATATTTAAAAATGAAGATTTTTGCTAAGAAGGATTTAAAATGGGAAGGAGGGATTGTTTAGGCGAGAAATCTCTCCACGGGCATGGTCGTCTTTTATAAATTCTATTTCATTCCACCATATAAAAATTATCTTTCATCTAAGAATTTTAGAAGCTTGTTTGCAGTGAACAATGTATGACTTAATTTCAGATCTAAATTCCAAAATAAGTGTTTGAGAGAAAATATTCAAAGTGAAGCCAATTATTCCATAAACTCACAACTGAGGCAATTATTATAATACTCACCCATGATACCAAGGAACGAGCATCTTAAAAGAATTTTGCATGTTCTGAAACATGTTTTGCATGGATCCTCCCATATTCTGGAAAAATCCATTCCTGGAAATGAAAAAAATACATATAAATCAAATTGCCTTGCGGGTTTTTAGGAAATTTTATACTAAATAATCGTAAATTTTAATATTTGTAAGACGACTAAGTCGTGTCAAATTACAAAAGCCAATTTTTTCTAAAAATATTAACGCTATAAATTACTTTATATAAACATTACTTTTCACTGAAAAAAATCACTCTCACTCATGGCGAATCTAGGATTTTTTTTCTTTTTATATTTATATATCTCTCACGTGGTGATTGAAAAACTCTGTTTTTCTCTACACGGAATGGCAACAGTTAGTTTGTTTACTAAATTCTGTTGCACACGCATTTTTATTTTGTCATTATGTAAGCCATTTTGACGATTAATCCCTTCAATTCATTGGTAAATAATTATTTTGATGATGTCAGCTTAAATTAAAAAATATAAGTTTTGAGAACGTATCAAGAATTTAAATGTGCGAGAAATTAAGGTGGCGCCATCTGTTGGCAATTTTGAAAACTCGATTCCTATTATCTTCATCTTTATGACGTATTAACTCAGTAAATTACACACTTCTGGTAGGCAAGATTATGGTAAGCTTAACGTCTATTATGACCAAAACAAACTACCAATAATGTTAGAAATTGTACTAAATCCCAGGAAAGTTAAGAAAATTACGTGTAAAATAATAAATAATAGTAGGCTTCTCAGTGGTACCATTGTTTTAGATTTACATGGCGAAAAAATGTATTTATGCCAAGATAAATTTAAATTTACAGTTTCAACTTTTAAAGTTTTCAGTAATATCATTAAAAAGTATTGTTACGAGGATACATTGTTATTGTGTCCTTCCTTTTAGCGAGCGAAGCGAGAAGTGGTTTGCGAAGCAAACCTTTGAGGATTACGTAGCAATTCTTCGGAGATTGGCGGAGCGTTAGCGGAACAGGGGGCGGCGGTCCTAGTATTTTAATATTAGAAGCTAAACGAATCTAGCTAAACGAATAATAGCTAAACGAATAAGCTAAACGAATAAATTTAATATTAGTAAATAAAATTTTCTAGCAAGTTTTACAATTTTTTTATTATTCTAGTCAATCATTATATTTTATAACTATTTAATATTTAAAATTATTTAATACAGGCCTAATCAATTTTTAATATTTTAGTCTAGTAATTATGCTGCAAATAGTACAAAAGGAATGATTTTTTTTAATCTTCGTGTCATGATTCTAGAACAAAATGTAAGAAAAGAGGTATTAAAAAGGAAGATTTTTCTTATTAATGTGTCGAAAGGATTAGTATGCATTGAATATGTTGTTGATATTTGTCTTCGTATTAGTTTTGGTTTGTAGAATGAGATGACACAAGAAGTATTGACCCTGTAATCTGCCAGTGACTCTGAATTAGGAGGTGTAACCAGCGTGTCCATTTATGTATTATCTTATATGTTTGTCCTATTATCATGTCCCCGTCACCTGTATATATTTCATGTTCCCGTTACGTGTCTATATATTGTTCCCGTTATTACGATTGTAACGCCCTCTACATATTTTATGCTGCCCCCGCTGCGCCGGGAATGCGTCAGTCATGTAACTGCCCTCTTACGGTGAATGCGTAATTTAGGTTCGTCCCACCCCGAGTTATTGTAACGTTAGGCTTATGTGATTAAAAATGTTTATGTTCAATCCTTGAGCAATTATTTAGTCTATACGCCTTATAGGAGGCAGTATTTCCAAATTTTTCAGGGGTAAAATGCAAGTTAGTTATCATAGGAATTGTATGTTAAATTATTTGACTTCTTGAAAAGAATTCTTCCAAAACGAACAATAGTCAATTTTACGTAGTGTAATATAGGAAATATCGGGGGGGGGGGGGGGTAATTGTCCCTAATGGGATACAGCTAGATTTGAGACACTGCTCTGAATAACTCTGATAAAGATCACTGCTAAACGTTGATAATTTTCACGTATATAAAGCTGATACACATCAATTTGAATAAAGCTTATGCCTATTTCTCTAGTTAATGCTGATATTATTCACCTGTAATTAGCATAATAAGTTGAAATACATAGTTTTACGGTGCTAGATATTACAAATCCATAACATTGATTTATTAATAATAATTGCAGACAAAAATAGCATTTCTTCGATTCTTTAGCAAAAATATGCGGTTTGGAAAAAGAAGAACAATTGTTAATTTTATCGAATTTTGTCAACTATTTTGAACTGCTAAAGGAAATAGGAGCCAAGGTCCTAATGCCTCACAATCCCTTCAAGTCAAACAATTCCATGATTTCCATCACATTTTAACAAGTCTGAACCTGAAACTCTAAAGACATATTACTCAAAACTGTCAATTATTTATTAATAAAATGTATCTTATGAGATTTCGATTATAAATATTAGAGATTATTTTATATCATGGCTTATGGAAATGCAGTTGTTCAAAAACTCATGTTTTCTATTTTATAGTGTACAATAAATTATTTTATTATTCAGTATATTATAAAAGACTATTGTAAAAGAGTAAGCAAGAGTATTTTTTTAACAAGGAATAAATTTGTAAAACCCCGCTTTATTCAAAATAATGATACTATTATTGACTTTCAGAAGACAGATGAATGGATATTATATATATATATATATATATATATATCCATTTAAAATAAATATTGCTGTTCCTTGTGTTAATGCAGCTTTAAGCGCTTCACAGGAATATATATGATTTATTATGTGTGTTTGTTTCATGGTTGATGACACATGTTCAGGGATAACAGCTTGGTATGTTATACATGTATTATTTGAAATAAAATATGTTTTTTCAATAAATATGATTAAGAGTTTCTTTTATCGCTAGTACTTAAAATATGTGAAGATAGTTGGCTGAATAATGAAGAATTAAAGTGTGGATAACGGATGGCAATACATGCAACGGACATATAAAAAGTGGCTGTTTGTTGTTTAAATAAAGTATTTGATTTAAAACAGCTTCATTTCAACCCAAAAAAATATTCTTTTCCGGTAATTTTTTAGAAGTTTAAATTTGTATATTTTTTTAATTCGAAATACCACCTTGAAATAAAATTTTCATAATTTATTTTAAATTACAATAAGCATTACAGAATTAAATTATTTTGTTAATTGAAATACAACAGTGATTAGTCCTTATAATATATTAAGCTATGAATTTAAATATATTTTCTGCTGGTAATGTGTTATAGTATAGTAAGCATAGTATGTTTTGAATTAATTTTATTTTACTCTTAAGTACAACAGCATTGTTAAAAATGCTTGATCATTTTACGAAACTTTGTCATATTTATCGAAAATGGCGCATACTATATACTCCAATTAAATATTTTGTCAAACTGATGATATTCGTTTTGTCGTTTTTTTCCAAGAAATTTATTTCGTCAAAAATAAGGGAAAATTCATATAAATATTGAAGGCGCGATTCGAATCACGTACGTCAGTCCAACGCTTTATCTACTCGGCCATTAAAGATCATTTAAATTCGGTACAATATAAGTATTAATAACAATATAATTATAGAAACTAAACATGATCTGATTCTCCCAAAAATGGTCGAAAAGGCATCTGAGTAAATATTTGAAGATTCTTCTTTCGTCAAATGTCACGTGAATCAATGACGAAACGGTTGTCAAATATAACGAAAGTAGCGTTGACGATCCCAGAATTCCCCAAAATTATAGTTTTTTTTCCCGAGAGTGAGTTCTAGTAAAATATTTCTTTAAGCAAAATATATCAATCAACTTTCTTCACTCAATAAAATATATACCTATAAAGTATAGAGACAACAAAATCAGTTTAAAAAACAAAACAAAAATAAACATGCTCACATTTCAAAGGGTTTGTACTGTCCATTTGCACACGACAACGCGGTCAAAACGACGACGAAACTGAAAGTCTTCGATACCATCTTGGAGTCGTTACAACAATTATCCTGCGCAATCCGATTCCAAATTAGAGACCCATCTTCCTCTACCGCCGTGCTTTATACTCAAACAATTTACAAAGGAAACACATTTACTACGCATTAAAACACAACAAATTGCACACTGGGTAATTTCCACCGTCGTTCAAACGTTCTCGGGTAAAACTGAAATAATAAAATATTGTCCTTTTTTTTTACCTGTCTTCCGAAAAACAAAGCGGCAAAAACTTGTATCGAATCTCACGAATACATTTGCATCCCATTATGTTTTGAAGTTTGAGGCCGTTCCCTTATTGCGTCCTGCACTTAAAAAGTTGGCTGGATAAAGTAACATCACATCAGAGCTACAAAATGGGTTTTTGGTGATGGTATTCATATGGAATGATCTGGGAACAGTGTCTCGTAATTTTGAACTGCAGAACGATGTTGAGAATAAGGTAAAAACTGAAACACTAATCAATAAACTTCCACAACACGACCATAGTGAGACCATTTAAGCCAACACATTTCCATCAGCATGTTAAATTTTCGATTGACTCGTACTCTAGACCTTCCACTTCCTTGTGCTTGTGCGGTACGGCCGACGGATGTACGAGCGGTTAGAGAAAGAATTACAGACTCATAACTGGAATCCATTGTGGTTAGTTCCTCTTCATCTGCAAAACAACATCCGTTGTGTATAAAAGCACTGTCTATAATCTTTCATGGTTCTCTCTCCTACGTCAGGTACGTGGGGTGCCATCTCAGTTATTCTCACCATTGTATTGTCATGGTTCAATATTATAAGGCACTGTCCAATGTTCTTTCTTTCAGGTTGAATCCAAAACAGTCATCAATAGCCCATTTTGTTGCTTTAGTGCGATATTAAATCAACCAGTCCCGTTATTATTAATAATATGGGTTCTGTTTTAAGTAAATCCCTTTGATATGTACAAAATATGTCAATGATTTGTATATAAATTTGAAAAAGGAAGAAGAAAGTTAATCGCTCGATGTCTCTAATATCCAGAGAAGATAACATGGCAAGAGGACGGACTATAAATCTGAAGTAGAAAAGATCGAAAAATACCGTGACACAGTGAATGAACGGCCCCTTTTTCTAAAAATAAGAGAAGAACCGCGGAAACTCATTAGACAATGAGTCATTCCAAAATAAGTTACGCAAACTGACTGAACACTTTACAAAACAATAGGACGCAATTTCTGAAGTTTAGTAAGGACATGAGCTGTCAAGAAAGAATGGCCGTTAGCGTATTTCTGCTTTATGACTAATTTTTGGAATGTTATGGCCGTTTGCTGACAGAAAACTATTTATGAATGCATAGTATTGTATAATACTGTGAAATTTCATTAGGAATTCCGCTGAGTATAGTTTGAGGAAGTAAAATATAAATTGAAGGTTAACTCATTTCTCGTAATTCCGTTTGATGCCACTGAGCTCAATAAGAACTGGACAGATATTCACATGGGAAAAATAGATTTTACAGTACCTCCACTATGCTGTTCATACCATTGCGTTCTAATGCAATTTGTAAAATGTGATTTGTAATAAAGATGTAAATTGAGTTCAAATGTCTATTTTAATACACCCGTTGTATTAGTATTATTGAATATAAATGACATTTTTGCTAACATAAACTCCCTCCTTAAAAATACAAATCTTCCTGAAACTGTATTTTTATTGCATTCTTCTTTTGAGCCAAGAAGCCAAAAAAACGCACGCTTAGCCTCTACTCTCCAAATATTATTTTAACTCAGTGGTTGATGCAGAAATGATTGTACACTTAAAATAAAAAACGTTCTTTTGGAATAATTCTGAAAATATTTTGTAAAAGTCTGCAGTATTCTTCACAACTTTAAAATCGTTTCCAAGCAAGCAATGCATTTACGGCAAAGTCAACCGCAACGAAAACATGAAATTCTAAATAGCGTAGGATTTGAATTAATACATCTATTATTTTACGTTCGTCTGCCGCTCGCAAACGATATTCATGAAACGAGACACAACTTAGAAAGCAAGCAGTGGTTTGTCTGGAATCCAAACAACGGCAACTCACTTAAAATTGACACCTTATTAACCTTGCGGCAGTGTCGATAGACATATCCTACCATTTTTTTTTTAATTTGTGGTATTAAAATCTTAAAAAATTATATTTTTTCTGAGTGTTAATGCTAAAATTGTGATACAGATGTAGTATTGGACATTTGGCGCGCGAGGTTTTTTTTGGTGTGTTTTATAGGAGTGATAAATTTATAATATGGCAACCCCACCTGACATTGTCGGTATTTTCCGACTCTTGTGGCGACTTTCAATCTGGCAACCCTATGACGTCATCACGCTGCGTAATCGTTTTTGTGCGTTCCCGAAATTATGTTTAACGGCAATTTTTCGTCGCCAAAAAAATGCGTCAAATGTCTTATGCTACATCTGTTCCAAAATTGTTTATCCATTAAATATGCGAAATTAAATAAAATAATGCTAATTAATATTTGTAATAATAATAAAACAGTAGACTAAAATTGACGTTTTATGCGCTATCGGTAACAACCATTTCGTGTAACTCTAATTCGAATTAATCAAATTAAATTGTATAATTTCCATATTTTAATAATTTCCATATTTTAATAATTTCCATATCTTAATAATTTCCATATTTTAATAATTTCCATATTTTAATAATTTCCATATTTTAATAATTTCCATATTTTAATAATTTCCATATTTTAATAATTTCCATATTTTAATAATTTCCATATTTTAATAATTTCCATATTTTAATAATTTCCATATTTTAATAATTTCCATATTTTAATAATTTCCATATTTTAATAATTTTTTTTAATTATTTATTAAACGAAGCGCGATCCGAAATTTTACAACATTAACTGCATACTTCCGTTTCATGCGGTTTTACCAAGGAACACCCTATAATAAACTAAACTTAAAAGCTAAACTAATTTATTTAGTCAACGGTTCCGTTAAACTGCTACTCTATAAAACTAAATACTTTCAAATATTTTCATATAATTTAAAATTACGAAATCAAAAAATCATATTTTCGCTTTTTGAGGCTTTGCTTTTTCCACCAGAATTGAATAAAATTGTCCGTTTCTATGGAAGTTGCCAAATTGGCGCGAGGTTTTCTGCTGGCGGCGGGGCAATATAGTAAACATTTAAAAAAAACAAAGGTAAATAAATTTCAAACTGAGTTTAAATTTTTAAATTTAATTATTACCCATCACATTAAAACTTGAATCCCTTAGCTGTATTAGCATACAAACTAGTATGATTGTCATTCTTATAACTCACCAATTATACCAAGGCATCATTTGATTTCGTTGAAACGAATTTTGCATTCGTTGAAATGATTGACGCATCTGTTCTTCCATAGTCTGGAAATAACTAGACCTAAAAGTGAAGTTTGAAATTACTAAAACCTTGAGCCAGTGAAGAAATAGATGAGGAGAAATTTGGAAACTCAAAGGGGAAGGAACATTTCATGTGGGATGACTGTTCTCTGTATTTATGTATTTTGGTAAAAAAATATTCGATGTCTAAAATCACCGATTTTGGGTTATACCAGAATCGATTGGGGCTGCTAACTTATTGCACTCAAGGATCATATTTGATATTTACATTATACAGGGTGCGGCACGATAACTTCCTTATTTTGCATTGCAATGAAACAAAAAGTAGTAAAGATATATTTTAAATTATTTTTTTATACAAAAGTTATACATTTAAAGTTGTGGTTTACATAGTTTTAAAAATCATATCGGGTAAGTGACGCCCGCCATTATCGATACCCTGGGTGAACCGAATTCTGTTGTTTCTCCTCAATATTTTCAGCATATTGATGTGTATGTTGGCCGTTTGTCCCTGAATGTTTCTTTTTAGATCTTCCAGAATTCGTGGGCGGTCATTATAGACACGGGATTTTAAATCCCCCCACAAAAAGAACTCCCATGGGGCCAAATCTGGAGAACGCGCCGACCACTCCAAATCGCCTCTCAGTGAGATGAGGCGCCCTGGGAAGTGATTTCGCAACACAGCCAACGATGCCCATTTAAGTATGGGCTATTGCTCCGTCCTACTGTAACCATACTTCTCCCAAGTCCATTTCATCAAGTCGTGGCAAAAAAAAAACTTCGAGCATGTTCACATAACGGTCTGAAGTGACTGTGACAGTCGGTTCATTTTTTTCTGCACAGAACTAGTTTCCCTAAACGTTGACACCCTCAAGAATAGATTTACGGTCCGGGACTGGTCCCAAAGGCGCAATATTGAAGCGATTTCGGAAAGCGCGCTGGGTTGAAACCACCGAACTTCCGTTGGAAAAATAGGCCTCTACTGCAAATGCACGCTGTTCGTTACTCCAACGCATGATGGCGACTGAACCACAAGGTCACAAAACTTTATGATCTCCTCTCTCGAACGAGACCACGCCCAGCTGCCTGGGGCTCCTGTTAGCTTCAGGGCACTCACTTCAAAAAAGGAAGTTAACTTGCCGCACCCTGTATTTATGGAAGAGTTACACCCCGCTCCTGTTCTTTTCAAACTGTTATCCCTTTGGCGTGTTCTTTATAAGTGTGAATATTAATCTCAGTATACCAAACATATATTACGACATTTGTCAAAACTATGAAAACAAACATTCATTCTGTTGAATTTTAGCCTGAAGACAGTTTAAATCGTCGGCATACTTGGAGCTTCTAGAAGACAAAAATAATTCATATTAAAGTTTGTGATAGAATAACTTTTAAAACTCAGGAACGTTATTTCGGTCAGGTCGTTATTTTGGTGATTAAGAGTTACCACTCGAGTAAAAGAAAAATGGTCCTCTAACAAGTAAAGTTTCTAAAATGTAAATCTCAATAGTGTCCTACACTGTTAAAAATATCAGTTCAACGATGTACCATATCTTTGTGCGGCCAATATCAAGTAATTAGTAAAGAACATAACTCAAAATGGGTGTTTCGGATATTGACCTTTTTTTTTCTATAAATGTTCATTTTACTTTATTTTTTTAGTAATCCTTTAGTTATCGCAAGACAATTAAAAAGTTAACATCGATAAAATAATATGCAAAAATGAAGGAGTGTTGCTATGAAATACCTTTATGGATTTAATACTATGAAAATAAAATAGTTAATTAGATATCCCTACAGCAAAAAATTTTAGTAATAAAAGATCACTTTTAAAAAAAAGAGTTCGAAAGTAACCGGTATGTAGGCACATTATACACACAAAAATCATATCCGATTTGGAGGAATTTTGTAAATATATATATTTGATTATTGGGAGTTTTCTTACTGTTTTAGTAATAGTATTTTTGTAGCGTTCCTATGGCAAGATCACAACTTTTTCCCTACTTTGTCAAATCCACGAATCGGACTCAATATACAAAAACCTCTGATTCATAGCTGAACGCTGAGCCGCGGAGGCCCTTGTTCGTCGTTGTCTTTCAAGGAAGGGATACCTCGGCTTGTTGATGTAGCAACAGCTAAACGTTCGGTTGCATTTATAGAGGTTGAACCAATTATCTCCGCTTTTTTTTCCAAGAAAGTTTAGTTCAACCTAGATTCCACCATAATATGGTGTAATTTGCTGCAGACCTCTGTGTTGCACCAAGGTATGGTCCGTCGATGAACTTAAAATTTCAACAGTGTGTATACAATATACGGAGGCGTATTATGAACTAAAAATAGTTTAATTTCTACAAAAAAAATCAAAATTAGTTTATATAAATATCCCGAGAGTGTGCAGCCAATTAGAAAGCATAATAAAAGAAGGAGATATTTAATTACAATATTTATTTTTTAATTGTTATGTAGTTTTAAAATACTTTTCTAGGTAGTTTTTCTATCCAATTCATTTACGCGATCTTTTAACACAATGTTCAACAAATTTAAAAATCGACAAAAGACAGAACCAAATTCATAACTAAAGAGAATGATTAAAAATTTTACTTACAGATGTGTAGGATAATATTGCGCATTTGTACATGAAAGCACTACTACCAAAATAGCCAGAAGGCGAAACATTTTATTCGTTATAGTAATATCGCTAAACAACGAACTTCTTTTACCAAATGGCGAATGAGGAATGGCATCCAAAACAGTTGTGCTTTATATTACAACGATTAAATAGAGCTTCTCAATTAGTTCTTAATGATGCAATAGAAAATTTATTATTCTCGGATGAAGGTGAAATAATAGTAATATTTTCATTGTTCAGTGTCTTCGAGAATGCTGATTCAGATAGATTTTTTTTAGTTTGTTCTACGTGTCCTCATGATTGTACTGGAAAAAGAAATTGAACATGTGGGAGGATTCATTAAAAAATGTCCAGGAGACAATTACAATGACTGAATTCTTAAAACAACTTTTCATTTTAGCAAACAGTGCAATGGGACTTAAAACTGTTGACAAGATCATTCAAAGAACGGATATTTCTGGATTTTCCGAATGGTAAAACCGATTTCTACAACAATGAATTGATGGTAGATGTATTGAATTTTTTTTTTTTTTAATTTCAGTTACGGTTACTCTGTTAATTTTTAATGAACTCATTTTAAATTTTCCCAACGCTTGCATTTAATATATTAGTTACGACATGATATTTTGCTTTTAAGAAGAATCTCACATTATTTTTTTTTACTTTATAAAAGAGTGTATATTTTGCCTTTTAACGTATAAGAGCTACTCAATAAACATTTAAAAAAGAAGAATGAAAGCATGTGACGCGACGTAAACTTTGATGGTATAGGGTTACACGCTTTTACAAAATGAGGGTAGAAATGAGTGAAAATGTAATGCTTTTCTTTGCGGCAAAATTCGTATAGCTCAGAAACTCAAAACTGCAGGACTTAATGTGAAATTTCATTTAAGTGGAATCCATGAGTACTATAAAATAAAATACTAATATTGGAAATAGCATAACAAAATTGGGAAAATAATTAGGGTGTCAAAATGTTTAGTTTGAACAAATTGTCTCTGAAAATTTCGAAATTTTCGCAGTATCTTTTTTAATAAATGTTATTTCACACCACATAGTTATATAAAAGAAGAAAAAAAGAAATGGTGATTCCAAAAAAGACCACAATAACAGCATCAAAATGAATGTGGTTGATAAGACAGTTTCGAAAAGTTGAACACCCATCTTGCAGTCATTTTGATACACACCTAATGTCAAAGACTATGAACGCCGACAATGAAATAAAATTGGACGAAATACATGCAGAATATACGAGATAAAAACCATTGGCATATAGAATATTGCGCCAAGAATAGCAATACAACGCAAGTATACACAATTAAAAATATGTACACTCTGAAAGGTTTTCAAGATATATATTATACTAGCAATATGGCCCGGCGTTGCTCGTGGTCACTTTGCGCAGTAAGAGATGCGCGATTTCGTATTGTCAGCGTAGCCATCTCATATCACTCTTTGTGCACTGTGGAAAATAAACTTTATCAAAATCCAGATTTATTTAAATTACTTTGAATATTTTTTGAGATACCTAAATCTATTTTTATGTTCACGACTTTATATGCTATTGCTACTACTATTTAAAGCGACTACTATTTAAACTGATGTTTTTGTAAAATGTTTCTTTTTATTAAATAAAAATTCCTAAAAATTTTTTAATTGCACATTTTTTGTATAAAAATTAACCATTTAGTGACAAAAACCTTTGTAAAAAAATTTCATATTCATTAGTTTTAATATTGGCGAAGCAATAATATATCAAAGAACAAATATTGCATTGTTCCAAATCAAAATAATGTATCGTATTTGGTGTTTTTTTTTTTTTTTTTTTTTTTTTTTTTTTGCCAATTGGTGACCGGAGTCTATATATCCGTCTTTCAACATAATTTCATAAGGGTCAATATTTACGGACAATATTTCTTATAAAAGTTAATTATCAAATATTCATTTTTGAATTCCAATAATATGTTTTTGAGGTAAAACTTTAAAAATAAGCTATATGGAGGTATACATATAGAAAACCTTAAATTAAACTTTTAGGGTGGCCGATTTCAACATCATAGAAATATTCCACTGCGTAACAAAAAGCACTATTGTCATAAAAGCTAAGTTGTTCAGAACATGAATACACATGGCGTCGGTCAAAAGAGCTGGTTTACTTCCTCCTTCGGTTGGCGAGGTTTTTGTTAATGACGTTAATTTTGTTATTTGGACACTATTTTCGCCATTGTGATGATATTTTTAAATATAGGACCTCTATTTTAGCTCATTTGGCAACATTTTTATTGATTTGGTGAAATTTTTAATTAATTTGGCAATATTTGGCGACATTTTTAATCCATTTGGCGACATTTTAAATTAATTTTGCGACATTTATTATTCATTTGGCGACATTAAAAAATTATTTTGCAACATTTGGCGACACTTTTAATTCATTTGGCAATATTTGGCGACATTTTTAAATTCATTTGGAAACATTTGGTGACATTTTTAATTCATTTGGCAATAGTTGGCGCAATTTTTATTTGGTTTGCCGACATTTTTAATTCATTTGGCGACATTTACTCATCAGCCAATCAAAATAAATCGTTTATCCCAGTATTGTCGAAAAATATTTTTGGTCGCCAAGTTGATTTTTAACAATAATGTTATGAGGGGAAGATCGAAATGTAAATTTCCCATAGGCGTAATGTTAGAGAAAATGGAAAAAGTTCTATAACTTTTGAATGGTTGCAGATATCCACATGAAACAAAGTGCATATTTTAAACTAAGAAAAGTTTGTTCACATGGTGCAAATTTCATAAAAATCCGTGCAGTAGTTTTAGAGTTAAATCCGGACAAACAGACAGACAGACAGACAGACAAAAAAATTTTAAATGTTATTTTCGGAATCAGCGTGTTCTAATTCGTGGAGAAAACTCAAAATGAGGGGTTTTGTTCGATTCCACTGACAGACACTCCATTCTTATATATAAGTATTGATGATATATATATATATATATATATATATATATATATATATATATAAACATCGAATATTTTTATGAATTTAAAATTTATGTGTAATGTTCAAAAAACTGGAAATTCCTGGACGACTTAACTCCTTTCAGCTCCATCAGAGGGTTAAAATGATTTATAAAAAAATTGAAGTGTAATAATCGTAAAAAATACATTGTTTTTAATTGAGTTATTTTTTTAAATATTAATTAATAAATAATTTTGGCCACTTTTAAAGTAGAATGTAAATACGGCTAATTTCTGTTGTCATGGTCTACTCTCTCTCTTCACTTTTTTTAGACTATAAAAAACGGGTACGACGACTTAGACATTTCTAGACTATAATATACGGGTCAACGACTTAGACATTTCTAGACTATAATAAACGAGTACGACGACTTAGACATTTCTAGAGTATAATAAACGGGTACGACGACTTAGATATTTCTAGACTACAATAAACGGGTGTAGTACAAACGGATGTGTAAACTGGTGTAGTATACTGCCCTTATAATTTAAAAGTCCTAGCTCCATTTTTTTAAGTATTTTTGTAGATTCTTCGACATTTGATTAAAAAGACCAAAATCGTTGAATTGTAGTGAAATTTATATTGACTTTTACTCTAATTTGAGGCAGGTTTTGAAAAAAAGACGTGAACTCATATTCGGAGTTAGGGTCTTTTAAATTATGAGAGAAGTATAGTATTGGGCAATAGATAAATATGTTGATGTTGTTAAATGATGGCTGTGGATGAATGTGGAATAACACTGATGCTTGGGCATCTTAATTCTACAATTACATTACCGAAGATTTGAATATATTTAGACAATTCAATCAGCCGTCGTGAAACAGGTGTAACAACGGGCAGAAAGTGTATGGAATTCGGTGAATTTTCAAAAGCATTTCATTTGCACTATACGGGTACCTACTTTACTGATGTTCAAAACAAACCGTCGAACATGTCCATATTTGAATTTATGAAGTATCGGTTGCAACATTGATTTCAGGACATTTTGAATAATATTTGGATCATATGTTATCTCAAAAACTCAAATAAAACCAATGATTTTTTCATAGAACAGCATTTTAAAGTGTTGAGTTGCCTTTCATTATTAGGTTATAAAACCTAAATCTCGGTCCTCAAGCATATAATATGTTTCGTCAAAACTCACATGATTCAATGAATAAACGATTGTCAAATATAACGAAAGAAGCCGTGGAATCCTCAGAAATGAGTGTTATTTCTGAGAAAGCTAATATTAATAATTTTCTGTATTTTTGAATATTTTTAACGATAGTAATATATGAAACGTTCATTATCGTATCTACATAACTACAAAAATAAAAATAAATTTTTCTGTCTTCTGATAGTAAATAACTTGGCATTTTATCCCACCACGCTGTTAAAAAAAAGCTGGTACACCCATCGATAATTCGTTTTCGGCATCTCAACCCCTTCAAGAAGTCGGTTTTGGCACCAGACAATGAAACAATATTTCACGTCACGCTATTCATAAACATCTGGTACTCCGTTAGAGCAGGAATATTGAGCATATCAACCTCCCTTTCGGGCAGTTGGTTTGTAGAAATATTTTTTACTCGCATTAAGCATAAATTATATCAAATTAGATTCTGCTAACATAAAAAAGCTTGTTCGAAATCAACAAATAATGAAAAATCTCATATATTATACATTTATTATTTTGCAAAGTATTTGAAATTTATTATTGAGTAGGAATACGTAATACTGTTGGCGGAATTTATAATATTTATTTAAATAATTGATAAAATTTGAGGCGTAATTTAACATTCCTGATTTTCCTCTCAAGGTGTTAATTTTCTTCATAACACCGCTAAAAATCAAAACCAAACGTTATAAACCAAAATACACAAATTACTTACATGTCATAAGGCATCATTTGTGCATTTGCAGACGAAATCAACGCCAAGATAGTGAAGAGGCACACCATTTTGTTCGTCATAGTATTGCTAGTAAACAACGAACTTACCTTGCCGAAATTCAAATACAATATGCCATCCAAAACCGTTGTGTTTTATACTTTATTGATTTAAAAACAAACTAATCAATCATTTCTTTATGACACTATTATAAATTAATTATTCTCATATAAAAATGAATAATAGAAATATTTGAATGGTTGTGCGCCTTCGAAGATCGCGATTCTAATTTATATTTTTGATATATTCCACATGTCTTTGGGTTCTCACGTGTATTAGAGAAAAAAAAACTTGTATTGACATGTATAAGAAATTTAAATTAGACAATGATCTGACATGACAATGACTGAATTCTTAAATCAACTTTTAATTTAAAAAAAAACAGTTCCGCGTGACTTAAAAGTGTTGACAAGGACAATCTGTCAAAGAACGGATATTCGTTGGTTAAGGATTTTCTTAATAATAATACTGATTTATTTCTCAAATGAACAATGGATTAATTATATATATTCCTCAATTATATATGATTCCGAGAATTTTAATCAAATATTGCTATAGAAATACCGAAGTAATGTTATAGACGCCATAATTGTACAAAGGAATGATAAGTATATTTTAGTTTTTGCAGTATATTTTACATCTGATTGAGGTGTTTGGGCAACATTATTTGTCTCAACTGTCTAATCTACACCGAGGCCTTAGTCTGTGGTTGTGCATTTTGTGAATTTGTGGTTAAAAAAGCTCACTTGAATCCCTGGCAAGTGGTAGGTGAAAAAAAAAATTAATCAAATATTTTAATTGGCAGAAACCTGAAAAATTGACTAATTGTCACTTATCATAACTAAGTCGTAGATATATATCTTAAAATATATTCACAAATAGTTTAAACTGTAAACTAGTCAAATGGAGTTATAGATATTTTTGTTGTAATCAAATTTAGCACAAAATCTCTACAATCCGTTAAATAAAACAGAAGTCATAGTAGTTAAATAGACCAGATTATGCTAGAATTCTGATTTAGTTCCCTCCCATCTGGTGAAAATGTCAAAGTTGTAACTTGGTTTTCTACTGGATAATGGATTTAACTGATTTTGCAAATGTATACCTTGCAAACTTGCTTTCGTTGAAGAAGTCAAATCAACTGTATCCACATTTCTACCAATCAGAAATAACGTTTGCTTACTGACGCTCAGTGTTTAAATTTGCTGGATATAACTGCTTTTGCATTTGTATAGAGAGTAAATAGCGTGGATATAGCTACTGTTGTTCTTGAGTGACATATTTTTAAAAAACAATTGTATTAGTAAATAACGGGTTTTGTTTGTTTAATGCGTTTAAAAACGTTTAATGCGTTTAAAAACGTTTAATACGTTTTAAAATTGAAACCAAAGTTTTAAAAATATGTAAAAAAAATACCTATTGGCACCACAATATGAAGTTTCGAAATTTTTTATGCAACTGCTTTTGACTTTAGGCTTGATTAACATGATTAGGTAAATATCGGGATTTCACGCCCAATCGATATAGTTTGGTACAGTTTTGCATATATGTATAATAACCGTTTCCATTTTCTTCGAAAGTTTTTTTAACAACAGGTCTAATTAAAAATAAATATTAATGGAACTCCCAATTTCTTTTAGATGCATGCAAGTTAAAAATATTCCTTAATAAAAATGTATATAATAATTCAGATTTATCAAAATGAAAAATAGTCTGATAACAGTTTTAATTGTGACATCATTTTTAATGATAGTAATATTAAAAACTTTGATCTATCTTTAATTCAGATTTATCAAAATGAAAAATAGTCTGATAACAGTTTTAATTGTGACATCATTTTTAATGATGGTAATATTAAAAACTTTGATTATCTGGATATCCACATAAATGTTACTTAGACAACAAAAAATCAATTTTAGTCTACTACTTGAAATGCCATTGACCATAAAATTTTACGTATTGTATATTAAATTCCTTAATTTTATAAACCTATTGGATTTATTACTAATTAAATAAATTTATATCTGAAATTACAAATTTAATTTAATGAAACAGAAACATACTGAAATGTGTAACCCAGATTCAAAAGCAGCTTTAACTATTTTTAAAATCTCACGAAAAACCTTTAGAATATATAAATGGTTTAAATGTTTTCGGAAATTTTTCTTAACAATTTTATAAATAATAAACTGTTTGCTCTCTTCATATAAACTTGGTGAAAACTAAAGTCTAAGTAATAAAGTACTAAAGCCAAATAAATCATATAAAAATTTCCTTTTTCGATTTCATGTAAGTAGGCAATAGGTATTTAAGTATATGCATCTAAGCTGTTCAATGAATCAAAGCTACTCAATTTAAGTATGAGAATAAATTTAGTGTGAACAATTTGACTAGATACCCACATTATCAAGGAATAACTATAAAATAATTGAAAAAACAAACAGTATAATATCATGTGTTTTATTGAAATATTCTTATACATTATTACCTAATATGATCAATATTTGTGGTCAGGATTGTAAGTTATTATATAATTCTTAAAAAGTGTCTACAGCAGCTAGAGAATATTCAAAGGGTGGATATTGGGATATGAATGTTAAAGAAGATTTAAGGTTGCTTTAGTAATGCGAAAAGTGTAAGTTATAAAGTAGACGAGATAAGGGGCATAGTAGTTGCAGAAACTATTGATACAGAAAGCTGGTCAAATGTTGACGATTTGGCTGCATTATTAGAAATTAAATATTTCAATTGGCTTCAACAAGCTAGTTTTAATAAAAAAGGATGTGGAGTGTTGATTTATGTAAGAGAAAATTTAATTTGTTCGTAATTAACTTTTGAATGCAAACTTCAGTGTATTGAATCAGTTTGCGCTAAATTAACAAATTGTAAAGGTAAGAATTCGGTTATTGGAAATGTTTATAAAGAACTGGACAAAATGCTGTGGAATCATGTATATTAAGCATGTGAGCCATTCCACAATAACTGCTTGGTTTTGGAGAGAACATAATTGATCGTTTTTTATTTCTTACTTCAAAATGTTGAAGAATATTCTAAATTTTGAATTTGTTTGGAAGTTCTTATAAAAGAATAAAAAAAATACTAGTGGGTTTATTTTAAGTAAATTAACATATTACGAAATAAAAACGAACTGTTGCGGAGAGAAATGGAAAATTTAGTTAAAATTAAGTTACCTGTTTCAATTGAGATCTCTGCTCTATCACACAAGTCAGATCTGTAATAACATTTTATTTAAATTAATGGCTATTCAATTACTGTACTGAAACCTAAGGTATCTAAAGTGGAAAATTTAATTAGAATTCTTTTTTAAAGTGTTCTCATGTTTTTGATGGGACTCTTGTAGAGGTGACAGAGTGGCTACCAATGCAATATGTTTGTTAAAATATTTTTGATGCATGTAAAATGTTTAAAAATAATAAAATCAACATTTAAAAATTTACTTTTTATTGAAAATATTTAAATATATATATTTTTTAATACATTCTGAAAATTTATTTCTGAAAATTTCTGTTAATAAATACGGTACTTGCAAAATGTGAATCATTTGTAAATGGTACCAGTTTAAAAATTGTACCAGTGTGTTATTACATTTCCTCAGAAACATAAATTATTTATTACTTTTACAGATAATTGTTACTTATACCCCAAATAATATATCTTTGTTTCTAAAACTTTTAAATCTGAAATACAACAATATATCCTATATTTATTTACTTGTTGCCATTCGGATCCTGTGGTAAATTATGACCTGTGTTGTCGTTTAAATCATTATTATATACAGACACGGATTAAAAATTATTTCTTTTGTGACACAAGTGAATATGATTTTAGAACTCAAAGTCATTTTTCAGGCAATTTTGCAAAATGAGTAATATTTTTTTTAATACTGGAAGTTTCTAACTTTGTCAACTAATAAAATCCATTTTCTATTCACTACAAAATTTGTGAAAAATCATATGTATGGTGGTGAAGTGTACGTTTTCAAGTAATAAAATAAAATCCAAAAACTGTAACCTCTATAAAGTAATATACAGGTATAAATAAAATAATGAATGAATATCAAAGTAATCAATTTAATTAAAATCTATAATTTAATTAAAAAATTTAATATAATTAAATTATATAAATTAATTAAAATGTGTAATATGATTAAAAATATAATTTAATTAAATATATATTTTAATTAAAATAAATGCAATATATAATTTAATTAAAATAAATGCAATATATAATTTAATTAAAAATATGAATATTAAAAAAATTTCAAAAATTTATAACAAATCTACAATTCAAATAATTTTTTTTTGCTTTTTACACTAAATTAAGACGCACTTCTTAGAATGTACTCAAAACGGCCGATTCTGTCGCTTGGGCCTTAATCCGAACTTGGTTGTATACTTCGTGAATTTGATAGTTGCATGTTTTTTCTTTTTAATTTAATTTTTTCCTAAAAAATTTTAATTTATTTTTAACCAGAGATTCTGTTGATGCATATTCCGTGGTGCAGATTTCTCCATTTTCTACCGCCGAGTACTGAGTTGCACTCGTTGAAGATCATTTTCTATACTTAAAATTACTGGTACTTTATTTTATTGTTATGTTTCAAAATATATACATGAAAAAAAAAATGTCCTCTCCACAACAAAAAATGTCCCCTCCAAAACAAACTTTAAAATTCAATATTAATTAAAAAAAAGTATTTTCACCAGTAATTGACCTGTCGAAGCTCTGTGAATCTTTGTATCAGAAATACTAAATTTGTTTGAGAATATTTTAATTTTACCCTTAAAAAATTAAAATATTATTAAAAATTATCTTGTAGGGGACATAATGATTTTTACGAACTGTTATTTATACATTTTATAGAGTGTAATTGTAATTTTATAATTTTAATATATTCAGCCTAATATATTTAAAAATTATTCCTTCAATTTAACTTGAAATTCTGAAAATAAACATTCTTAAAAAAGTGAAAATGCATTTATCGCAATGCCGCTACCTCAACAACAAAATATCGCAAATTTACATTTGAAATAAAAAAAAGTGCAAAGAAGTTTTATTTTGGGAAAAAAACAATAGAACGTTAAAATATAACTCATAATGAATCGGATGTCACACGATTTTCTTTTCTTCTCCAAAAATTTTTGTTTAAAAGGTCAAGACTAAAACAGCGTGGAATATCCCCTTAGACAATTTTAGTAGCCCTGAGATGAACTTTCTCTAATAAATCAATCTTTTTACAGATACGGTTATCAAAACAGTACAACATAGTACTGTAGATGAGGTCTCACAAAACCTCTATGCAATGGTAAGATTAGATACTAAGATATTAGTGATATTCTTTTCCTGAAATGACCCATCAAACTTTTAGCTTTTTCGCAAGCTACCGTATGTTGATAATCCATTTTAAGATCCTCATTTAAAAATACTCGCCAGATCACTGACTGTTTTATTATCTTTGACTTTGGGCCACTGTAATAAATAGGGATTATTTCGACTTTTGATACCCGTATGCAAAATATGATATTTAATATTATTAAAAGATGTGGTAATGTATGACATAATGTGGAAATGTATCGGTCAAAAAGTGAAGACCACATCTTTTAATAACATGCATATTTTCAATACATTAAGTAATATCACATGACGTTGAGGTAAAGCCAATGACCTAGACTTTTTTACATATCAATTTATATGTCAATTACGCAACAAAACATCTAATTTTGTATTCTAATACAAATTATGATCATTTTATATAAAATTTTAAGTAGTAATATTCAATACTTTTATTTTTTAACCGTTGTTGCGGATGAAAATTTAATTTTTGAACAACCATGAAACACTGAAAGTAAAAGTAGTAATTTATCGACCTAAACTACAGATTGTACCACTCTGTCAGTTCTCTATTATGATGCGATTTTTTTTGCAATCGGATATCCCAGACTGTCTGGATATGTGATAAGTAATTCTTACCTTCAAATTTTATTATCTTTCAATCTTCCAACTTTCATTAAAAATACGTAGAAATCTAGGATATCGAACTTTTTTTTCTGTTTGCCGGAAAGAAGTTCTGAAACACTGCAGTATTCCACCCAAATGCGTCAAAATAAATTAAACCATCTCTCTCACTCTCTTTTTACTTTATTTAGTACTGCCAAACGTTTTATTTACTAAATTAAAATACAACGCAAAAAAAGAAACATTAATATAAGTTAAATAAAGAAAGTATAATTTTATTTTTTCGAACACTCATTTTAGGTCACACGCTCTGACACGACAGCCCGACACGACCGATTGTCCCGACTGTCCTTGTTGGGGCCTTTCCTAAATATTCTCCGACCAAACCAGGAGAAAAATTTCACAGTTGCTTAGATGACTAATTACAGTAGACTGATTTATTTGAAGTACAAGTCCGACCAACAACGCTACAAACGTAACGACCCGACAGAAAAAGTTGGGAAGTAGAAAGTTGGATGGTTCTTGTGACGTTGGATCGTTCGTTCTTTTGATAAAATAACTTATCTATCAATTGTATTAGGTAATTGTCTAAATCAAAATCCATTTTTTCGAAAACTCTTTTGTTTCACATAACGCTATTTGTTCTGCCTTCCACAATGTACAATTTTCTTCGAGAAAACTTCTAAGCTACAATCCTGTACTAAATTATCGTCTCATTTCTAGGATTGTTTTTCTTGCTTCGTTCTGTGATTGGTTTGTTGAATCACCAAGAAACTCCCCAAAATCGATAGCCAAACCCCATGACTTGTCCTGGATTTTTAAGCAACCGTCGGGATCGACTGCGGGTTGTTCCGGCTAGTGGGCTGTCGTGTCAGAGCATGTGAGAGCCTTAACCCAACCCTGGCGTCGATTTCGGGGGGGGGGGGGGGGGGGGGGGGCTGCCCCATCGCTTTTTCAGGTTGTTGCATTTTTACTTTTTTAAAACTCTGCAAACATCACACTCATTATAAATTTATTCCAAAGTCGAAAATAGGGGTTTCAATGCTCTTTCCACAAAACAAAAGGTGAGGGACAACAACATTTCCACTCTACTTCAAATACTACACTGGGTACACTTCAAATACCCCCCCCCACACACACACATACTTCTTTTTTTCTCTTGATATTGCACCCTCACCTTTAGCACCCCATTGCCGCCACTGCCTATGACTGTAATACGCTAGTTAATTTCATATTTTTGTTACTACTTCCGTTACGTTCCACTTCTCCCTACATGCACCTCTTACCCGAAAACGAGTTTTCACACTTAACGCGTAATCATTAGATACCCGTGTGATCCAGGAATAACAAAAGATATTTTTAAAAATAAAAACAAGTTTCTCACCATGTTTTATTATTGCAATTTCTGTCACAATGTTACATAAGAGGTAGTACAATATAAAGCATCATTTACAAAAAAGTGTGAAAATAGAAAGGCATCGTTACAACGTCTTGTTCCAGAAGAAGAAAATATTGCTTGCAATTTTTATAAATCTGTAACAACAAAAAAATCAATATTTAATTCAAAAAGTAGTTTCCAACATATTATGCATACGGTAAATTCTTAGAAGAGTGTTTTATAAGAATTTGAATTAAAAATATAAGATATATAACAAGGATAATTATCATAACACCTATATAATCAATGATAAGACGTACATTATACAAGTACATTGTTAACAATGCATTCTCCACCATCCGTTGAGGGAACAAATCCAGGGCAGCACTCGTATGTCCGTATTCGTGTCACATACACGCCATTTTGCTTAACACTAAAATATAATTTTAAGATTTAAACACAAACTATTTAAAATAGCATATATTTGCAAACCGGTTAATAATTACATAACATTAGGCAGAAATTTAAGAAGAATCGAAACACTGTGAATTGGGTGCAAATAAAATTGCTACAAAACTTAATTTTAAAGCAGTGAACCAATTTTTTATAAAATTGCTTAAATTGAAAACTTTTTATTCGAGCTTCGATGGAATTCGATCCCTCTCTAATCCAGTGGCGCAGCACGGCCCAAGTGTCGACCTAGTCCGAATCGCCGATAGCCTGATTTGTCAATACACTGAATGTACTGATGCCTCCTAATCTGGTGTTAATATTTACATATACACAATAATATTACACACAATAATAATAATATTACAGAACAGTACCCCACACATAGTACAGTTCTGTAATATTATTATTTACACAGTTCTATATCCTCCGTTCTATATCGTAGACTGAATTCAATTAATTTATTTAAATTATATAAATTCAAACAAGTAAAGATTCATCACAGTTCTCTCAAAGTTATTTCATCATTTACATAGTCCTTGATCAGCGTCAACATTTTTTTATTGTTTTCTTAAATATTTCATTTTTATTCTTGGGGGATGGTTTCCATCCAATGATCCGTTAAACTACCAGGCCGACTTGAAGGAGATATAAACAGAAGAAATGATAAAGAGATGTGCCAAGAAATGGGAAGTAAGATAATTGACTTGTAATAACTCAGTTTCCATTCAAGCAACCGACATCAAATAATGTGGAAAACCATCTTCTTAACAACTATTTTAAAATTATCAGGTCGCTTTGTTAAGATGGCTGGAACAGAAGCTGAGGTTGGTAATATTAAATTCCGCTACTCATTTTTGAGAAAGTACGGTTACTTAAATTTGAGTACGTCATTGCTCATTTACGATGCAATAGTACTCAAAGAAAAACTATTGGGTTCAGGTACTCAATTTTAAGTACTTTTTTTTACAGTGTAGTAATTTCATTGGGTTGAAAAAATCGTTGTGTTGATATTTTTAAAATATTAATTTTTTAATAATTGAAAGAACACTAATTTTGGCGAACAAACTTTAAAAAAATATTAAAAAACATAATTGATATTATTCATTCTTAAAAATAAATTAATGTAATATGTTTGAAAATACACTGTAGCATAATTGAAGCAGTTTCTTTACATAGATCTGAACTTACATCAGTTCAAACTTGACCAATACTGATAAAAATCATCACCAAGAAAATTTAGTTCAAAATTACATATTCATCGCAATCTAGCTTAATATTGATTTGCAAAAAAAGGTTAATGACCCTGAACGTAGAAATTTAATTCTGGTCTCTTAATTAAATATAAAGTGAACTACTTTTAAAACAATAAAATATTCCTGGATATTTTAATCGATTTTGTGTTTCTTAAATAGCCTAAAATGTCGTTACCACTTTTTATGAAAACAATATTTCAAAACTTTATAATTAAGATAAATTATATATTTTATTTAGGTCAAATATAACGTATTACTACCTATCCCAACAAATATATGGAGGTATGAATGAACACTTCGCAATACTTGTTCCAAATTCTGTCCAGGGATCAGGTGTAAATCTTTCATCCATGCACACATTGGGTCCTTGCAGACTTTCGAAAAAAATGGAAAAATAGTGATTATCATCATTATTATCACACATTTATTTATTTTGTACTATTTATTGATATTCTGTGGTTTTTTTTTATAGATTATTACTGTTTTAATCTAGTTTTTGTTGACATGACTTATACATAGCCCTAATGTTCATAACAATAATTGTCTTAGAAATATTTTTAAATATAAAATAAATTTTAATCAAAAAATTATATTTAAAGTATTGGGAAAATTATTGGAATTCATTCTCATCTAAAAAAAATTTTTAAAAATATTTTGTAAAAAAAAATGTGTTAATCTAACTTAAATATTCCTGCATTGAAAGCTTAGGAGTTAAACTTGTGTTCGTGGAAATAAAATATAATAAATTTAATATGCCTATTTTCAGCGTCAAAAATAGAGGTTATTCCCATTTATTTCTTCTTTTAATATAGCTTTTGTACTTACAGCTTTTGTACTTTAAAAAATTAAAAAATTAGTGAAATTGGTAAAAACAAGCTTAAATATTATATTTATTAATTGAAGAATGGCAAGTATTTTTCCCAAAGTTGATCAGTACTTTAAATAATTAAAACAATTATTTTTATAATACATTTGCATTATTACAATTATACATAACTTATATTAAATGTCGAAATATACGAACTATATTTAATGTCGAAACAATAGTCTATACCTTAATTTTATTTATTACTATTAGAAAAAAGTTTAGGTTCGAGCTGTGGTTAACTTTTAATTTGTGCATCTAATAATAAATTTTAGCATCTAACATTTTCAACGTTAAGCTAGAGGAGGCATTACAAACGTAAACGTGCTGTCATTTTCAAATTAAGTTTGGTTTGGATTTGGTTAATCAACGTCGCACTAGAGCTGCACAGTGTGCTAGTGAAGACGGTTCGGGACCTATCTCAAAGGAAAGACCCGGGAACGATGCCTCGTTTTTTTAACCATGGTCAGATGCCGAGGACAACACCTGAGCTAGACCCGTCGCAACCTCAATAGGCGTCAGGACATTGGGCCCAGACAAGATTTATCAGAATATCAACTACAAATATTTTTTAAATAGTTTAATTTCTACATAAATATCAAAATTATTTTATATAAATATACCGAGGGAGTGCAGCAAATTAGATAGCTTTAATGAAGGGGAGCTTTAATTACAATATTAATTTTTTTTAATGTTATGTAGTTTTAAAATACATTTGTTCATTACTCATTTCATTTACGCAATCGCGGCTATCTTTTCACACGATACTCAACAAATTTAAAAATCGACAAAAAACAGAACCAAATTCATAACTAAAGGGAATGATTAAAAAATTTACTTACAAACTAATCACACGACAGTGCGCCTTTGCACAGGAAAGCACGACCAAAATAGCGAAAAGGCAAAACATTTCGTTCGTTATAGCAATATCGCTAAACAACGAACTTCTTTTATCAAATGGCGAATGAGGTATGGCATCCAAAACAGTTGTGCTTTATATTACAACGATTAAATAGAGCTTCTCAATTATTTCTGAATGATGCAATAAAAAATTTATTATTATCGGATGAAAGTGAAATAATAGGAATATTTTCATTGTTCAATGTTTTCGAGGATCCTGATTCAAATTATTCCTTTTTTAATTTTTTCTATGTGTCCTCATGATTGCACTGGAATAAGAAATTGAACTTGTGAGAGGATTCATTAAAAAATGTGCGGGAGACAATTAACAACACAATGACTGAATTCTTAAAACAACTTTTAATTTTTGCAAATAGTGCAATGTGACTTAAAAATGTTGACAAAAACTTTCAAAGAACGGATATTTCTGGATTTTCCGAATGGTAAAACCGACTTCTATAACAATGAATTAATGGTAGATGCATTATTGAATAATTTATTTTTAAATTTAAGTTACGATTAATTTTTGAAATTTTAATAAACTCATTTGAAATTTTCCCAACGCTTGCATGTTTTATATTAGTTACGACATGCCATTTTTTTAAGAAGAATCTCAGACTTTTTTTTTATTTTATAAATGAGTGTATATTTTGTCTTTTAATGTATAAGAGGTACCCAATAAACATTAAAAAAAGAAGAATGAAAGCATGTGACGCAACATAAACTTTGACGTTATAGGGTTACACGCTTTTACAAAATGAGGGTAGAAATGAGTGAAAATGTACTGCTTTCACTCTGCGGCAAAATTCGTATAGTTCAGAAACTCAAAAGTGCAGGACTTTGTGTAAGAGATATCCATCAGTACTATAAAATAAAATACTAATATTGGAAATAGCATAACACAATTTTTAAAATATATAGGGTGTCAAAATGTTTAATTTGAACAAATTGTCTCAAACAATTTCAAGTATCTTTTAAAATAAATGTTAATAAATGTTACAGCATATTTATATAAAAGAGAAAAAAAAATGATGATTCCAAAAAAGACCCTAATAACAGCATCAAAATGAATGTGGTTGATAATGGCAGTTTCGAGAAGTTGAACACCCATCTGGCAGCCATTTTGATACAAAATTGGATACATGCAGAACACACAAGATAAAAAAAACATTGGCATATGGAACATTGCGCCAAGAGTTTAAAACATCAATACAAACGCAAGTATACACAATTAAAAATATGTACTATCTGAAGAATTTTCAAGAGATAATATCTCAAAAAAGTTCATGTATATATATATATATATATATATACATATACATAATATATATATATATATATATATATATATATATATATATATATGTAAAGTAATCTGACGCTCAACCCCCCCCCCCCTTATAAATTTCCTGCGTACGCCACTTGCCATAGCCCCTACCCGCCCTTGATTGTAAATCCGTCCTTGATTGATATTGATAAAAGAGGTTTCTTTATGTCCTTTGGAACCGCAGTGTCTTGTCGGTGTTGATCTGGTCGACGTATTCGCTGTATGATGGTGTGTTTCAGCGGTATATTTAAAAATCATTAATGCTTTCTTCTGAAAACGTTTCCCTACCATAAATAACGCTTGATTTCTCCCCTTTAGTAGCGACAAAATACCCCCAAGCTAAGACAATCCGCCACGCTTTCTTATTAGAACGTACACATTTAAATAGAAAGTTTTTAATTACGCTATCAAATGTCTAAAGCACAGCATCCCCCCTTGTGAATTACTTTATGTAAGATATTACCCCAAATGCACACTCTTAAATTGGCATTAAAGACGTTTCTGTGTTGGGATGGATGGAATGACGCTGGCACAACTTTTTAAGGTATATATTTATAATTCACGCATATTGCAACATAACCTTGAGGTTAAGCGAGTTGCAGCCCTTTTGGAACAATTGAAGACAATGTATTTGCCCCCCTCCCTTCTCCGCAAAAAATACGCAATTTACTTTATTTAAAAGCTAAATTTTGCCCCCCCCCCCCCCAAAAAAAAAATTGACAACTTTACGCTTATGCACCACGCTATTCGTAAATATCCAGTACTTCTTTAGAGACAGGAAAATTGGGCATACCACCCTCCCTTTTGTGCAGTTGGTTTATAGAAATGTTATATTACTCGCATTCAACATAAATTATACCAAATTAGATTCTCCTAACATAAAAAAAGCTTCATTCGAAATCAACAGATAATGAAAAATCGCAAAGCTTATAGATTTATTATTTTACAAAGTATTTGAAATTCATTATTTGTTAGGAATACGTTATACTGTTGGCGTAATTTAGAATATTGATTTAAATGATTGATAAAATTTGTGGCGTAATTTAGCTTTCCCGATTTTCCTTTTGAAATTTAAATTTTTTTTCAAAAAAACGTCAAAAATCAAAACCAAATGCTATAAGCCAAAGTACATAAATTACTGAACATGTGAAAAGGCATAATTTGTGCATTCGCAGACAAAATCAATACCCAGATATTAAGAAATTTAAAATTTGACCAAGAATGTTTGATGAGTACCTGTCTTTTCAGCATTAACTTCGGAAGACTTTCTTTGAATACCTTTAAGTTTATTGTTTTGATATTAAAATTGCTATTCCTGCATAATGAATATTTAGAATGAAATGACCATTAATTAACTTTTGGCATTGATAATTATTATGTGATAAAACAAATGGTCATATATTATTAAGATGCCGTTTATTCAATATAATTTACAACTTAATGAATTAACGTGTTATGTTAGGATTAGCACATTTGCTTAATGTATACGACACAACGAAAATCTTTGTCAGTCTATTTGACCCCACTATATCATATCACTAGCTATTCAATACTTACTCACTTTAATATTAAGATTCACGTTGCCAAATTTATTTCGATCACATAGCCTTTGATACAACTTGCAGTAGTAGGTATTTCGGGCCTACTAACACGTTTACCCATAATTTAATTGATAAACTATAACTATATCGATCCCTTCACAACAGTTCACCAAACCCAACCACCCACCTGTCAGTTCCGACAGTTTTCATGACACAACTGCGCTACACACAATCTCCAACGGTCGGGATCGACGGCGGTTGTTCCGGCTATTAGGCTGTCGTATCAAAGCGCGTAAGGCCGCTTTTACATTTAACGACACGACACCGATAAATCGTATACGGTTTCAGTGGCACGATATTGGGGTACACAAAATACACATACGAAGCCGGGCGCTTTTTCACTAGCCGATACGATAACGATATTGTCGTTACCGATCAGACGATTCAATTTATCGGAACGTTTTATCGTGGGCACGCGCCTTCCCTACTTCATCGTGACGACATTTTGAGTTTGTTTCGGAAAAATTTCTGCTGTAGTCTACTGTGTTTTTTCTTATTTATTTTATCAATATGGCTTTTAAGTTCTATATTGTGAACTTGTGTGAATTAGTGGAAGTAAAGACCTGTATTTGGGATAAACGAGATGAATTTTACAAGAACAAGATTGTTCGAGAAAAGGCATGGGAGGCAATATTTAGTCAAACCGTCGCCAATAGCCCACTGTGCAGAAAGAGATGTCCCAGCACTTTTTCTGGATGTTGCCCCTTCACTTTTCATACATGACTTTAAAAATATTATAAGTCAGTTGGATAACCAAACCAAAGATCTTCTTCTAACCATGATTCAAAAAGACAAGGCAGTGTTCCGGGGTCCTTCCTTTGAGATCTATATTTACTATAATTTTTATTCCAATAGAAGAAGGGTGATCAAAATTTATATAAAAAAATACCCCTTCCCCCACACACACATACTTCTTTTTTCTCATGATATTGCACCCTCACTTTTACCACCCCTTTGCTATCACTGCCTAATACTGTAATACGCTAGTTAATTTGATATTTTTGTTATTACTTCCGTTACGTTTCACTTCTCCCTACATGCACCACTTACCAGAAACCAAATTACGATTTTTAACACTTAACGCGTAAACATTAGATACATGATCATAGCATGATGATAGCGTAGCATGATCATAGCGTAAACATTAGCATGATCAAGGAATAACAATAGATTTTTTTTAAATAAAACAAGTTTCTCATCATGTTCAATTATTGCAATTTCTGTCACAATGTTACATATGAGGTAGTACAATATAAAGCATCATTTACTAACAAGTGTGAAAATAGAAAGTTGTTGTTACAACGTTTTGTTCGAGGAAAAACTATTGCTTGCATTTTTTTATAAATCTTCAAAATATTAATCTTTAATTCAAAAAGTAGTTTGAGACGTACTATGCATATGGTAAATTCTTGGAAAATTGTTTTAAGAATTTGAATTAAAAATAAAAGGTTAAATTGAATTCAATCTATCTAATACCAAAGTAAATTTTTATTTTAGTTTTATATACTATACACGCAGAAGAATTTGTTAAAGCAATAAATCTTAAATGTGTTTTATGTTTATAACATTCAAAACAAAACGACCACTTTATATTTCAATAAACATAGTTTACAAAAAGTATAAAATTTTATAAAAAAATATTCGTGTTTAATTTGCTTCAAAACAAAAGTTTAGCATTTAAATATACATAAAAATTACTCCAAATTTCATTAGACATAAATTCGAAATATAATAACACTTATTCGATAGAATAAAATAATGGAACGCAATAAGGTAAAAATAATATTGGGAATATTTGATAAATCAGTCTTAATAAAATGGTTTTTTTAATTCAAAATATTCATATAAATTTACTTGGTGAAATATGACATATTTAAAGTTACTTAAAACTAAAACTAACAAGGATAATTATCATAACACCTATATAATCAATGATAAGACGTACATTATACAAGTATATTGTTAACAATGCATTCTCTGTTATCCATTGAAAGAACAAATCCAGGGCAGCACTCGTATATCTGTGTTCGTCTCACAAACACGCCATCTTTCATAACACTAAAACATAATTTTAATATTTAAACACAAACTATTTAAAATAGCATATATTTTCAAACAAGTTAATAATTAAATAACATTGTGCAGAAATTTAAGAAGAATAGAAACATTGTCAATTCTGTACGAATGAAATTGCTTGATTTAAAGATAAGCTTGATTAAATATTTGAAAACTTGATTTTAAAGCAGTGAACACATTTTTTTATAAAATTTCTTAAATTGAAAACTTCCGATTCGAGCTTCGATGGAATTCGATCCTTTTCTAATCCATTGGCGCAGCACGACCCAAGTGATACCCTAGTCAGAATTACTGATAGCCTGATTTTTCAATAGACTGAATATACTGATATATCTTAATCTGGTTTAAATATTTACATATACTACCCTTACATTACTATTTACATATAGTACTGTTTTGTATTATTATTATTTACACCATTCCATATCCTCTTTATTAAATTAAACTAGGCTGAATTCAATCAATTTATTTAAATTAAATAAATTCAAACAATTAATATATATATATATATATATATATATATATATATATATATATATATATATATATATATATATATATATATATATATATATATATATATATATATATATATATATATATATATATATATATATATATATAAATTAATTGTTAATTGAAAAATAATATTTTAACAAAAACATTATTCAACAGCAATCGTAAATTCTCAAAGTTATTTTGTAATTTACGTCAACTTCATGATCAGCGTCAACTTTTTTTATTGTTTTCTTAAACATTTCATCTTTATTCTTTGGGATGGTGTTAAAAATAGTGACACTGTTAAAAATAGGTACTCAAAATAAGTAAAATGTAATCATTTTTTTACTACATTCGAGATGCTTATCATGGCTCTCAATACACAAGTTTCAATTTTGAAAGAACACATGTACTCAAAAGCGAGTACAATGAGTAAAAAGGGCAGATGCTATACTACACATGCTGCCTTCATAAATCCCTTTATCCCTTTCAATAAATGTCGCCAATTACAACTAAGTCTTACCGAAAATGAAACCCAGATCCTCAGACATTGCAGTCCAGAGCGTTATCTACTAAACTACCAGGGTAACTTGAAGGAGTTATAAACAGAAGAAATGTTAAAAAGGTGTGCCAAAAAAATTCAAAGTAAGGTAGTTGAGTTGTAATATATAAGTTGTAAGATAATTGAGTTAAATTTTTAATTTAAAATAAAGTGAATTATTTTTAAAGAAATAAAATATTATTCCTGGATATTTTGGCCGATTATGTGTTTCTTAAATAGTCTAAAATGTCGTTAACTCTTATAGACGTACAACTTTTTATGAAAACAACATTTCAAAACTTTATAACTAAAATAAAATATATATTTTGTTTAGGTTAAGTATACCGTATTCATACCGATCAGAACAAACAAATTTAGGTCGTCCTTGGCACTGTCTTGAAGTTGTTCCAACCTGTTGATTGGGATCAGGTGTAAAACTCTCCTCTATGCACACGTTGGATCTAAAACATTCTAAAAAAATTAAAAAATAGTGATTATCATCATTATTATCATACATTTATTTATATAGTACTATTTATTAAATTTCTGTGTGTTTTTTCTATGTTATTACAGTGTTTATATTAATCTACTTCTTCTTGACATGACTTATGCATAGCCTTAGATTTCATAGCAATAACTATCTCGGAAATACTTTAAAATATACAAATATAGAAGTACATTGTTAAAAAATTATATTTAGTGTATTCATTTAAATTCATTCTCATCTAAAAATAATTTTTTAAATATTTTGTAAAAAAATTTTTTGTTAATATAACTTAAATGTTCATCCAGTGAAAGCTTATGAGTTAAACTTATGTTCATTGAAATAAAATATAATAAATTTAATATGTGTATTATCAGCGCCGAAAATCGATGTTATTCCCTTTTCTTTCTTTTTTTAACAAAGCTTTTGTACTTCTTTAAAAAAAATATCGAATTTGGTAAAATTGGTAAAAGCAAGCTTAAATTTTATATTTATTACTTGAAGAATGGAAAGTACTTTTCCTAAGGTTAGTTAGTACTTTAAATAATTGAAACCATTATTTTCATAATACATTTGCAATATTACAATTATACAAAACTTATATTATTAGTGTCGAAAAAATAGTCTACACCTTAATTTAATGTATTTATATTAGAAAACAGTGATAGTTCACACTTTGGCTAACTTTTCATTTGTACATCTAGTAATAAACTTTAGCATCTAACAGTTGCAACGTTAAGCTAGAGGAGGCATTGCACACGTAAACATGCTGTCATTTTCAAATTAAGTTTTGTTTTGGTTTTTGTTAATTAACGTCGCACTAGAGCTGCACAGTGCACAGTGAAATATTGACGACTATTTCGATCCTATCTCAAAGGAAACACCCGGGAACGATGCCTCGTATTTTTTAACAATAGTCAGATGACGAGGACAACACCTAAGCTGGCACCCGACACAATCTCATTAGACGTCAGGACATTGGACTCCGATCATATTTATCGTGCATCAATCCCATACAGACGACATTATAATTTGCTGGATGTTCTGGACGAAGCACCGATCGCAAAATAACTACTTTTTTACTTTCCTTTGTCAAGTCCATCGCACGTTCTCGAACTAGCAATCCTCTAATTACCAGCTGAAGGCCTTTATCTACTGGGAAATTGGAAGGCCTTCAAATTAAGCATCATAATTTATATTCAGTCAAACATTTTTTAATATAAAATCTGAGTTTTAATTAGAAAATTACAGCTCTTCATGTTTGTTAATTGATTATTAGTATAGTATTATAGTTTTGTACCAAAACAAATGGTAAATTTCCAATACTCATACACAACCCATTTTATCTAATAAGTAGAGGGCAGGTATCTGTAAGGGGTCATTTATTTTCTACGTCACGCACTCTTAGGAGGGAGTGGGGCCTCAGTGGTTGCACTTGTGATACCACATCGAATCAACCAACATAAATTCAACCACTGCAATTCACGACATCAACCATTTCCCACTTGATAACACTTCGCATCTCAATCATTCGTTCCTACGTCCGACTCACTGAGAGGGGGGGGTACTGATACCTTATGTAATTCCGGCGAATTGTGTGGTATTTTCATATATAGATTCAGTAACTAAATAACTTAACTAAACTCATAATAGTTCATTTAATATTAATTTTAGGACTCTACCTTCAATTGTAAGTAGCAGTGTACGATTTTCTGACCAAGTTTAGAAAAATACACAGATAGTGGGGTGTTTCATAACACCATTTACCCATTTGCCACTTACATATTAAGTAAGCGTAAAGGAAATTAATACGAATAAATTACTAACACAAGGCCTTTAATTAATGTTTTATATTTGACTAGCTGTTTGGCCCCACATTGCTGAAGAACCAAATAACTAAGCTGCAGAGGTTTGGTTGATCCCCCTCTGAGTTCGTTCACTTCCCCATCTCTACATAACGCATGCGCAGTTCTCCATCACTACATCCCAAATATTCCTACAGGGTAGAAACTTTAAATATTAATTAAAAAATATCTAAATAAAATTTTAAATTCTGGCTCTTAAGTGCAGAATTAGACGTTGAATGTTTGGAATTTAATACATTTCTATGTAGTATAAGATAATAATTTGAGTGCCACAGACAGGCGCACTATTATTTATTTTAATATTATAAATATCGAATTTACATTTTACAATTATATGCTAAAGGGAATTAAAACACAATACAGTACCGCAATTTACCTGCATTTATTGTTTAAATTTATTGTAAAAATTTGTGAATCAACGTAAATAGTTTTCTCGTTGAATCTTTTTTTTTAATGAAAAAAATTAGGAAAAGTTATTTATTTAAAAAATTGGGAAATGTGTGGCGCAAAGCTCTAAATTGTGCGCAAAATATCTATTTTATTGATATAAGTTTATTGATTTTTTTTTTAAAGGTTATTTAACTGTTCGCTCAAACCTGCATCAAGTCTATTTATAGATTTGTTAAATACGAACAGCTTTCCTGGTAAAAAGTGTCTAGATCAATAGCAGGTGTAAATTGTTTCCATACAAGCCTCGCAGGTAACCATAATAGGATTGGTAGAAATACATTTTATAAAGGTTGCCCCTTCTTGAGGGAATAATGCTACAAATTTTAAATAGCGTAAATTTATTGCACTTCCATGTAAAGGGCCTTGCGTGCACTCAAAATTAAAATTTTGTTTTCGCATTTATGATTTTTAATTTTGTTGTTGCACTTTATGGAAACGAATTTAAAAGCTGCTTTCTCGTTTGCTGTTTCAGTTAACGGTATTTAATTTTTGAAAATTTCTCTTTATGTTCACAGACAGCTGGAAATCTACGTTTATACACTTTCCCCAGGTGGCAGCGCCGGTGTGTACTGAATCGTTTATAGAACACCATTCTAAGGGTGTGCTGATCAACTGTGCCCAGTTAAAAATTATGACGACTTTGCACCAAAATTTGGTAAACATTTAGCTGCAACCATTATTTGGTGCTTAGTTTCAACATTTTATGGCTACCACGGATACCATTTACCAGTGGTGAAATGTTGCACCAAAACAGCTATGAAGTGTTGCACCAAAACAGCAAAGAATTATCAACTTTCACATGAAATTTCAGGAGTTACAAACTAGAATCAAAGCTATACTAGCTAATAGAGGCAAATCGTTGTTAGGAATATGGTCTTTACCCTTATGAATTTACTGCGATTATTTGTTCTCCATAAAGGACGAGCATCTTTTCGTATTCATTTTTATCCAAGATGAAACAGTTTCAAAATTCAAAATTGAAGTAATTTATTGTAATACTTACCCTGTATGCCAATGCTTGGTTTCCTCATCTTGCTGCGGTCGTTCGAACACAATTGGTTTGAACACAATACGGGGGATTCTAGTAACGTATGTTCCTACAGGGCGGGTTGAAGATCCGAATTTGTTTGTAGGGCTGAATAAAGTACCGAACTGGTTTACATTTCCTTTCATATCTGCAATGCTATCTGGAATCGTACCTGGAGTACTATTCGGAATACTTACTGGGATACTATCAGGAATACTACCTTGAATACTTCCTGGAGTACTGTCTGGAATACTAACTAGATTACTACTTGGAATACTATCTGGAATACTATCTGGAATACTATTTGGAATACTATCTGGAACATTCGTTCCCAAATTCTTCACCGCATTACCAACTTTAGATACAATATTACCTAGTACTGGAATTCTGGAAATAAAAACAAACTATAAATAAAATTGTTTTGGGGAAATTTTGTATAAAGTAATCAGTAAAGCTAATACTTTTCAGACGAATAATTCATTTCAAAGTACAACAGCTAATATTTTTCTAAAAATAATTACACTGTAAATTACATTGTATAAACATCACTATTCACTGATACCTACTACTCTGTAGAATGATAATACCTATCTATCTGTATAACGCTGATATCTATGACTATGTATGATGCCGATGCTTTTCACCTGTATTCTGATGATAAACATGCTAATTAACTTGAAATGCATACTGATGCTACATTCACAATTTCATTGATATCAGATCATTTCAAATTCTTTTTTCGATATTAATTCGATTTTTTCCTACCTAAGAATACCGCCTTTATTATATAAAATATTTTTATTAGCCTAAAGTTTGGTAGCATGTTTTATTAGCTGAGAGATTTCCAATTGAAGAGTGCAATTCGAAAATGTCTTATTCACACATATCCACATGTCCACATATCCACATCACATATCCTTACTAAATAAATACCAGTGGTAATTTGGTAAAATAAAGAGATTTAGTTCTTTAACAGAGTGGCATATGGTATTAGAATTGAATTGAAAATGATATAGATCGTGTAAAATAATTTTTTTATCGGAATGCATTGTTTGTTCAAAAACTGGATTTTTCAGCTGCTTTGATGCACAATAACTACTTCAGTATATAGCCATTATAAAGGAAAACGCCTGTGTTTAAGCTTCTTTATAAAAAAAAGTGTAAAATTTTTTTTAAATGAGGAGTTCAGGTCCGAAACTTGTTTTATTCAAAATAATGGTAATCCTATTCAAATGAACAAAAGCAAAAAAAATTAACACAGCAAGTTGTGGAACTAAACTCTTTCAAAAAATTGTAAATCTTTAATTAAATGAAAATACTTTTTTTGAGAGAAAAAAATAAATTTCCAAGTGAATGTGAGAACCAATTACATATACTAACATCAAAGAGAAATGATTTCTTGAAATAAAGCATTTAGTTTATATTGTGAGTTTTCATCATTTTTAAAGGTTTAATTTTTAAATATTTAATTTGTAAATTTTTAAATATTTAATTTGAAAATTTTTAATTTTTTAATTTTTAAATATTTATTATGTAAATTTTTATTTTTTTAATTTTTAATTTTTAAATTTTTAATTTTTTAATTTTTAATTTTTAAATTTTTAATTTTTAGTTTTTAAATTTTTAATTTTTAATTTTTAAATTTTTAAATTTTTAATTTTTAAATTTTAATTTTTAAATTTTTAATTTTTAAATTTTTAATTTTTAAATTTTTAATTTTAAAATTTTTAATTTTAAAATTTTTAATTTTAAAATTTTTAATTTTTTTCTATTTTTAATTTTTTTAATTTTTAATTTTTTAATTTTTAATTTTTTTATTTTTAACTTTTAAATTTTCATTTTTTAAAATTTTAATTTTTAAATTTTTAATTTTTAATTTTTTAATTTTTTAATTTTTAAACGTTTAATTTTTTAATTTTTAATTTTTTAATTTTTTAATTTTTACATTTTTAATTTTTTAATTTTTAATTTTTGCATTTTTAATTTTTTAATGTTACATTTTTAATGTTTAATTTTTAAATGTTTAATTTATAAATGTTTAACTTTTAATTTGAAATGTCCAACTATATATCCGTAGGTAATGGCATAATGACTAAACAATGTACTTACTTTTTTAAAAATTTTAGTTTTTGTGCATTCGTAGAAGTGCATTCGTAGAGTACTACCAAGATAGTGCATAGAAAGAACATTTTGTTCATCATTGTAATGCTAATAAACAACGATTCTGTCTTGCCAAAATTCAAATACGATTTGCCATCCAAAACCATTGCAGTTTATACATAATCGGTTTTTAAAAAATATTCAATCATTTCTTTACAACACTCCTTGAATTTAATTATTCGGCCAGATAAAAGGGAATAAATAATAAAAATATTTGAAGTTTCGCGACTTCGGCAATTCGTTATAATCAATCACTCGCGTATTTTTAAAGGAAAGTTGTCTTCTAACGTTTTCCTAATATTCCCTGTAAATTTTGTAACGCAACAGAAAATGAAACCTGGAATCATGTATTTTGGATCTTTTAATTTACGAAGCTTCAGAAGAGACTATTTATCATCAATTACATTGAGCAATATTTCCGCCATCAAAATAATTTCACAAAAAGATATTCTCTTGGTTTCTATAATTACGCAATTTCTGTTTTAAAATTCTGGAAGAATGCAATCAGTGAACTTATGATGGATTCCGATTTTCCATCCAAAACCGTTGCAGTTTACACTTTAACGATTTTAAAAAAAGCTACTCAATCATTTCCTTTCCGCACTATTTGAAATTAGTTTTCTCAAAATTTAACTGTTTCGAAGATCATTCCTGTAATCGAAGATATTTATGCTTGTAGTCGAAGACCGTGATTCCTGTATTCGAAGATCGTTATTCCTGTAATCGAAGATCGTTATTGCTGTAATCGAAGATCGTGATCCCTGTAATCGAAGATCGTTATTCTTGTAGTCGAATATCGTGATTCCTGTATTCGAAGATCGTTATTCCTGTAATCGAAGATCGTGATTCCTGTAATCGAAGATTGTTATTGCTGTAATCGAAGATCGTTATTGCTGTAATCGAAGATTGTTATTGCTGTAATCGAATATCGTTATTGCTGTAATCGAAGATCGTGATCCCTGTAATCGAAGATCGTTATTCTTGTAGTCGAATATCGTGATTCCTGTATTCGAAGATCGTTATTCCTGTAATCGAAGATCGTGATTCCTGTAATCGAAGATTGTTATTGCTGTAATCGAAGATCGTTATTGCTGTAATCGAAGATCGTGATCCCTGTAATCGAAGATCGTTATTCTTGTAGTCGAATATCGTGATTCCTGTATTCGAAGATCGTTATTCCTGTAATCAAAGATCGTGATTCCTGTAATCAAAGATTGTTATTCCTGTAATCGAAGATCGTAAATCCAGTTATATTTTTTGTTTATTCCACGTGTCTTTAGGACTTCGTTTGTAAATAAAACATGTGAGGGGATTCATAAAAAAATTAATTGAGACAATGATCGAACAAAACAACGACAGAATTCTTAAAACAACTTTTAATCTTAGCAAACAGTTCGGCATTGAAAGATTGTGAGAATGTGCTAAGGGGACTCAACCTGGGATGGGCTTAAATCATTGATACAAAATTTAGTAAGAATCAAAATTGAGATTATTTGTTGAGTCACCTTTGTCACGACAGCTATTTATGGTCCCTGGACTTTTTCCGGAGCTTTTTCTATCTTTTTATGTCTCTGATAATAGTGTTACAGTTTCTGGTCTTCGAAACCTTAAAATCGTCATCAACGCTGTCGATCCATCGCATTTTAGAGTGTCCTCTAAGTCAACTGCTCATTGGTTTAGCAAGAAATACTTTTTTTATTATTTCAATCCTTGTCCATTCGAATCACATGACCAGATCATTTCACCCTCTGAATCTTTACACATGTCATAACGTTTGGTTCACTATACACATTACAAAGCTCAAAGTTGTATATTCTTCTTCATACACCATCTATATTGATACCACCAAATAAGGTTCGTTATATATATATATATATATATATATATATATATATATATATATTAAATTTCCTAACTTCCCAACACTCATCACTTTTAGTCAGGATACATATTATAAGTTTATCCATGTTACCATAATAGAATACACTTATAGTTGTATAATAGTTGAAATTGGCTGCATAACATCACTTAGAATAAAAATTGACTCATATAATTATCATAATACTTTTATTATCAATGATAAAAGATACATTATTAATAAGTATCCATTGCAATTGATAATTATTGTTGTACAATGCACCCTGGACCATCCATAGCACGTACAAATCCTGCACAGCACTCGTATCGTCGTACACGTTCCACGTTCACGCCATTTTCATTCTTTCTAAAATAAAATTAATAAATTTAAACCCAATAAATTCTTAAATAATTGAGTATTTTTGAATTTTCCAGAAATGTTAGATGCACCTGTACACCCGCTAATTTCGAACTCTGAATTACCATCTGATTAAAGAATTTGAATGTAAATCAATAGATCAGTTATATCATTTTATATCTATAATAATAAAAGAAAGTGCTTGTTTGTGGATAGAAAAACACATCTTCCTCTGTGTATAAAAGGCTAAAAATTTATATATAGAATTCGTCATTAAAATGTGTACATGAGACTCAGATTTTAAAATTCTGTTTAGTTTTTTAAATGAATTTATAACTGTTCTAGAAGCTATTTTTTAAAATGTCCATAAAATAAATACCAACATTTTTATAAAATTATAATGTGTTACACCAACTGTAAAATACATTAAAATATGTAATATATGTTAATTGATTTAAATTATTGAAACTTTCTGTAGTATAATAATAATAAGTTTTTTTCGACCAAAATAATAAGAACATATTTAAAATTATTTTGAATTTATATTTCATTACGTTACAAAGAATTGTTGTATTTTATTATTAAAATACTTATAGAAACTGCGGTAGTGAAAATCAAAATTAATATATGCCTAGAGCGTGGTTTTGGGACTCATTGTTTTAATAACTTCTATAGGAGGGCTGCAAAGAACGGGTATTAATGCCAGATACTGGATAAACCTGGTTTAGGCAACCTTTATCCAAGTCAGTTTTCAAGTATGGAAAAAGTTTCTTATTCTGTAAACTTATTTCATTTATATTATTTGCCTCGTGACCAGTTATAGATACACGAATATTTTTTTTAAAGTAAAAAAAATACAAAAATGCAATTATAGTGGTGTTAAAATAAATGATCTACCTTGCCACGCAAATGAATTTAAAATTGTTTCCTTGGCAAGTACTTGTAAGGTCGTTTGGTCCAAACTCTCCTGGATACAACTGGTAGGCCATGGGATTAGGTGTAAACTGTTCATCTACGCACACATTAGCTCTAGAACATGGAAATAAAAGAGTAAAAACTAATGAACATTATCATTAGGAGTTAGGATCATTATATAGGAGTTTGGCTAGGCCCCATCTAGAGTATGCAGTACAATTCTGGTCACCTTATCTCAAAAAGGATATTGATTTATTAGAACGGGTTCAACATAGAGCTACAAAAATGATTCAGGGTACTTCAGGAATGAATTATGAAGAAAGGCTTAGAACTAAATTAGTATACACTCGAGGAGAGAAGAATTAGAGGGGATCTTATTCAGTTATTCAAATTTATCAAATTGGGTGATGTGGCGGGATTGGAATTTAATATTGCCAATGTGACTAGAGGTCATGGATTCAAATTATACAAGTCACAGCTTAATCGGGATGTTATAAAACATTTTTTTAATAGGGTTATTGAAAAATGGAATGGTTTGCCTGAGTATGTTGTTAATTCTTCAGGGGTGGGTGGTTTTAAAAAACAATTGGATCGGCATTGGGGAATCGTGAGGATGATGGATTGACAGGACCAACCTTGCTGGGCCTAGAGACTGTAGTTGGTTGACATTATTTGTATTTGTATTATTAGCACACATTTATGCAATTGAAATTCTCATTTAGTGGCTGCGTGACGTAGCAAAACATATAAAAAAAATGGTGAAATTTCTCTCACAAACGTTGTTATAAGTCACTTTTAGTAGAAATCAATGCCTTTCTAATGGGATGTTGGGAAACATACACAGAATGAAAATTTTCTTTTCTTTTTGTTAAAGGGTAGTCAGAGGGTAGGGGTGAGACTTACGTCACAATGCATGACGTGAAAGGAAGGGGTGTACAAAAGGCTGATAAATAGAGTGACGTAAAAAATGAAGTATTACAATCATTTTGTTTTCGCCTATATTAAACAGTATTATTTTTACAAGAATAATAATAAACCTTCATTTTTAAAATGTCTTCTCAGGTTTACACATGGATTGAAGGCTACCAGTGTCATTGTTTTAATAACTTCTATCGGAGGGCTGCGAAGGACGGGTATTAATTCTAGATACTGGATAAAACTGGTTTATGCAACCTTTACTCAGAACCGAAAATAGGCAGGACGCTATTTTGAGAAAAATAACAGTTTCTTTTCTAAGGGCACATTAATTTGAGATTTGCTAGATATTGTTTTTAATAGTAATTAAATTACGTTACATACTAAAGCCAAATTCGTTTTTTTACTAAGAAATAAATTAACCAATTACCCGGATATTCGATTATCCGAATGGGATCTGGTTCTAATTGATGGAAATAATTTCACTTCTACTGTATTTGAAAAGTCGCTCAATGGGAGTGGCGAAAAAACTGACAAGACGGTGCTAAGAAAAGTATAATTTCTTTAAAACTTGGAACCACAGCTATAACTAAAAATAAACACTATTCTTTAGAGACAAATCGTTACTAGGAATATGGTCTTAATCCATACAAATTTACTCTGAAAAATACCATAAAGTGTGAACAGCATTCTGTATTCATTGATATATTAACTGTAATTTTAAAACCTGTAAATTTAAAATTGAGAAAAAAAATATTTCTAAGTCTCACCCACGATACCAAGGAACGAGCTGGTTAAAAGATGTCTGCATATTATTAAACATGTTTGTCAAACTTCCTCCTATATTCCCGAACATTCCACCATCCCTAGAAATAAAAACAAATGTTTATATGTAATAAAGAAATTTTATATTAAATTATACCTATTTTGTAAATATTTTTCAAAGCACATAGCAAGTTAAGCCAATTCCGATTACGACAGCCAATATATGAAACATTCCCGCGTTTAATTTAACTCTCTACTTTCTGATCCATTAATAAATCACTTCTCTCCTCCCCTAATGATATTCTAATTTATTATTAGTTTTAACTGCGCATCGATGCTACGCAAATCACATTCTATTCTTCTGAGCTATGTTTTCAACAATTCGGTTCATATCCTTTTATGGTCGCGATAATCCCTATTGATTCTAAACTTTCTAATCGATGGAAACAAATCTTCCGCAAATCTTATCACTCAGCACAATCCTAATCCAATCATAGGTGATGTATGATGTGTGTCTGCGTCCTGGCTTTTAGCCTCCTTCGCCAGTAGAACCTGAATATATCAACTTAAAATTTCTAATACTGACCAATGACCATGAACATTATCATCTTCGATAACAGCATATGTTTTTATACCTTAAACAAAATTTAATATCTATTCTAAAAACATCAACGCTGTAAATTACTATAAAAAAACATAAGTTTTTAGAGATATCTAGGATTTAATATAAAAAAAATATTTTTCATATCATTTACTATTACTCTTAAACAAATTTGAATATAAATTTATTTAGCCATATTTTAAATAGTTTTACAATTTAGTAAACATTGATAAGACAAATCAGAATGAATGTAATTTCAAAATTATGTTTAATTTTTAAATTACATATTTACTCATTTCACTAAAATTTAGATCCAATCACTATAAACATTCAAAACAATATGAAATTAATTCTTGTTGATATTTACTCACCATCTATACCAAGGCATCATTTGATTTTGTTGAAACGAGTTTTGCATTGGTTGAAAGGCCTGTTGCATCTGGTTTGCCATATTGTTGAAAAAAGTCTGGCCCGATCTGAAAGTGAAGTTTCATATTACGAATACCTTAAAGCATTGCAGAAATAGATTAGACCAAATTTAGGTTTTTAATACTATCAAGTCTAACTCCAAGCGGTGGTTAGGGTGAATTTCTGACTTTCGAATACAAATGCAGTTGATTTTATTCGAATGCAGTTTAAACACAAATCTCCTATGACGCATTTACTTTCTCTAAAATACTATAGATGGCAGCACCATAAACAGAATATTTCTTGATTAGGACACTTTTTTTTAAATTTATTATCATACATTACCATGCAGATAACAAGATCCATTTATATGGTAGAAAAGACAAAAATAAAATTAAAAATATATTAAAAAAACAGAAAATAGAGAAACATTTACTCATAATGAAATAATATTGGTTTTAAATATTTCAAATTGATCACAGAAAATATCATCATTAGACAGAGGGTAGGTTATTGGAAAGTTTAATAAATTGGTTTTAGGTTAATTTTTAAAGTAATTTTATAAATAATAAGTTTTTTTAAAAATATTTTATTACGAATGTTGTATATAATTTGATTTCTTCAAGTATACAAGTACAATCAATTTTATTATGCAGTAATAAATTATTTAAAATAAAAAATAATAATCTGGATATTCTTCGTCTTCACTCCAAGGAATTAATTTTTTTTTATCTGTTTATATTCTAAGGAGAATTATGCACTTGACAATTAGATTTAAAATGAATATACAGCAAAAATGTATTGTGATTTTTTTTCAATGCTGTAAACAAGGTATTTGTTAGAAGGATTCCATATTACTCAGCGTCTATATTCTAGGAGAGGTCTAACTAGTTAAGTATTATATTCATATTCTATTAAAGGTATTAAAGAGACACATAAGTACAGATATAACCACTGAGCTAAAATATTAATAAACACTAACCGTGTTTATTAATATTCGGCCATATACTAATATACTAAACCACTTACATCTTTTTGAGCCACTTTACTTCTGTTTAAAGTAGAAAAATATAGGTTTGCGCAGATTTAAAAACACATTACTGGCTTTTAAAAATATATTTAATGTTTTGACATGCTTACTTTCTTACTAACAAGAAATATAAGACAAAGGGAACCGAAAAAAAACAGTTTTAAACATTTCTGAGCTGTCACGTGAAACTCCCGCATAGCCAAGCTCAACCTTTCTTCCGAATTATATGCTTCCGCGCGGCGCGGTATAGTACATTGGCGCTCAATACCAGTTCTCGCTCCAGTGTTTATATTATTTAAGCTCAGTGGATATAACATTTGTAACACTAATGAAGGAAAATCTAATTATACTCAGATTTTTTTTTGCTTTAAAATGTTCTTTATATTTTACTGTATATTAGAGTAGTTAGCTTCTATATTGAATTCATAATAATAGTATCATGACAAATCGCGATTGATTAATAAAAATTTATCTTTAACTTATTTAATCTTACACACAAAAAAATATATAGAAAGGTTCGAAATACATAATAAAATAAATTATATTATAATATACTTATTTTAAGTAACTTTTAAAATATCCAGAAAGTTATCAACCCACCTAAACCTGAAAATGTTAATTTTGTATTTTTTTTTTAAGACTTTAAATATCAGAATCAGGGTATTAGACATCCAGGGTGATAGAACAACTCACGATTTTTTTTTTATTCGTTTGGTATATTTGCACCGCTAGGACAAGCACACAGCAAAAAAGAATAAGGTTAAAGGATGTTGACAGAAATTTCTGTTAATATTTAATCTCCGCGCTTAAAATGGCTTAGTTTCCTACAATCGTAGTTTCGAAAGTGTTAATTCTTATGTATATTAATATAATCCTAATATATAATAACATCTATGCGACTTCTAACTCTACAAGAAGTTCATATCAGTCACTGTATGCAGTTGTTTTGCATAGTTTTCATTCAACCGTCTTTGAAACGGATGAGAACTTAGAAATTTTATTTTTATTGAGGGTTGAGCAGCTTTCTATGTGCATGATGCATGAGGGTGACCCTATTTATATTTTCTTGTGATAATTATTCATTTATACCAAGCAGGGACGGTTTCAGGATTTCATTTTGCGGAGAGGGGGCAATCAGGGAAAAATATTATATATATGCTATTATATATACGCCAGTGCTGCTAGATGATTACCAGGGGAGCTATTCAAGGAATTTTTGTGATACATAAAAACATAATCTTAGTCTGACAGGGTCGACAACACAAGCGGTCACCTGTGTTGCAGACCCTGTCAGACATATTTAATAAATATTCTTTTTATTATTACAAGACAATTAAGGAGAGTTTTTGATAAAATAATTATACAAAAATAACGCTAATTCTTATGTATATTAATATAATCTTAATATATAGTAACATCTATGCGACTTCTAACTCTACAAGAAGTTCATATCAGTCACTGTATGCAGTTGTTTTGCATAGTTTTCATTCAATTTTTCTCAAGAAACGTCATTGATACTTACGTTCTTTATATAAAACAGTTACATCTCGTTCCCGTTCTTTTAAAAGAGGTATTTTTAGCGTGTTATATTTGCATGTAGGGTGTATAATTTAAAAAAAATTAAAAAAAATTAAATGAAGTGAAGGTGAATATTAATATCAATATATCAAATATATATTTAGGGCTTTATGACATTTCCCAAACGTTTTTCTTTTTTTTTTTTAAAGCAGGAGTTGTGTGTGTGATAAATTTCAATTTAAAGAAACATTTAAATCACAAACGTACTTATTGCTTCCGGATAACAAAAAGAATATATATATCACAGTGTGTGAGAAAATTGCTTTTTAAACTCAATAATTTTTTTTTTTTCAAGAACTGAGTAAAAAAAATAACTCGTCGTTATTTTGGTGAGTTAAAGCGACACTCGAGTATAAAGATAATAAATAAGCTGATAAAAAATATATATATTTATACCCAAGTGACAGACTTTTAATGGAGTTAGATAAAAAACATGCTAACGAAATAAAAACATATTTGATGTTCAAGAACAAACAGTTTCTAGCTCGATTTGAAGAACAGGGAACAGGATGTATCTTAGTCACCAAAATAACTGTTCGTTATTTTGGTGATTGAGAGTCACCACTCGAATCCAAAGGGTGAAGGGAACGTACACGCCCTCTAAGCCATTTCCCCGTATTTGTCCTTAAAGGATATTCAAGATTTCAAAATCGAAAATAATATAAATCAAATTTATAACTAAAGGGAATACAGAATAACACATAAATATCTACTTACAGACCAAAATGGTTCTCTAGTGCGTTCGTAGACCCGAGCACCATTAAGATAGCGAAGAGACAGTCACATGCCATTTTGTTCCTCATAGTAATACTAGTAAACAACAAACCTCTTTTGCCAAAATTCAAATGCGATATGCCATTCAAAACCGTTGTGTTTTATACTTTAAAGATATTTTTTTAAACTACTCAATAATTTATTCATGACTCTATTATAAGTTAATTATTCTGAGGTAAAAGTGTTTCGTGTCTTGAAGGCTTTAATTCCGGTTAAATATTTTACTTCTCTAAGAAATAAAACATGAAAGAGGATTCATAAGAAATTTAACTTAACAGTAATCTGACATAACAATGACTGAATTCTAGAAACAAACTAATAATTTCAAAAATCAGTAGTATGTGACAAGAAGATTCATAGAAGACAAGAACTTACAAAGAATTGATGTCCTTTGATTGAATCATTGTTTGAGTCTCCGAATAGCAAACCCAATATCCGTACGATTGACGTATTCTCAATTCTATGTGATTCTGAGAATATTAATCAAATTTTACAATGGACACTTTTAGTGTAATTAGAGAATACAAATAATAAAATAATTATCTTAAATAATAAAGAAACGTAAAAATTATACAAAACTAAAGTGGTCCAAAAAATACAAATCAAATTTTAGCTTTTGTAATATCTTATTACCACCTAATTAAGATATATTTGGGTTACAATTTTTATTAGAATGTTGTGCCCTATATACCCTTAATGCAGAAATGTGTTTAAATGCAGTTCCATGAATTTAAGCTTAATATTTCATTTGAATCTTTTTATTGTAATATATTGTACCAATTTTCGGAATGTAAAAAAAAATATTATATTAATTAGAAGAAACCTATGAAGAGTATTGATTTTAAAGGGCGTGTACATCGGGGCAGGGTATTAAGGGGGTCCGATACCTTCGACATTTTTTTCTTTATTTTTATACTTGTACAATCCAATTTTTTTTCTCTTTCTAAATATGCATAAAAAACCATTTTAAGACGCTCAATTTTTTTTTTAAATTGCACATTTATTTTTAAATTAACATTTTAGTAAATTTTTTAACAATTTTAAAATTCCTACTCCTTTTTTGTTTTTCAATATTTTGAAGCAATTTTTTTTATTTAAGATCTTGAATAATATGTAAATAGATGTATGCATTCAAATTTTGATTCAGATACATCACTTTAAAAAAATAAAATATATTAGAAATTTTGGAGAAAAAAATTGACGAAAAAAAATAAAATTCCATTTTAAGTGGTTTTAAAAAACAAATTATGGTAAAAATAGGAAATCTGAATGCATACATCTATTTAAAATATATTTATCTTGCTATACACACAAACATTATGATTTTAAGTATAATAGTAAAAAAGCCTTAGCATTTTTAGTGTTCATTAAATTTCAAAACCACGAACAGAGATATTTGCTTTTAAAGTTTACATATGATACAACTATGTTACAGGAACACATCATTAAAACAATCATAACTAAAAAAGCAATAGGAATTTTTTGAAGCAGTTTTTTGTGAGTTATTAAGATAAGTTTGAATATTATTTTTTAAATATAAAAAAAAAATGACTTTTTTTGCGAATTTTGGGTATCGGACCCCCTTAAAGGGCTACGTCGTAGCGGCAGTATAGCAGAGTAGAAAAATGTGTTAAAAAGTTTCAAAAAGCACGAATTCTAGTTAATGTTTATTCCAAAATGACATTTGGGTTATTAAAATTGTAAGTTTAGTGACAATTGGTCTAGGACAATTAATCGGAATGAAAATCGTGTTTTGAAATAGAGCAATGGGGGGAGTCTTACGCTGAGAAGAAAAAAACAGCAGATGCGACCGGTTTTTAAAAACATTCCGAGAAGCTGAAAATGTCTCGTACCATTGGCATGGAACTTCAGTCTCTATATATTAAAATTCTTGTTTTTGTCCTTAAACAATCACCAAAAAATGGAAATATCTACTTCACATAATGAGATGGATTGAGATAGATTGTACACATCACATTTAAGATAGATTGCACACATCACATTTAAAGATTTTTTTGTTTTGAAATAAAAGTATTTTTCCCATAATTCATTGTTATTCTGATTAAGAAGAAACAGAAATTTTTTTGAATTGAGAATTAATTAGGAAAAAACAAAAATTTTGCATACCCGAAATATAATATTGTTTCTATCATTTTGTCCATAATATTTGTATTTCATTTATAAAAACTATATACATATATAGCATATATTTTATGTAAAATATTAGCATAATTTTATGTAATATATTCAAGTAAAATTCAATATTTCAACTAAATTATTAATCTATAAATTATAAGAAAAAACAAAACTGGCATAAATTTAGCTGTTCTTTTGCACATTTTTCGACTAAGATAGTTTGGATAATTTTTTGGTTTTGGTTAATTAACGTCGCACTAGAGCTGCAAAGTGGGTTATTGGCGACGGTTTGGGGCCTATCTCGAAGGAAAAACCAGGGAACGATGCCTCGTATTTTTGAACCGTGGTCAAATGTCGAGGACAACACCTGAGCTGGCACCAAACGCCTTCAATAGACGTTGGGACTTTGGACCCCGATCAGATTTATCGTGCACCAGTCCCGTATACTCGCCGTTATTTTTTGTGGATGTTCTGGACGACATTCTAGTATTTTGGTAGCGAAGTTGGCAACCCTCCGATCGCAATATCACTACTTTTTACTATTCTTTAGTCTAGGCCATCGCAAGGTTTTGAATGGGGGACCCTTGGATTCCCAGCTGACGCCTAATCCACTCGGCCACGGAGGACCTGATAGTTTTGATAAAGACTAACTTCTGATAGACATAAGCCTTTTTTGCTACACTTCATTGATTCCTAAAACGGCACATAATCAATGTCATAAAAATCATTCAAGACTCCTAAAAAAATTATTTTAAATTTATCATTTAACAATTTAGTGGATCGCTTTACATAGTGAATGCCCACAAAAGAACACACGTCACATCGTATAATATCACAACATATAATTTATTTATTCTTTGAAGTCCTAAATCCTAATTAATACATTGTCCATAAATCCGGTCCTCGTGGCTTCATCTTCGTGCCTCACAATGGTGTCGACCATGTGTATCACTCCGTTGGACGCCATGATGTCGCAGTCGACGATGCGAGCGCCCCCTATTCTCAAGGATCCTTCCCGATAGCGGTCCAACCTTAAGACGGATCCGTCTATGGCCCGTACCTGAGGACGACCAGACAACAAGTCACTCTTCAACTGCGAACAGCAGACGGTACCTGGAATATCGAGGAACAGAGTGAAGTAGGGACAGAGTAGAAACTAGATATAAACAATTTGATGTGCTATTTGCAAAGAGTATATGGTAACACAGTGAAAACATTGCCTATATTTGGTGGAAAAAAAATTACGAAGGCCCGCTATTATGCTGCATCATATTAAATCTCTGGAGTCATATCAGCTGGACTCTAGTTCAGTTACTTAAAACAACAAATTTACCTCTTACAAAATGGTTTCGGTTGATAATAGAATAAAATTGTATGTATAAGTAAAGTATTTCATTCAGTTAAGGTGAAGCAATCGAGCGTTTTGGTTAGCTAAGTAGTTTCAGAATGGCTTAAACTATTTTATTGTCATGTCAACTCTACTTTTTTACACTCCCTCGCTGTATGCAGGTTCAGGGTGTAATGACAGGATGCCCTTGTTTGTTTAAAACACAATTATAGACCAAAACTTAAATCACTGAGCTAAAATAAAAAATGGAATGATGACTCCTATTAGAGGAAAATATATTTAACTGTGACGTGCGGATGAATACTGTTCGAAACACCAAAGTAGAAAAAACATTTTACCTTGGCTTTTGCACCATTAGTCGTGTTGCATCAGTAGTGATTATATAATTGATTAAATAATATGTTTTCTTCTTGTTACAATTCAGAAAGCAAATAAAACTAGGATATCTGCATTTCATTCTAAAAGAATTCTTTTTAAACGCATTTTTTAACAAACATTTGGTACTGCTGCCACCTATGAGCAGAACCATTAAAACTTTTTTTTTGTTTTTTTTATGTAAAAAAAATCGCTTACATATTTCACCCTTACAACTGATGGAGTTGAGAGGAGGGGGGTACTGGTTCGCGGGGCCAGCAGCTAGTGTATTTTTAACAGTGTGCAGGATTTACAGAGTGCAGGATAGCAAATCCCTACCTGAGAGAATATGCATTCTGAGGATATCCGCCGCCCTCCTCCTGTCCTCCATGAGGGTGAAGAGCGCGTCCTCCCCCACCACCCCGTGGTGGAAGGCGTCGTTGGTGGGCGCCAGGAGGGAGTACCGGCCGAACTCCTCGCTCCGCAGCCTCCTGTCCAGTCCCGTGGCTCGCAACAGGAGGGTGAGGGTGGAGAAGCCCTCCAGACCATCGAGAACCTCCAGGATGGACAGCTTGGGAGGGAGCAGGAGCTGGAGAAAAAGGGGAAGCCCGAATACATAATGAGTTATATCCAAACATTCAAAAATTTTAATTTCGGTATTAATAGGTATTTTATAAATTTAGCTTCATTATTTTAAAATGTAAAATCCGTTATTTAAAACTCAAATAGAAGTCCCTCAGAAGCAAAAGTAGCTATATCTACTCTAATCAAGATGTATACAGGTGTACATCCACCAAGCATGCACGTCAGAGAACGTAAATTCTAATTGACACAAATAGGGATACAAAAGCTTTTTCTCCTTGAACAAAAACATGATGGCAACGCAATTAATTGCAAAACCAGTTCAATCTTTATTCCAGATGCAAAACCAATTTAAGTTAAAATTTAGATTATAAATTATTCAGTAATCTAAAGACATAAACATTTCAATGAAACACTGTTGTTGTTTTTCCTTCATTTTTATAACAAAAAAAGTTGTTATTGTATTAACAATAGCTAGGTTTTGATAGTTTTTCGAGATTTACTCAACTAGCGATTTACTCTTTTCGTGCATATAGCTGTTTTTGCAACTAGTCTATTCAAATATTAATTTTTATAATATCTTAGCTTTACGATTAAAATTGTTGGGGGGGAGGGGGTATGTTTGTTTGCTTGTATCTCGAAAACTAATTATTCCATCTGGATGAGAGTTGGTGTTTAAATTATGAAAATACTTGTGTAGCACAAACTACCTTTTGCACAAAGAACAATTCGCAGACATTCAAACAGCCTCTTCGAACAGTTGTATTTGCGAGTACTGTAAATAAGCTGTCTAAAAACAATATATTATTGTTGTTTAATTTATTGAATACTTATTTTTAAGAATAGTATCCTATTTTTTCATTAAGAAAATAACAATTAAACTTTACATCCTCTATGAAAAGTAAAAATATAAATATACAGTAATACAATAAACCTTATTTTAATTAAATTTGGCACCCTCTTTAGACAAGCGCCCCAAGCATCAGCTTGTGTCGTTCGAATCTGGAACCGCCCCTTTTTTTAGAAATATTATTTTATATTCTATTACGTTTACTAAAAGAAATAAGTGGGGATATATAGTATTTGTAAAGTTGACTGTTTGTTGCATAAGTCGGTCCATATATTAAAAAGGAATTAAGTTATTTTTCTAAAAAATATTTTTCCATGAATAATAAAAATTTTAAAAATCACTAAGCCCGATCCTATATAAATACTTCATTCATTTTATTGGGGATTAGAACAAATATGTCGTATTCAATAAAGAGTAGTAAAAAATTTTAAGGGTGTTTCAACATGTTTTGAGATTGATTCGCCAAATGTAACATATAAAAAAATTGGTGTTACGAATTAATGGTGACTATAGGATAAAGTAAAGTGTCAAACTGGAAAAATCGAAAAGAGGTATTTCATATTTATTTATTTTCTCAGATGTTAAAAAATAATTAATAGCTTATTGAAGTAAAATATTGGCACATTAGTGAAAAATTATTCAAAACAAATTATTTTTTAAAAAAATTCTTAATTAGAAATCAACTTTGAAAGCTGATATTTTGCCCCAACAAGAATCATATACAGGATAAATGAGAACTAATCCTACAACTTTAACACGCAATAAAACCTAAAAAAAAACATCCAAGTTATGTTGCCTGTTAATGTAACAGCAATATATGAACTTTTATCTGTTCACAGTTTTTTTTATACAAAAATTATATTAACGAATTCTTCAACGCACTGTTCAAAAACCATCAACGCATTGAGTTTTCTCCTGAGGATGAGTATATAAAATGTAACTTTATAACGTTGACACGCAATAAAATCTAAAAGAATTAAAGTAGCTAAGCTATATTGCGTGTACATATAACAGCAACACTACATAAAGTTTTATTTATAAACTTTTTTTTTAGTTTTTTAACTGCGTACAAACACAATTTCATATGTTGGTATTAGTTATCTCTTTTAGGTTTTATAGCGATTCAAATTTGTCGAGATAATTTTCATACAGCCAGTATATATACATACATTTATATACCCTGTATATATACATACATTTATATACCCTGTATATATACATGCATTTATATACCCTGTATATATACATACATTTATATACCCTGTATATATACATACATTTATATACCCTGTGTATATACATACATTTATATACCCTGTATATATACATACATTTATATACCCTGTATTTATACATACATTTATATACTCTGTATATATACATACATTTATATACCCTGTATATATACATACATTTATATACCCTGTATATATACATACATTTATATACATACATTTATATACCCTGTATATATACATACATTTAGATACCCTGTATATATACATACATTTATATACCCTGTATAGTGTATATATTGCCACAGTGATTGCCTACCAACAGGTAATCAAGCTGCTAGTAACACTACACTTCGGGTATCAACCACCGTAGCCTTGTGGTAACGTCGCCGCCTGGGGCCCGTAAGGTTGCGGGTTCGGTCCTCCGTGTTGGCAACTTCAATTATTCTTACTTATGTTAATTTATATTTAATTTACCTATTCTGTTGAGTTACGTCATGTATTATTTCTATATATAAGATCGCTCCCTCGAGCTGGGGGAGTTAGTTTGTGAGTTTACAATTTGTAATAAAATTGCTTGCTTAGAAATAGCTTCTGTTATTTATAATAACATCTGCATGACAATATACATACAAGTATTTCATACACCCTGAATATAAGTCAACTTACTTTATTAACAATATGTAGGCTTCCACCACACATTTTATTCCCAGCACTTAATACTGTAGTGCACTGCACTAATATTTGGGCCGTTGCATGAGGATACTGTAAAATTAATACATAATACATTTTAGAATATTAAAATTCATAAAATGTTTTGCACAATCTATAAAAATGGCTATTCATCTGATTTTATACACTTACAGAGAAATATTTATTAAAATAAAATTATACAAAAATAGTCAAATTAGTTTACCAAGATTCAAGACTTTACTGTTTTTAATCTATACTGTTTTACCAAATTTTATTTTTTTAAATGATTTTGGGAAAATTCATGTTAGCCAAATTTTCTTTAAGCTTTTATAAATTCTCAAAATAATTTAAACAGGAATACTTTTAGATTTGAAAGTTACGCTGAAAAATACTTACCCCCAATTGGTGACGAGCGGTAAATGCTATATACTACCAAAATAAATATATACTGGTGTCTGAGACCGCACGCCTCTACTTCAGAGTTAAACATGCACCACAAACGGAATTGGTATACAGCGTTTTTGCAGGAGAAAAGAGCTAGATTCTATATTTACGTTGATACGAACACCTCATTTTTGCCAAAAATTGACATACAACCATTATACTTTTAGGCATAAATTTGCATTAGATAGAGCTCGTTCAACTGTATCTATATATATATATATCAATAACTCAAAAAGAAACGAATTGGAATTGGTCTGTTTGCATTATCAGTCCCATATTCCTAATTATCATCTAAATCATTCCGTAAAATTTATTATTTCTGAAACTTACTTACAGGTGCATGGACCTGGACTCGAATGGACGTGTTTTCGAGTTTCGAGTTCAGGACTTGTTCGTGGGTGTTGAGCTCTGCTTGTCCCTCGGCCACGTGGTACAACAAGATGGAGAAGAGCGAATCGATGTTGTTTATGAGGGAATTGAGGAGTCCCGGAGGAATGGCCTGAAAATTTAAAAAAAGGAATAGTGTTATTTAAAAAAAAGATCATTTTAAGCCTTTGCGGTCGATAAGCATGAAGAAGCACGAAAAAAAACTGTATTGTATGAGTGAAATTTTTAATTATTTTTTCTTTCGTGGTCCCGGGGACCCCTAACATCGACCCACAGACCCCGAAGGTTCGCGAACCACCTCTTGGGAGCCTTTGATCTAGAATGTTGTTGGTATTTCAATCAAAATTCTATATCGAATCCAACTACCGCATTCATTAAATATGGAAATATACATACAAATTTTATTCAGTCATTTATCAATTAAAATTTAATTAATTAGCACTGTGAAAGATTTACTTAAGATTAAAATATTTCATCATAAGAAATTTCCTTTGAGATTTATGGATCTTTATATTTTATTCACTTTTAATTACTAATTTTGCTTCCACTCTCTTAAACGTCACTCTCATTTTTAAGCATTTCGCGAAAGTCAAAGCTACTTTCGTCAATTTTGACAATATTTTCGCCAGTGAATTTCTTGACTTGACGAAACGAAAACCTTCAAGTTTTTAACGAAAGTAATTTACATAAATTCCTTTCCGGCGATATCAGCTCATTCGGTTATAAATTTTGTTCTTATATGTATATTGCTCCAAATCAAAAAAAGCTTTTCTGGCTCGGTAGATATCCCTAAATCTCGGACCCAGTATTCCTTGGATCGAGTCGAGCAGTCGATTTTTAATTGAAAACGTCCTCATTTTAATAAAATAAATTTCATGCAAAAAACGACATAATGAATATCTTCAGTTTCACAAAATATTTAATCGGAACATGGAACAAAAGCACCACCATTAAGAGCGATGCTTATAGATTGTCTTTTCTGTTAAAATATCGTTACTTGGCTAATACCCCAAACAATTTTATGAAAGTCAATATACCGCTTTTATACTCGTAGCATTTAGCAGTTTCGTCAAAAATGACAAAAGTTTCTTCATAAATGAGCAAGAATTTTTAAGAGTGCAGTAAAAAATGGATCTACTAATATTACTGAGTACATTCTATCTAATAAAATTAACAATAACTTTACCTTGATCGCCTCATCCGATGGAATGAAGAACGTGACATTTTCAAACGAATCAAACAACGTCTTCAAGTTTGCCACCTCCAATAAAGACAAGAATTCTTTCAAACCGTAGTCTTCCAATATCTGACTGACACTTTTAGCTGAAATGAAATCGTGAAAATTATTCAAAAAAGTAAGACTACTCAAAACCATTCATTTGCGTGCTAATTAGAAAGTATTTCCATATTGCTAAACTTTCTGAATTACTCTAAAAGCAATAGAAAATTGGAGGATTCAGAATACAAACAAAACAAGCAGACCAAGTCTAATGTTTTCTTTTTTTAATAATCGATATAGGAAATGTTAGTTTTTAATTGGGTTAAATTTATAGTTAAGTGCAGTCGTCAAACTAACTTAGTTTAAAAAAAAGGGCCGATAAGTTACATAAAAAACGTTATTGTCTCCAGAGCCCATCACACGTTCGTTATGACAGTAAGACAGTCAGAGTTCTTCCAGTGGGGGAGACTCGCAGACATACAATATAGGGAATTTATGAGTTGTATTGATTTATTAAGATGAGAAAACATATCTGATATTGCTCAGTTTCTGTTGAGGTTTCAAAAGGGAATTTTATGTATGGGAGATAGGGAAAATTGACAAAAGTGAGAAAATACGCCGAAATAACGACATGTATTGAATGGAAAAGAGTGAAACTGTGATGTCAGTTAAACATTAGGAGGATGGCTCAATTGCATCAGACTTTGAAAGTGCGCATCTGAAATGAAAGTTTAATACCTAAGACAACCTTATCCCTCCTACTCAAGCCGTGACAGAGTGGAAGACCATACTCGTCATAAGGCTTAGACACGGAGTAAAGAAAAAGGTCGAGATGATTTGGCGAGATTTTGTGAGACGTAAGTTAGCAACCCCAAACTAGGCACAAACAAACTTAGTTTGCAGTAGATTTTCTACGAGGGATGCATTATTTTCAAATTAAGAAAACGCATGCTAAAACTTAAAAAATGACTGTCTGTGCAGTTGTGGGATGCAGTACAAGTTCCAAATCGATAAAGGATGCTGTTATTTCCAATTCATAGGTAAATTAAATTATAAAATAATTTATCGCCAAGTACTGGTACAAAGTAGTGCTTAGAATAGCGCCAAATACTTCGCCAGTTCCTACTTTTTAAGCGATTGCTTACTTCACATTGCAAACCGGTTTTAGACTTGTTCGCACCTCCACCTTCTTCTTTACTCCGTGGGCTTAGATATTCAATATCTCTCTCCCCAGTTACGCCAAGGACGCCTCCCTCCTCCTTCAGCATTCCGACGCCCAACGAGAACCCCCCTTAACCATAGCCGGACGGAGAGGCACGCGGTGACAACAACGCCGCAGGTGGCATGAAGCCCCTGTTTCATCATTTATTAGTACTGAGCTGAAATTCTACAAGCCATACATTTAGTTCTCATGCCTCTCAGGGGCAGAAATTTCTATGAATTATAAAACTTCATGAAACGAGGCAAAACATCTGCAACAGCGGGTAATAAAGTAAAACAAGAATACCTTGTCTTGTGGGCAGTAATCCGTCTATCACATGCACAACGCCATTCGTTCCCATAATGTCCCTGGCGACAATCTGGACATCCTCCACGTACAGCTTGTTGTTCTCGTCCCTGGACAAACTCAGCAATTCCCCAATCAGGTTGAGGCTCTTGGCGAACTGCGGTATCGCAGAGGAGCATATCACGTGGTCTATGATATGGTGCTTCATAGCGCCTGAAATGCATAACCTGAATTCACCAGCCATTTACCTATAAGGCTTGAGAATCGGAAGAAGTTGGTGAGGAATGTGCGTCGGGCGAAAGTATACTCACTGACGGTGCATCGGTCGCTTGTTGGGGTTGCTTCAAGTTTCGAGGTGAATGCGTGGTCGGTGGGGGCGAATACTGTGAAGGTTCTGTTGGGATTGCGAAGGGTCTGGACTAGTCCGGCACGACTCAGCACTGAAAAATATATGAAAGGATTAAGTGTATGGCTTTAGTTTTATTTGACACTTTCAATCCCAGATGTGATGTCAATTGAAATCATAATATAAACGATTATTACATGCACTAATACAAATTTAGGAAGTATTTGCAAATCATTTTGGTAACTGCAAATGATCATGTTTATATTCATTTTCTAAAGACCTACGTAAACGAAAAATCGATGCATTGTCTAAGAGCTGAGAAATTATCTGTAGATACAAAGCGAACGTTTACACCCAAAGCAATTTTTTTTTTGTTCCCCAAAGTTCACAGCAATCCAACAGCTGTTTTCACGATAAGAATAACTTCCAACAACTGTCTGAGAAGTTAAATCTTTACGTGTATACTAAAGGGTACGCCAGGAATTTTTATAACTGTGAGCACAGTCACTGAATGAAGATATATGAAGATATCCACGTATATTTTCATGTATGAAGTATTTGAGCATTAACCCCTAGATCGGAAATGACGAGTGTCATTCGCCTTGCTTGAAACTGGCCCAAACGGACAATGACAAGTAGCACTCTCCATGGTATGTGTATGGCAGTTGATATTTGTTCCACTTTAAAACATTTATTTTCGATGTATTTGACTCATATCACTTCATCTGAAACTTCCCAAATGCAGAAATTAAATATATTTTTTGCCAGCACATGTGTTGAATTAATTTCCTGGTCAAGAAATTAACAGTTGTTTTGTCTTAACATAAAATAAAAAAGTGACAAGTTTATTAATTTGATTTTTTTAATAATTTTCCTCTCCTCAAGGGTGGGTATTTGCTTACTCTTTCCCACTCATTGTCACTTCAATAATTAATAACTTCAATCTATAAGCTCAATATTTTTTCCATTTTAAAAAGTGAATAATTCGTAACATACTTCCTTTCAGTATAGAGAACTGTGCGTCTCCGCCGATGATGTCTGCCACGGACCTGGAAGGGACAGGAAGCACCCTTTCGACGACATGAATGATGCCGTTCCGTGCAAAATGGTCACCTGACAGCACAGGAACGCAATTGGCCGCCACAATCTTTGAGAAAAAAAACATTTTTAAACACAACATATTCACTATGAAATTCAATTGTATAGTCCAATTATCTTGTGCTACCATATTGATTACTAAGTATTTAATAATAAAATGTACAACGTCCTTCCGAGGACTATGTACGTTTTACTGTCGGTAGGACTCCCCTATAGGATTGCATAGAAGTCTTATTTCCCTCTGGCAAAACGGTCGGCACTACAATCAGAAAATTATGAGTTGGTGAAAAAGAATAGTTTAAAAATTACAAAAGTAAAACATTTACGAGAATAGGAATTCGGGAATTTACGAGAATATGAAAATTTGGAAGTTTACAACATATCTTGATGACTTGACATTAAAACACACTTTGTGTACCTCAGCACTGGAGTTTTCGACGATTTCGCTTTTATATTAAGAATTCTAAGTTCGTAATGAATACAAAACAGACTTCCCATCCACAGGACGCAGTTATTAATGAGGATTCATGTGCAAAAGTGATGCAAAGTTCGATTTCACCTTTTCGGGAATGTAGTAGATGCTCATCCTTATCTGAGAGTCCTGATGGGCCGCCTCGATGACTTGCTTATCGCGAAAGTCATCCATCTTGTGGAATCCGGACACCATGTGGTCCGTCAACAGGTTGTGCAACACCATCTTCTTCTCTAGCCTCCGATCATGGGGTTGCAGCAGAATCTCATTCTAAAACAGAAGGCGAAATTTATAATAACATTATCACAAAAGAGAAGCAATTGTTAATAATTTTAAAAAATCTCGTGATATATTTATCAGCTTCTGGCATCAATAAAATGATGAGTTGCACATGCTAAACTTGCATGCTAAAAGAAAATATAACTACAATCACCAAAATAAAATTTTGTATATGCAAACAACTAATTTTATACAGAAAAAAAGCCTTTTAAAGTATTAAAACTTTGATGCTGGTGATAAATTACGTTTGTCTTGTTTCTGCAGCGTACTGGAGTTTATCAACCTCTCTTTCTCTACCATACAATTCCTGGAAAGAATTTCCACTTAGGCAGTGTTTACATCAAATAGCCAATCGTGTAGCTCTAACGCATGAGGCCCACGCAGGGGACGTGCCGAATGCGATAAACGCTGACGAAGAGGAACTAATTTATAGCCAAACTACCATAGTAATAACACGCTCTTCTGTGTGCTCATCATGTAAATGCAATATAATCCATTTAACCTTTAAATGTAAATTCTTAACTTTAATATTTGAACTATTAAATATTATTTATTCTCTACATACTATGGCTATCATCAATATGTCCATTACCAATAAATTAACCTTCTGATATGGAGTCTACAATCGCGTGGCCTACCCAAGCAACTAATGTGCGAGGTTTCAAAAAAACTAAAATTAATAAATTACATTATGAAATAAGGAAGTCTGTCATTTAGCCTCTTCAAAATGAACCCAACATGGAATGAGTACATTATTTTATTCAGTCGTGGTTTCATACTCACTCCCATTTCAAACTGTTCGTCTTCGATGAAAGACTCCAGGGCAGAGTTGAGCGGACAGAAAATCGTGTAGTTTCCAGTGTGGAGAGCATCGGTCATGCTCGCCTCGTCAGCCATGCTCACGAATTCGGTGGCTCCCATGCTCCTCAGGGTGGGAACTATGTTCTTCAGATCGACTACAAATATACATTGACATTATTATCTTCCATTTAAGTCAAGCTAGTTCATGTCAAAATTCGTCGACAGAGAATTTAAGATTGTTAATTAATAATTTATTAAATGTATTAATAAATAAAATTATTTATATAGCATTATAAATTTTAAACAACCAAAATTGAATTGTCAGGTTTAAGAAGACCAATATAAAATGACAAAAGACTTTTGGTGCTCTTAAGTATCTGCAAGCTTTTCTCTACTGGTGAGTGGCAAGAAAAAAACTGGTAGGTAGATATAGGACCTGTAATTTAGTGTAAAGTTTAAGGAGGGAATAAATCCCGGACTTAACCCCTTCTTTAACCTGACGATTGTGTTGGTAGATGGCAGTTCAAGTCTGTACTCGAATATAATGGAGCATGATAAAAAATCTAAATAACCTAGGTGGGGTAAATGGATAAAAAAAGTACCAATTTTTCATTAAAAGCTAGTTTCCACTTTTAAAAGTTATTAATATGACATATATTAAACAATAAGTTATACAATAAGTTATATAAGTTATGCAATCAATAAGTTATATAAGTTATGCAATCAATAAGTTATATAAGTTATGCAATAAGTTCTTTAATATAATGTTTGAATGTGTTTCATAATTTAATTTTAAAATTGTTATATTTTTAGGTTTTTTTTACTTTACAGATAGTAGAAAAGAATCGTTTAGAACACTTTCTTCTTCATGCGTCATTCATTTGGGCAAATCCGCAATTCGGGACGATTTTTCGCGTATTTACTGAATATATTAGTGGTGCCTGAAAGTCACCACTCGAGTTGGCGCAGTAAACCAACGGTGCCTGAGAGTTGTCTCTTGATCGCAAAGATTAATATGTTAAAAAGGAACTTAGTTATAATAATGTATTTCTCTTACTTTCTGTGCTGTTCCACATTAGTTTTTATGTTATTCAAATCATAACATTCTACGGCACTTAACTATTTTAATTTTATGAAAAGCAACTACGGTGTTATCATCCCAAAATCTGTAACATTTCTTTGATGTCCTCATTTGAGTTGAAAATACTGGACATTTTTATAAAATCGAACTTTTTTAATAAATACAGTTATTCATGTCAAAGCATCTGAGAATCTCTATACGAATTTAGTAGCCACGTGTTTTAGTTAACACATCTGCTAAAAGATGGCAGCACCAAATATACGAATTTATTTTGGAAAAATGAAATTTGTTCTAAAGAACGATAAAATTGTACTTTTTTACGAAAATAACATTTTTAAAACCAATGTTATTTCAAGGTCGTCCTTATGGGTGGTAGTACGACAGGTGTAGGGCACCAAGCTGTCAAGGAAGTATTTTTTTTTTTTTAACTTCGAATCGTTTTTTGACGTTAAACGTCTTTAAAATCAACTAAGTAGAGGTCGAAACACCATATTACGCTATTAGAGAGACCCATTCTTACACTACAACTCTGTGACAAACAGCACGATTGATATAAATGTGGTACATTGATAGAAAAATTAGCATCGATGTGTGTAAAATCTTAAAATTAAGCACAGCACGTACTGTAAATACTAATCTCTTATGGAACTACGTTTCACGTGAAACCCTTTTAACAGCGCAGTTAGTTTTACACAGGACCCCGCGTCTGTTGAGAGCTGAATTGTTTGTAAGATGTACTTTTTTTTAATAATGGATATGTTATTCAAGGCATAACTTTCTATGGTGCTTAACTATTTTGATTTTATGAAGAGCAACTATGGTGCTACCATCTCGAAATCTGTAACATTTCTTTGATGTCCTCAATTGAGTTGAAACGTACTGTACATTTTTATAACAATCGAACTTTTTTAATAAATGCAGTTATTTCTGCCAAAGCATCTGAGAATCTCTATATCAATTTACTGACTACGTATTTTAGTTAATACGTCTAGTATAAGATGGCAGCACAAAACTAGCGAATTAATTTTGAAAAAATGAAATCTATTCTAAAGAACGATAAAATTATACTTTTCACAAAAATTAGATTTTTAAATTTAATGTTATAAGAAGGTCTTCCTTATGGGTGTACGACAGGTGCCTACTTCTAAGTCCCAAGCTGAAAAGAAAAAAAATTCTATTTTAAAAATATATAAAATCGGGTTTTTTTTCGAAGTTAAACGTCTTTAAAATCATCTACAATACATAGAGATCGAATCACTATGTTACGCTATTAGGGAGATCCATTCTGACACTACAACTCTGAGGCAAACAGCACGATTGATATAAATGAGGTACATTGCTAGAAATTTTGGCATCGATGGATTGGAATCGAAATTTGGCAAATTAGGCACAGAACGTATAGGTACATACTAAACTATAATGGAATTACGTTTTACGCGAAACCCTTCTGACAGTACTACACCCTCTCCAACTCCTATAAACCCCTAGGGGGTTGATCGTTGGAAACTTGGTTCAACCCTTACTTAAATATAACACCAAAAATTAAAGTTTTTCATTCCCTTTAGATTAAATACAAATTTATTAGTGAGTGCACGCCATTAAAAGCATTCGGGGTTCCTCAGAAACTGGCAAGGGTGTCGATCACTAAGCATTCGGAAAAAAAACATTTTTAAACAGCATTCCCTTCACCAAAATATGTTTTTTAGTACAAACGTGAACTGACACATGCATTTGCGCCCCATTTAGTAGTTAAACAGGTCAAAGTCTGCCGAATTGTCCACTGATCCCTCCACCACACGAGGAACAAATGACAGAGAAAGGATTGAATTAGTAGCCAACCTGGTCGACATGACTCACTTTCTTTTACACGTTGATAGGTTATTTATCCTTATAGGGTGATTCCCACAGGAGGTATGGGGTTCAGAAATATCAACACTTTTTGTATCGTGTTTCTGTACCTGTTTTACCACTGTACCTATTTTAAATACGTATTCAAATTATCTCTTTTGCTGCTTGAGATATTCACAGTTTATGTAAAAATGCTGAATCTATGGTTTCGTTATTGTGTTAGTGAAAACATATAAAGCATGGAGCAGACATAAGAATAAAGCAGAACAGCAGATAGTTAAAAGAAGTTTATTAACAAGAAAAATAATACAGAGATTCTTCGAGTTCACTTATTTTTAAAAAAAAAAATTGGTGGTAAATAAATGCACAGATATAAATCACATGTTTACGCAATCTTCAAAAACATTTCTTGACTTTTTGAGTACTTTATTGAACGGGAACTTTTCCTACACCTATAAATAAGCAAAAATTATAATTTTCTTTAAAAAAAACATATTACTAAACTAGTTTTCATTTTTTATAGTTAGTTTCATAGTATTACTTTTTCTCTTTTGTTTATTCTCATATTGTTTAGTTGTAAAATGATATTACTTATTTATAACAACTTAAGTATCTTTTAATCTTATCCAAATAGTAAGAGAAGTTTTTACTTCGTGTAATGTAGACTTCTGAACTACTTACAATGTAACCCATATAAAAGCTATACAATATTATGTAAATAATCCTTTAAAAAATAGGTAAATTCCCATATTTATGAATAGACAAAAAGACAAAAATAGACAAAAAGGCTATAATCAAATGCTGAATTAAAACCTTTTTAAATGTTCCAAGAAATAAGTTTTTTAAGTGTTCCAAGAAACTAACCTTTTAATAAAAGTCATTTCAAAATGTTTAGAAAAGCCATTTAAAAAAAATTAGATTTTTAAAATTTTCAAAACCCTTTAACTGACAGATTTCAAAAAACCATTTCAGTAGTCAACTAGAACCATATTTAAAACTTCTTAAAAGCTCACAATTGTCTGTGTTGGTTATATTGAATAGGTCAAATGTTTGTTCTTTGAATTGAATATTACTTTTAATAGAACTTAATGTAAAAAATATAGAGTAAAACTTAATCTTATTTTAATATTACAGAATACAATGCATTACATTAAAACAAATAAGGAAATAAGCAACAGTTTTGGTTGTCATGAGGTTACATAAAGCTTTAATCGGATTAATACACTCATTTAATCCAAATAAAAGAAAATTTATCTGGAAAGCAATATAAAATAAAATACAACGAAACTATTGAGGCACTAGAAAAGTAAAATTAGACCCGAAATGTTAAATGCAAGGTTGTATACTATGAAGTCAAAAGTGATTGGACACCATAAAAAAAATTATAATCATTTTAGGATCTAAAATTTTCAAATATGCAAATATTTTAAAAAAATTAGAATTCAAGAAATTTTGTTTTGATTTCTTGAACAAAAAAACCTTTCAGTTGTTACATTTTGTTTTAGAATATTAAAAATTCAATTTTAGGTATGTTTTTAGTACTCTAACAGTCCTATTTAGTACTCAAACATTTCATCTTGGTTGACTAATTTAAATTTCATGAGATTTCCACTATCGGACTTGGTAGGAAACATCCCAAAAGATTGTTTGGTTGATTGAAATCAACGTCGTACTAGAGCTATAAAACGGTCTAGGCCATAACTCGGGATATATCCCGTAAGAAATATCATTAAAAACTACAACGCAATTTGTAACCATGGCCTGATGGTGTTCATAACTTCTGAGCTGGCACCTCATTCTCTAAATTTGAGCACCTCGAGCAACGGAGACCACCAGTTTTTATTTGCTCCGCCGGTCTCAACACCGGGAATGTTCGTTTGAAAGATGAAAATAATAGTCCCCCGATTACGAGCTAGGAGCTCTGCTGACTAGGCCATTTCGGCTCCAATTAAACGTATATTTACTGTCGAAAATTCGAGAGAAAAAATATTTTAATGAAACGAATATATTGTGTAGAAAATTGGAACAGTTATTGAAAGGGGAAGTTTACAACAACAAAATAGTAAACCCAAAATTTATTCACCTTTTTTTAAAAAAATGCTTAGCACTTTTATCAGGTAACTTTTTTTTTAAGTTTCCAATCACTTTTGTTATTATACATATCGACATTGGTAGAAAAAGAGTTAACGTAAAAAAACTAGTTTTCTAATTATCTATTTCTTGACTTGATATAATAAAAAAATGAGTCTTTAATATCAGAGTTATGCCTGAAGTACAAGGCAAGTCATTCATATTACAAATAACATTATGTCTTGAGAAAATATGCTAATTAACTGTTCTTCGTAAATATCGTTTACATAAACGATATTCACGAAGAACAATCTTCACACTCATTCAGAAAGTGAAAAATAAAGAAATCCTGAATTATTATAACCTAAAACCAAAATTTAAGAAATGCAATAAAAAAAAATAATGTTTTCATAACGGAAATAAATTTAGATTTATAAATTTTCTCTTTTTTCGTTAAAACATTTGAAGTTATTATTAATGTCGGAATAAAATATTTTTAATTTCTCAAAACTTTAATTCTTAATATTTAATTGATAATAAATAGATTTTTAATAGATAAAAAATATAAAATAAATTAGTACTTTAGAAAGGAGTGATGAAGAAATGCGTCCAAATGAATGAAGTGCAGTGCGGTAAGAAATAACAAGTTTTTAAGTACCTTTATGACTAATAAAAATATGTTAGTTGCATTGCTTGGTTGTTTAAAGGTCGTCGTAGAGTTACATTGATAAAAATATTTCTATTTTTCTACCATGTCTGATATTATTGTGCACTATTACAAAGAGTCCGTCGCATAAATATCTTGTATTGTTATTTACTTTCACTGCCCAATCACTTCTGTCAACAGAGCGTACAACTTACTTTTGGAAACACTGCTACTGCTGCTGCTGGCGCTTTTCTGGGAATATTTATCATTGGGCCCGTAGCCATAGTAATACTTGTCGATTGGTTTACCCGGGGCGGCTTCAGGTGCCGCTGGGGGGCTGGACTGAGACGCATCTGCATGCAGGGGTTAGTGCATTGGTTAGATAGCCTCAGGCAATTTTTATTTTTGTGAGTAAAGCATTGTTATTTATGTTGTAAGCATAGCACACAAATAAAAATACGTAATGCATATCAATAATAAGAAAAGAAAGTGTCCGTTTGTGAATCTCAAAACACCTACATCATCTGCTTATAAAAGGCTAAATACGTTCAAAAATATTTCCAAGCGTTTTATAATGTGCCTTTACAGCTTAAAAGATCGCCCGATGGACATTGAAACAGTAGGGAGCACATTCAATCAAAAGAAAGAGAATTTCCTGGAGCACTTATGAATCGTACATTCATTTCATACAGATCAACGGTTTGTTTAAAAAATGTGTTTAAAAGAATTATTGCATAAAAAACATCTTTAAAAAATATTTACAGGATTTTTAGTTTTAAGTTTTGTAGTAAATTCATTTAAGGGACTGAGTAAATAGCATGTTCTCTGAATTAAATCACTTTAGATTTTATGTTATTCCTATATACAAAGAGAAGATTACAACATTTATTAAGTAAAAAATTCATTCAAAACTCTCTGGAGTTTGTAACATTCTTAATGTGCACAAAATTAAATCTACAAGATTGATTTGTTTTTAATTCTATGATTTAGTTTAAATCCATTCTAGTCCGATTATTTTATTACAATGTTGGTAGTGAGGTTTAAATGGCCAGACTAAACGCTAATCGAAAAATCAAAATAGTGATAACAAGGAACTTTAATTTTTTTTAAGTTTAAATAATAATGTTTTTAATGCAATTTTTTTTTAAGTTTATTATAATTTAATATTTTTACAAAAATACAAATTATATATATGATAATTAACCAGAAAATCATTTAAATTTTTTTAAGCAATATTATGGTAAAGTATCAAGGACATAAAAAACAAATTGATGCTCCCCTAAAACATTTGAAAACGAAAACAACTATGGAATTTTACAAACAAATGAAAACGGATTTTTTTAAAATAATAAACACTATATAAAAATACTTATCAGCAGATATAAAACAATAAAACACATATATTTTTAATGAAAATATGAATGAATCATGATACTATAAGTAGTAAATTTTATTCTTAGAGAAAAGTATGAATTCCGATATTTTAAGGATTTTTGGTTATTTATTTGATAAATTCCCCTGTACTCAAACGTGACAAAACACGTTTTTCAAAGTTTTCTGGTCAATTATTAATTAAAGAGATAAGTTATTAAGATTAATTAAAGATTATTTATAACCATGTCGGAACGTCCTTGAGCATTAAAATGTAAATTATCCTGTTTATCACACTTACTTTCGACGCAACCTGGTCCGTTAGGATTACGAACAAAACCGTGACAGCATTCGTATTTTGTAGCTTGCAGCTTCGTTTTACCGCTTCCGTCAGAAATCCTGAAAGAAAATCATGCGAATGTGGGTAAACTATTTTATATAATGAGGAATTTAAGTGTATTAAGTCGAATACAGTGATGACAGAAAAGAAAGTAGCTGTACCTCTTGATGCAGACGTATTTGGTGTTGGATCCCTTGCATGACTCCGACTCGTGGCTGTAGTCCGAGTTGATAGAGGGAGAGTCCTCGTCCTTCAGCCAGTCGCTGAACTCGTCGGGGGTGGTGTCGTCGCGGGTCTTCACCTCTTTGCACACGTTCTCTCTGTAACAAAAATCACACTTGAAACGTTTGTCCTGTGTTATTTGTTTTTTTATCGTGTTACATTTAATTTGTGTATTAGTAAGTGATTAAATTCGTAACTGTACTATAAAGAACATACAACACGAAACAGTGATGTGTTTTATTTGTTGAAAAGTTAAATATATATATTGACAGTATTGTAAAACTTCAGAAGAAATTGTCAAATAATTTAAACAATATCAACGATTTTAGAGAGAATAGAAACAAAATCAAACTATAGGGATCACCCTTATTTAATATTCGAATGAAGACAACTTTGATGTCACATAGAATCGATATAAGAGGGTATATTAACTGTTCTCAAATACATAAACAAAGTAAGTACTTAGATAATATTATTTATCTTGATAACGTATACTATAATGTTCATTTTTATTAGTTATCTAGAAAATCGCAATTTTGTAGGAAAAACATTGTTAAAAATAGGTACTCAGAAATAATTGAAATATACTCATTTTTTTAGTATATTCGATACATATCATTATCATAGCTCCAAATACATAAGTTTCAATTTTGAAAAAGTCATTGTACTCAAAAATGAGTACAATGAGTAGATGATTGCCTTCATAGGCGGCCTTCACAAATCACTTTCAATAAATATCGACACTATTGCAACTAAGTCTTGTTGGGATTCGAACCCACATCCTCAACACCGCAGCCCAGTGCTTTATCCGTTAAACTACAAGACCGACATTAAAAAAGTTTTAAATAGAAGAAATGTTAAAAAAAATGTGCCAAATCAATGGAATTTAAGTTAATAGAGTTTTAATAACTCAGTTTCTATTTCAGCAATCGATATCAAATAGTCTGGAAAACCAACTTCTGACCAACTATTTTAAGTTTGTCAAATTTTAATAAGATCGCTTGAACATAAGCTGAGATTAGCAATATTAAACCATATTGCTCATTTTTGAAAAAGCACGATTAGTTAAATTGGAGTAAGGCATCGCTCATTTACGATGCAATTATGGTTATAGAAAAACGAGTAGGTTCAGGTACTCATTTTTCAGTACATTATTTTTTACAGAGAAATTTCCGTAAATTCGAAAAATTATTTAGGGGTGCCGTCTGTGCATCATTTATAAAAAATAACAATCATAACAGTCGATAAAATGTATAGAATGTGTCCCTGAATTTGTCGCAACAGACTATTTCGATAAGAAATGTCGAGTTCATCAACTTTACAATCTTCATACTAAATATTTTCATGATAATGTTTTGTGTCTCCATACAAATATTTACTTTGAGAAAGCGATATAGGTAATCAAAACTTGTCTTGCTTTTAATAATTTAAATACCGCAATTATCAAAGAAAAGCTTTGAAAACTAAAAAACAAATTGTACCATGTTTGTTTATTTATGGAATTGTTGTGTTGCATATACGTCAGCCTTGACGTCACGTCTAGAAGTCCGTCAAATTTTGTTAAATTAACGTTGTTTCCACTGCAATGTTTAATTTAAGTTGCAAATACGTTTCAAAAACAATTTTTAAAAATGTATTTCGCTATAATATGTAAAAAAAGACAACGATAATTGTGAGGGGGATTCCCTATATTGGAATAAGCCCACAAATATTTCATATGCTTAAATTATACGAGTCCACTAAAGCTCTTTCCAATTCCTTTAACTTTTGAACACCGACAAATATTGTCATAAAAATTGTGTCTAGGTATAGTAACATAAATATGCGCTATACGATAAAACTGTTTACAGAAAGTACTATGGCAAAGTCAGGATCATCTCTCTCTAAATTTATGCGACATGAAATTGTCTATTGCAAAGTTGTAGAGTAACATCAATTTAGTTAGAAAAGACACCCACGAATGATATGAATAGAACGCTTAAAACGCTCCTTTGTTTGCTACAGATTTCCACTGTTCGTTACGAAACAATCCACAATGGAGGAGTTCCCGCTTTCGGTAAGTGTATAAAATGAAATTCTCGTTTTGTAAGTCAAACAAAAAAAAAAGAGAGTATACGTACTGTATTCAGAGCAAGATTTATTTTTGCACTAAATAATTACAGCTATACAACTTCTTTAGTTGACTATTTTGATGTATGTCATATATATTTAGAGATAGGCCTGCTGACTCCTGAATTTGCCTCTTTTTATGCGCTTTAAGTAGTTTCGTTGAATTGCGCATAATCACTGTACTCTACCTGGACATTATTTTTTTGTCTATAGCTAGCGGTGTCAAAAAGTCAAGGGGGGGGGGGTGACAAATCACTTTAGCGGACCCGTAAACGCATTCAATACTAAAATTGCAAAATAAAAGTGTTTTGTTTCGATATACAAATTTAAAATTAATTTAACATATCTTATTTTTTGTTACCAAATATAATATGTTTTGGAAATATTTATTTTTCACGTCAAACACGAAAACCGTAGCGAGAAAAAGTTGTCGATATTCTAACTATGTACAATAAATATTTTAAATTGGAATGGTTCAGTCTTTTTTGAACATATAGTTTTAATGGCATTTAAAATTTTTTTAAATGAAGCTCTGAATAAACATAAAATTACTCTTTCAAATTTCCGAATTACCAATTATTCGTTAGATATAAGTCCGACATTTAAATAAGCTAATTGAAATCAAACTTCCCCCATATTCAAACAAACTGCTCACTACCAAAAATAATTATGCAGCTTTCAGCTGAGTTGTTTGCGCAGACGAAAAGTTCCCGATGTCGCCAATTATTTTCTTAGCTTGAAACCCAATCGCCAAATAGCACGTGTCACTGTGACTCGTTGTGGTGACAGCTGCTGTTTGCAATGCTGGACCTGGATATAGATGCAGATGACGCGTTGTGCTTATCAACTGAGAAGCTCAATTGAATATGCATTTTTACTCTGTTTACAGTACATGGAACATAAAGTAATGTATGGTTTCCGAGACGAAATTTCGATGTCTACTTTTCGGTGTTTCTACACCTTTACGGCTCACTAAGTCCTAAAATAAGTTTTTAAAAATGACTCTGTGAATAAATATTCTTAAGAACGTATAGTACTACAATAACCAAAACTGTCACTGATTGGACACACATTACTGGGGAAACCGTAGCGAGAAATTTTAGTGTCACCGAGTGACTCGAACCAGCGACCTATTGTTCCGCAACCTGTACGTTCTAACTATATCCTGGAAATATTTTTTTAAGATATTTCTTTATGCAATAATTCTTTTAAACGCATTTTTTCACAAACTGTTGATATTTATAAGATGAACTTACAATTCGTCAATTCTCCGGGAAATTATCTTTCTTTTGATATTTACTAAGATTCGTCGCGTGTAAGATGCGTAAAAAGGATTTATACCATAGAAATAATATATATAATTTTTATATATAGGAACGGAAATCAAGGTGAGGTGCAAAATCGAACTTTTTGAATAGAGATGTCGATCTAATATGTCACATGGAGATAGAATTTTCGAAAAAAATAATATATTTCCAATTTCAATTTTTTTAAAGTAAATATTGAAATCTGCTTAAGTAGAAGAAGTTATTCAAAGGAGAAATTATCCAAAGTTGTCAAAAACAGTAAATTGGTTCTGAAAGGTGAATTTTTTAAAAGGCATTAGAATATTGTGTGAAATTATTCTAAAACGTTTTTAAATTTTGCTAAAAATTCTACAAATCACATGGAAAAGTTTTAAAAATAAATCAATGCAGCCTTTGAAAATCTGTAGTAGAGATATATAAGAAAGAGCCATCTTTAAAAAAAATGGCAATCATTTGGGTCAATGGCAAGTTATCTGATCGTAATTGCGCTAGTCATATCTCTATTTTAAAGGATAGTGTAAACACAAACATTTTTCAGAGATAAAAACCCACTGCTACTGAAATATAACTCAAGTTAAGTATAAATAATATTGGAACTAAAATACTGCCTTAAAATGGAAATTTCAAATATAAATACACAAAATGCTTTACCAGTTGGAAAAGATGATCACAAATTAAAATATATTCGGTTTCAAAATCCTGACATTTTGTTAGAAGTTGTCAAATACCTTTTAAAAAAAACTCATAGCTTAAATACCTAAAAATTACTGAATTTTTGGTTCATTCTAAAAAAACACAACAAATGTATACTTTTTCAGTACAATTTTTCATTACTTGTATTCTTATATTTTTTAAGGTGTGTTAGTAAAACATTCTTTACAATGTCCCCATGACGGGTACAGTATCTCTTAAAGGTACAGTGAATTATCAAATATTAATATATTTTTGTTTTTAAAGCATTTCTTTCTTAATTTTTACAACAAAACAGCTTATTTTAATTATAATTTTCGAATTTACAAAAAATATGCGAAATTCAAAATGCTCCGAGTATTTAAATTTTTTGGTATTTTTAGATACATTTTAAGAAAATTTAACCATACTTTGGAAAGTATTTTAAAAAATGGGATTAAAATTAATGCAAAATTATCTGAGAAATTGTTATTTCGGAAATTTTGCTTAGAATAGACCCCGTTTATATTATCATAACTTGTATTTGTGAGATAGATTTTTTTAATTAATATAACTGAAATAAAGTAGCTAAAATGTAAGCCAGCTGTGCATTTTAAATTTATACTAGAATGTAAAGATTCGGTTGGCACTTACCCTTTACTTTCGGTTGGCACTTAGAAATTGGTTATTTCGGAAATTTTGCTTAGAATAGACTCTGTTTATGTATTTCATAACTTGAATTTCTGAGATTTTTTTTAATTAATATAACTGAAATAAAGTAGCTAAAATGTAAATAAGCTGTGCATTTTAAATGTATACTAGAATGTAAAGCTTCGGTTGACACTTACCCTTTACTTTCGGTTGGCACTTAGAAATTGGTTATTTCGGAAATTTTGCTTAGAATAGACTCTGTTTATGTATTTCATAACTTGAATTTCTGAGATTTTTTTTAATTAATATAACTGAAATAAAGTAGCTAAAATGTAAATAAGCTGTGCATTTTAAATGTATACTAGAATGTAAAGCTTCGGTTGACACTTACCCTTTACTTTCGGTTGGCACTTAGAAATTGGTTATTTCGGAAATTTTGCTTAGAATAGACTATGTTTATGTATTTCATAACTTGAATTTCTGAGATTTTTTTTAATAAAAGTAATAAAGTAGCTAAAATGTAAGCAGGCTGTGCATTTTAAATTTATACTAAAATGTAAAGATTCGAATGGCACTTACCCTTCATACCAGTTCTGTGGGAACGGGAACATGGGAAAGGGCATCCAGTTGAACGGGAAGAAGCTTCTTTGTGGGTATGTCCAGGCTGGGGGTCCACCATAGTAGTAGGGATTACCACCAGCAGCCGCTCCAGCGTATGCACCATGGGGCCCAGCATACGTGAACGGAAATCCAAACCCATATCTGCAAAACAAAGAAATGTTGCGGTCACTTCAAATACCCGATACTTATTCTTGGGCTCGAGCAATTTCTTAAGCTAGATGGCAAGCACAACACTCCAAGTTCAATTACAGGCGCCTGCCAAACACGTTGCGCCACATTGGTGAACACAGATTCATGGTATCAAGTTCAAATGGTACAAATCAAAGTATAATCAGAAACCAAGAAAGGCCTATTTTTATATTAGGGGGATCGACAAATGAAGCCTGTTGCCTGATAACTAGATAATAATATCTTTAATTTTAGAATCGTAAGTAATTGTAAAAGATTGGATTTGCTTTAGAGAATTATTGAAAAAAAAATGTTGTAAGCACCATTCTCACTGTACTGTAAAATTTAGTACGTGAATATTTTGTACGCACTCCTGCTCATTTTTGCGTTTTCGCTAAGTTCTAGATCTCCCCGCAGTTTTCGTAAGAATAGAATTCTTGGCATTTTGTTCGTCTTAAATCTGCTTTTTCAACATGATTTTCCGATGCCGGAATTGAACTGTAGTGGAATATATTTGGCTCAATTGGAAAATTTTCGACAGATCGTTACACTCCATTCCACATAACTTTCTCACAAATGGTTTAAATTGTCAACTAGATAAATTGAATTGCAGAAATAGCCTTTCCCTTTCATTCGAGCACATAATCGCCACGAACCGTCTATTACAGCTAACTAAAGTTACAGCGGTTAAATGGGCTTTAAAATTTGAATATTTCTTCCGCGCACGTCGTACAAAAGACAGGCGGGGTAGAAGTGGATTAGTAACTAGCTTGGTAGATGCGGTTTACTTCGCCTACTCTATGTTACGTCTTTTATCTCTATAGTATGACTCACTCCCCCTGAATCTTTGTACTCGTGCATGCTATTCTGTCTCCTTCTTACTTCTTTGGTAAGCTCTAGACCTCTCCACACTTGTTATAAGTATCTTGGTATCATTTTGTTCGTCGTGAATTGCTCTTTCAACTTGCTTAAGTTTCCCATGCCTCAACTCCAAAATTATATTTTATGTATTCAAAGTGAAATCTTTGACAACTCTCACATTCTACTCTCCACAATTTCAACACAAATAATTTAAACTGTCAACTAATTAAATTAAACTATATAACTTGTCTGTATCTTCAATTTAAGCACACACTCGCAACGATACTTTGATTAGAACTGTAGTTACAGTTGCTAAAGTGGCCACGAAATTCGACTTATTTTTCCAATCCGCGCGGTACAAAGTGCAGAAGGTCGCGGTAAAAAGGTCGATAAAGGTCCAACCTGGTTCACAGGGCTCACTTTCCTCTACACGATGGTTAGTCATTTATCCCTATAGGATAATTATTCACCCTGATGTTATGGAGTAGAAACACGTATTGCAGTAGGCGAAATTACTACTCATGCGGCGTAATACAAATGACAAAGGGGAAATGGGTTAACTACCGGCCTGTTCAGCGTGGCTCACTTTTCTCTACACGATGGTAAGCCGTTTAGCTCTACAGGTGATTCGCATTGAAGTTATGGGACTTTGAAATATCAACACTTTTAATGTTTCTCATGTTACTGACGAAGAGATTTTAAAGACGTGTTCACGACAAAATATTACACTCATCCAACCAAAGCCTGTAATTGGTCGACAACGTTTGTTGGTATTCATATATTTTACACAGGTAAGGTTCTATCGTAATATGTCATAGGATTTCGATAAAATGTCGACATAAAAGGCATGCATTCCAATAATATTTTTTTTTTAAATTATGTTAAATATCTTTTTACACTAGCCGCAAATGCCTGTTTCCTTTAAAAAATATTTCGTTATCAAATTGACGTCATCCAGAACTCTCAAGATAAATTTTTCAAATACCTTCCGAGACATCAGATCTTGAGGCACTTAGCAAAGGTTCAATAGTTATCATGCCACATCAACTTATCCACGATCACAATTTATGATCGATTCCGGCTTGTTGTGTCAACACGAGAAAAGGAGTAAACAGAAGAGGAGCGAAGAGCACAGTCGATAAGGAATCCAAGTTCGAAGCACTCTTAATTCTTATCATCACTGATGGGTTTTATTAGAAGTGCTAACTTTGGCTTTGGTGAAATGGGCTTGTCGAAGGAGTTAATAAAATCGAAGTTAATGTAAAATTTATTTCAATACACTGAAGTTTTAAATGAGAATTATTAGATTTAAAATAGCATCAATCCTACCATTTTCTTGAAAGATTGAGTGTGAGATTGGATATTTTTACTCTTCGATATTTCAATAAATTATTACTTCATCTGATATTTTAGTTGAGAAATGTCTTTTGCAATTCTATATCGCACAGAAAATAATGTATAATATACAAAACAATATCCTGTTAAAATGATTGAGTTTCTAAAAGAATGGATAAAACAGAACCCCATTTTTACTACTACCAATTGCAATTAAAAAAAGTTCAGTTCAAAATACAACCTTTTGCATATGACAATATAGGAAAGTGATAACTGTTTAAGTTAGTGAATTGATTGATTAAATTAGAGAATTTCTCACTTTTACCACATACCATGTTTCAAGTCATTATTGAACATAAAATTAAATATAATGGATTTTGTCTTTATATAAAATATACTAAAATGATTCAGTGAGTTTAAATAGATTGTGATATTCGAGTACATTATGAGCATTTGTAAAAATAATGAACTGAGTTTGAAATTGAATCACATTCGCCCTATTTCAATTATTAATAACTATAAATAAAACTCTAAATGAATAACAGAAATCAGTAACTTTTTTTTTTTCATTTTGATATGATTCGCGAATATGTTTGAATTGGTATAATGTGGAATTCTATATAATTTGCACTGTTATCATTCACAATAAAGATTCACTTTGTTTCTAATGGATGGTAGTTAAAATTGAACTTCTGTCACGTGTCAACCACATACAAAATTGTTACATGAGTTTCGAACACGGTTTGTTTACTTTTATTAAAAATACAATAACTCTCGATATAACAAAAGCAATGTGAACATTCGGATCTTTTTTTTATATTAATAATAATTTAACAACTTAAAATGGATTTAGTTAAAGGTAACCGTTTACGTCCGTTTTCCCGAGTACAGTTCTCGTATTTTAATCTGCACTTCAAAAAAAAATTACCTTAAATAGATTCATGAGTGACTCTAGCAATTTCGGATATTTTAATTGGAAATATTTGTGAACACTATGAATGTACTATGAATAGCAGCAATTTAAAAGTTATTTCTCCGTCTTCATTCTTCGTTTTCTTTATACCTATTGAACTGAAAAATCCTAAGTTTAGGGTCATCACATCCGTAACTTAGAAAAGTTACAGTATTCAATGCTCTCTGAAGACAAGCAAAATATCAAAGTTTTAAATTTGTTTGCACTACAAAATAGTTCAATTTATAATTCCGTCACATTCCTTTTGTGAAAAATAACTTTTTATAACTGTCATAGTTGATGCTTTAAAATGTTATCACCAATGCTTTGAATTAAAAAAAAATTCAACTTTTATTACGAATTTGAAAATTATTTTTATTGCTGGGGGAACTGGAGTTAATGGACGGGTATGCACATCGTAGAACAATTGAACTTCAATTATCCGCATCAATCTAGACCAGATCCCATACGGATAAACGAATATCCGGGATAATTGGATAATTCACGAAAAACGGTTATTTCTTTGTAAAAAAACTAATAAAATTCTGTAATTTTATTCTTTGTTTGGTTGAGAAGTCAATAGAAAATAATACCTAGAGATAACTGTAACCCTCTTCCATTCTGAACTCTTTGTCGTAGAAAAAAAATATTTCTTTAAATTGTGTTTTCTAATCATCTAAATATGACGCTTAAATTTTTACAGAATTTTTAATCACTTATTTAGAAAATTAAAAATATCAATTAGGAGTCATAAAGGATCAATATAGTAATCTTTAAAACATCAAATTTCCATTTTGAATCATCAGACTTAATTAAGGCTAAAACTATTCACTTTATTATCAAAACAATAGTCAAATATTAACAAATTTTTACAAAAATCTCAATAACAAAAAAACTATTTCTTTGCACGATTTTCTGTACGAGTGCGTCTTTAATAATTCATTGTTATTTACAAAATAATCTAACATTTTTTCATGTGCCAACAAATTGCGATCTATGCATGTGGTTACCATGGAAACCACTGGTTCTCAATATACAAATTTGTAAACAGGTGATTTAAGTGTAAGACCACCTGAAGAGAAACGATTAAGTTGGTAGAAGAAAAGGTGATACAAATTGACACAACCTAATGAATAAATGATAGTTTCCAAATAAATTTGTATTATTTGGGTCACACACACACAGTCTCCGAAATAAAAAAAAAAGACTGTATTCGCGTATTTTGTCACTTTTTTATCCATTAATAACGAAATAAAAAAAAGTTTGCATTATTATAAAATTTATCTTATTATCAATTTGTTATTTATTGCCAAGTTCTCTATTCCTCCTCTCTTTTCCATTTCTAAGCAAAGCGTAGTGGAACTTGATATTACTAAGCTTTTTAGTCAACTTAATATTTTTCTCACTCATAGATTAGTAGAGATGCAAAATTAGTAAATAAACTTTTGCCTGAATGAAATTCAAAATTTATTCTATTGTTAGAGTTTTAATTATAATAAATAAAATTGGTAAAATAACACAAATGAAATCGGGCCTTTTAAATTTCAGAAATTACTTATTTTGTTCTAACACTAGAACAGTCAAACCAACAAAATAATTATATCAACAAGTTTATATGAATGTAAATTTTAAATTGAATAAAATTGGCAATTAAATTACATCATAAAATTAATATTTTAAAAATAGTTTGAAAGGAGAAAATTACGATAAATTTCAATATAGTTTTCAATATTACCTTTAAATTATAACAATATTTTTTTTAAGATAGTTTACGAAATCCTTAACTTACGGCGAAAATCTTCTTTCTCGACTAAGTGTTTCGTCAGCCTCCTCAGAAAAGGCAACAACTACAAGTATGCTAATCAAAAGAATTAATTTCAACATGACGAAAGTTTAAAAAAATAGCAAACGATAAAATTAAAGTTGAACGTAATGATGATGAAGTGAAGAAGGAAAGCGCGTGCGACAAATGTCTTCGAGCTTCGAATTATGAAGAAAAGAACGATGCGCGGGGCTTTATATAATCTGAGCCAATCACACCGGGGAGTGGAATGGAAAATTCGAGATGCGCAAAGGAATTGCGCACTCAACAAAAGAATAAAAATATGAAAGTTATGAAAATGCGTCGCAAAAATCTCACAAATTTTTGAGCGTCGTAAAATGTTAGCATTGAACTTTATTATGAGAATTGTTTCAATGAAACATGCAATAAGAGGAGCATTCGAAAAATGCATTGATTGTAAAAATAGTTCTTCCTGTGTACATTTTAAGCTTTTTATTATTCATAAAATCATGATTGAACCATTTAAGAAGATATATCTTTATAAACATAAAATTAAAACTAATTTTTATTTATTTAAACCTTCATCAAAACATTCAAAAATTATATATTAAATAATAAAAAGTATGATACAGACTAATAGTGAAAAACTTTAAGGTACTACAAATTACAAATCCTGAATATGTAATATACCTGCTGAAAATAAAACCATAATTAAATTTTTAAAAATTATGCTATTTAGAGAATTGTTTACCGGTGTTAAATATTCCGTTAGAGTTGATAGAATATCTTAGATAGAGAGTTGATAGATCATTGTAGGTTAAGAGTTTTTGACTATCCTCTCAAAAAACACATTTAAAAAGAATACGCTTACATAAAAAAAATTTATTTAGCGAAAATAATGTAAGGTGTGTTTGTGATAGTACTACTTTCCTTTCTAAAGAAGAGCGAACAGGATGTCAAAGTACTAATTGTAAATCTCCATAGCGCACGTGTTTAGAGCATTAAGCAAAACCAACAGGTTCGTTCCTTGCACCTGCCAAAATTTTCTCTACTTATTTAAACTCATTATTAGTCAGTAATTACTAATCATAATGTAAATAGTGTATTATTATTGACAATTATTTGATATAATAAGTTACAATTCTATATGACATTTTGAAAAGTGTTAAGATAAATCTACAAGATTTCATAATGCAACGGAAAAACGACAGTCTGATTTAAATCAATCAATCAAAGGGTGAGATAACGAGGAAGTTTTAATCGAATCATGTGATATATAATAATTTTTATTAAAAATCATACCTGTATGATTTCTTTTTTTCCCGACTAAATTTTGCAATGTATGGAGATGTAACAATCTAAACAAGTTACTGTTGAATATGGAACGGGACATTAAGTTTAGTGCCAAAATCAAACATTCGGAAAAGAGTTACTATTGTTTTATTTCTGTATTCTAATTACATTTTGAAAACATCTCTAACGATATTCTTTAAAGTTTATATGGGAACATATATTTTTTGGTTCATTGAATTTCGAGTAGAAATTGTCTAAAAGGGACAAAATTACATAAAAGAATGATATTGTTTTTTTTTATTATAAACAATAATTTTGACAAATTAAAAATCCATACCATATTAAAGGCCATTCAAAAACAAAGAAGGAGTTTTAGTGATATCTTTACAATAATTCGAAAAAACACCCAAAGTTGAATAGGTTGATATCTGTGATCCACTGCTTGTGATCCCTGATTCGAGTCGAGCCGTCGATTTTTATTTGAAATCGTCCTCATTTTTGACAAAATAAATTTCGTGAAAAATACGAGGAAATGTCCTTACTTTGGTGAAATGTTTAAAAAGAGCATTTAACAAGGGACTGTTTCGTAAAAAATTAAGAGAGTTTCTTTAAATATGAGCATACATTTTTAATAGTAAAGTTGTTATTTAAAACGACAAGCGAGAAGAGCGCTAGACTCTAAAAAATTTAAATTAAACCACTTTTAAATGCATTTTTAAACTATTTTTGGGCACTTTTTATCCATACTGCTTTGTTAGGTGATGTAGTGCATTACGATTTTGCAAAAAATATTAATTGACCGGGTTTGAAACTAACCTATGAAATTTAAAAAGTAGTAGCCACTAATGAATGTATTAGTTCGTTAAAATTCGCAATTCTTAATTATTATAACAAAACGTTGTATTTTTTTTTCGAGATCAAATTGAATAGCAAAGTTTGATTATACGGGATCAAAAAAGTGAGTTACTAAAAAAATTTTAATAATAAAAATTTGCTATTTTTTCCTTATTAAACAAGCATTTAATTCTTTTACACTTATGTAAATTATTTTCCAAACAAAGTTGAGTTTTACTACTAATAAAGACTGAACTCTAAAGATAATTGTTGTCATTCGTTTCCCAAACTTTTTAATAATGTCAAATATATTTTTGAATAAAGACCAGTGCTATTAATTAGGTTGTTGCACGTAATGTTTTGGAAACAAATAGGAAAAAGGGAAACATTACGGAAGTATATAATTAGTAGCTCTTTAGAACTCCTTTTAACTCAATAATAATTATACGTAAATATTCAAGCGCAATGTTATGGTCGGTAGATTGTCTATTGTGTGCCATAGTGCTTTTTTATAAGATTAGTAACCTTATCATTCATGTAAAGATTAGTAATCATAGTTAGTCTCTTCTAATCAGTAGTTATACTGTTTTTGCCTTACTAACGTATAATGTTACAATATAATTCAACAGTACAGAAATTGAACTGAAGATTTTCACTATAAATTTTAAGTGCTAGTAACAACTCCTATTTATTTCCACAATAACCGTAAATAAATCATTTCGAAACAAAAACACTTTTGCAACAATTACAAACTCCTTTTGCAACGTCCCAAACTCTTTCATCAGATCTAAATCTTTTTAAAACCACTCCACCACCATCAACTGTTGAGTATACTGCCGGAGAATTCCACCGGTGTTGACTCATGCTCTTCGAAATGACGCCCGTCGAAGCTTCCAGAAACCCATGCAGATTTACGCAAATATTTTTCCACCTGATGCGCCGTCATTTCCACTTATAGAGGAAACGGTCTCCGTACACGTGTCAGCAACCTTTTACGATCAGAAATTGAAATGAGTCCATAAAACAAAAGGTGCGAATCAGGAAGCCTCTGCTCGCATAGGTATGATTTCGTGACAATAAGGTATTTTCCTAAGGGGGAGGTTTATATCTAGCTGTAGCAAAATATTAGCAGCAGACATGATTTGCAAAACAAATTAACATACCTATAAGTTCGAAACAAGTATTGAACTTGTTATATGACTAGGGTGTAATTCAAATTAAAAATCTTTTCTTTTTAATTTACCTTTACTTAAGGGCGGATCCAGAGATTATTGTTAGGGGGGGGTAATACAGTATATAGTTATCATGAATAACAAATTTGACGCCCTCCCCCAACGCCATCTAAGCTACTTGATAATCGAAAGTTTTTCCGTCGCTGGAAAAACTACATTGAAATTTAACATTTTTGAAATGATTACTCTAACTTTTTTTCATTCCAAATTTTCTCTATAGAAATTAAAATAAGCATACTTTGATTAACTCTGTCTAGGGGGGGGGGGGGGGGGGGGGGAGTATTGTGAAGTTTTAAAGAGCGTTAAGCAATGCATATATATCTCGATTCGCAAAAAAAATTCTTAGTTTGAAATTTTCCATTCATTGCCTAGGTGACTTTGAAAATATAATCTTAGATGTTAGGGGCGGTAATTTCCCCTTTACCCCCCACCTGGATCCGCGCTTGCCTTTACTATTACAGTCATTAAACCACTCTTGCATTTTAGCAAACTTCCAGGGTTTTTTCGTATATGAACCATTCGCGTTGTGTACCTGAAAAAAAAATTTAATCAATAGCGAAATAACAATTATAAAGTATTGAAATGTCCTAAAATTATTGTGTTTGACCATTAAACGATTAATGTTATGATATATATATCAATTGGTTTTTTTTTTAATCTTCGAAACGAAAGAGAACAACATATTTTTTTTAGTTTAAAAAGTCGTTATTTCAAAAACTGTAATAGAGATTAGTTTTGTCTTCTAAAAGCACCAACTATGTTAAGGATTTAAAACTTTCTTCACAACCACCTTTATTAAAAAAACATTTGACAAATCTCATAAACCCCTAAATCTGTTTGGTATACTGAGATTAGTATTCAGTTTCGGGCAAAACTTTTTATTAATTATAGATTAAATAAAAATCGCGATGAAGAATACATTTTTAAAGGGAACGGGAACGAGATATAAGTGTTAAATAAAAAAGAACGTATACATGTCCTTAAGGGGGTCCGATACCCAAAATGCGCAAAAAAAGTCATTTTTTTTTTATATTTAAAAAATAATATTCAAACTTATCTTAATAACTCACAAAAAACTGCTTCAAAAAATTCCTATTACTTTTTTAGTTATGAATGTTTTAATGATGTGTTCCTATAACATAGTTGTATCATATGTAAACTTTAAAAGCAAATATCTCTGTTCGTGGTTTTGAAATTTAATGAACACTAAAAATGTTAAGACTTTTTACTATTATACTTAAAATCATAATTTTTGTGTGTATAGCAAGATAAATATATTTTAAATAGATGTATGCATTCAGATTTCCTATTTTTACCATAATTTGTTTTTTAAAACCACTTAAAATGGAATTTTATTTTTTTTCGTCAATTTTTTTTCCAAAATTTCTAATATATTTTATTTTTTTAAAGTGATGCATCTGAATCAAAATTTGAATGCATACATCTATTTACATATTATTCAAGATCTTAAATACAAAAAATTGCTTCAAAATATTGAAAAACAAAAAAGGAGTAGGAATTTTAAAATTGTTAAAAAATTTACTAAAATTTTAATTTAAAAATAAATGTGCAATTTAAAAAAAAAATTGAGCGTCTTAAAATGGTTTTTTATGCATATTTAGAAAGAGAAAAAAAATTGGATCGTACAAGTATAAAAATAAAGAAAAAAATGTCGAAGGTATCGGACCCCCTTAAGGGAAAATAGTTTAATTCCACACCTCCAATAAACGTTCTCTCATAATAAACTAATTTAAATGGACGTGTAAGAACGCTAAATATTAACGTGACACAGCAAGGACGGATACAAAGGGAGGGCGCAGCGCACACGCGCTCTCTCTTAAAGTAATGCAAAAATACAAAGGCAACGGCAGATCTTATTTTTTGCATAGATAGGAGCTCTATAGATCTTGCCAATCATTGTAAGTTTTTCGAATAACTTCACACGCCAATTGAAATGTATTTATATATAAATTATTGACTTTTAACCTAAAATAATAACATTTTATAACTAATTTTTAATATAAAAAAAATTCCGAGTAGGATTCGCCATCACAAATTGTCGTCCGTCCACCGGGAGAACTTTGCCAAGTTAGACAAATAGTTATGTTAGGATTTTTGCATTATTTTAAGAGAGAGCGCAACCCCCTGCGCCTACCTCTTATAGTATTCCCCATTGCTCTGTCACGTTAACATTTAGCGCCCTTACAGTTCCATCTAAATTAGGTTTATTATTAGATTTTTTAAAAAGATTATGTTTGACCAACCAATCATTCATGCGGTGTTGATATCTCTATTTAGTTAGTTGAGGAACTTGGCCGGACGCCAAACTTCATAATTTTATCCCTCTGAGTAGTTAAAAAAAAGAGTAAAGTTGTAAAGTTGTTTCTTTGCAAAAGAGTTTATATTTCCAATGCATGTATATAACATAATTTTTCAATTTTTATTATTTTAAAAGATATAGCTTCCAAAAAACACCCCCACATTTTAGATTTGCAAAACATTTCAACATCGAATATTTTTTTTCTGAATTTAAAGTTCAGTGTATTTTTAGAAACACTAGAAATCCATGGACGGCTTAAGTCGTTCAGATCAATCATAGGATTAATAATAAAGAAAAAAAACGGTGGGGGATACATTTTCTCCGTTCTGATTTAGTAAATGGAAACATCACTTCGACAATTATTGTAAAATCGACAAATTAGAAAAATGCTCTTAAATATGTCCCTCTTAAATATATTTCTGGGCCCATTACTGTTAGCGTGACATATGGGAGGAGAGGGATATACAAAAGGTTAAAAAATAGCTTGACGTAATAAATGAACGATCCCTAAATAATACAAAAATATGTTTTCGGAAAAAGAAAAAAAAACTCAACGCGTCAATGTCACCGTTATCCCAGAAGTTGATTCAATGTGATCGTATAATGACCCTCGATGCAAAAGAGAGTGCAAAGCACGAGGTATTCCCAAAACACGAAATTCCTTTCAAACAACTGGGAAATTTCTATTCCCGGTAAAAAAAGAAACAAGTTGTTTTTCTTCAAAAAAGCGATTATTTTTCGAACTCGCAGATAACGCATTTGATACCTTACAAACGTATTCATTGTATATATGCGTTGTATTGATGGAACACTTAACGAATGATGTAAGTGTGATGATGTAAAAAAATTAATATGGACATTTTAAAGTTAAGTGTCTTTAAGATCAGCTCCATGGGATGTCAGGACTAAAACACTATGTTATGCTTTTAGTTTCATTCAGAACTGCCCGTAGCAGCCGCGGGTGGTTGAGTGCTAAGAGGTTATTCGACATTAATCGACAATTATGTATTTCTTACAGAATATAAACTTCTGCTCAATTTTCTGTTGAACAGTCGTGTTTTCCCAGGGCGTCCAAAACAAAAAGTCTAATTTTTCGAAAATATCAATTAATCGGACCTTTTTTTAAATATTATTTTTTATTGGATAAAGCCGGCGCCACATATGCGGTATGCGGGATTCGCCGCGCTCCGCGGATAAACAAAAGCTCGTATGACAAGAACTTCTCATCAAACTCATGAATAAAAAAATATCGTCTGCAATTTTGTAAGCAGATAATTTTTTTTTTCGCCATTGCAATTTCGATTGTTAATCCTCATAAATTATAAATTAAATTTCGACATCAAATTGTGCATAGTTCCATTGTCGGTTATTAATTTAAAAAAAAAATTCAATGAACTGTATGCTATGCATGACCTGGTGTCGATATTAAATTTTTTGGATAAATAATCTTTTGTACATTGGCAAAGAATAAAGCATGTTGTCTGCAGACGATAATTTCACATATATTAAAATTACCGTCTGCAGACGATTTATTGAAATTATCGGATATTAAAATTATCGTCTACAGATGATAATTTCAATATGTGAAAAGAAACGAAATAAAAACCAAGTACAGCTAATACCGCATTTGTGCCGGCCTCTGTAAGTTTTTAATTATTTTGTCGCATCATCACATAACTTTCTCAAGGTACACTTTTTGTCAGCGAAAGTAGCGGTGGAAAGCTAATGCATTTAGTGGAAAGAAAATTTATTATTCGTATTTTTTTTCTTCTCTGAATATGAGACACATACGCATCAACTACAATTTTAAGACATTTCCTGTGATATCCCAGTCTACAATAACTTATAACTCATATGATGCAATGTCCTTGATATTACAAAATCTCAGGAAACGACATCCACCACAATGAAAAACCACCGAAGCGTTTAAATTTAAGTTCCCTCAAAAGTACCCTAAACGATCCCTTCATAAATTCACGAGAAGATTCTAGAAAAATAGAAATAATTTGAGTTCTGGACGATGACTTCAAGGATTCAATTAATTATTTCTGTATCTTAAGAAAACCGAGACACATGCAAAAATGTCGTTTCCACGTGAAATAAGAAGAGGATAAACAAAATTTGTTATTTTAGTATGAAAAATTGCAGTGGACGTCATGTTGTGCAAATGCTGTGGTTTCAGTCTATTGATGCAATTCGTAATCCTTTTTGCTCAGGTGTTCCTACCACTTAAAAGGACTGCACTCTTCGTAATTGCAACATGACGAATGTTTCATGTTATTTGATTTGTTGCCACGGTATTTGTTTTTAGAGAAATGATTTAATTGGATTGCTTTCGACCAGCAAAATGTATTTGCATTTAATTAGGGAAGAGTTTCCTTCCAAATTCAACCTTGAAAATAAGATGAATTCCAATTTAGATAATTACATTCAAAGAGTTTTCAATTCAAAAAGTAACTTGACAAAGGTTTTTTTTTCTTATTAAAACTTACAACTTTTCACAAAATCACTCGCATTTTTAATAATGAAATTACTCCTTATTTGTCTATTCAAATTAGGTGCACTCATACTACAGCTGTTCGGTCAAACACCGCGGTTTATTCAAATCCCGAAATTATTTTACTTTATCCATATAAATTATACAAATTTGTATATTCTCTTAATCTCTACTTAAAAATATTTTTCAAATTTAAAGCATTGGGAGAGTTTTAATTTCATTCTAATAAATGAAAGAAATCAAATAATTTAAAGAAATTGATTTTTTTTAAAAAGGGACTCTGAATTTTTAATAATGAAATTTTTATTAGTAAAAGTTTATTGTTGACAAAAAAATAGCGCGAGTTTCTTTTTATAATAGTTAAACGTTTTGATAAAAAAGACTATATGTGAGACAGCAAAATTTTGCAAAGAATTGTGTCTTTCGTAATTAAACATATTTTTTTTACACGACAAGACAAACTACTATAAAAACATGCTGTTTTGTTTCGCAGAATAGCATGTAAAGAACATTTTAAATCTGTAAATATTGTAACAAGAAATAAATATTCAGTAACAAGAAACTATACTAGGGGACAACCTAAGTTAAGCTTAAAGCAATTGCCTATTTATACATATCATAGCTTCCGGTTTATGCCCAACTTAGGTTGTCCCCGGGTATAGGAATCAAATAACTCTCTCCATTAACCAATTCGTTTGGGTAAGAAAAAATTAAGACTTAAAGGTTTTTATTTGGAATGCTCGGCTCAATTTATTTCCAGGCATATTTGGATCATAATGTATTTTTTTTTAGCATAGAAATAATAGTTTATTTGCTATAGTACTTTTATTATACTCCTATAATATAGAGAAGGCATTATATTTAGAGATTTTTATCATTGCTTGTTTCATAAGATGCAATTAATTTGCAATTACGGTTTTTTTCACGAAATATCACATTCTTACAAGTATTTAAGGCTAAAGCCTTGTCATTTGTATGTTACTGATCCACTAGTAAACAGTTGTGCATTTTTTATGAAACTTTTCAATATGCTTAACAAATAACCTGCTAAGGTCATGCAGGTTATAACTTGCTATTATCACGTTGTGGTAAAAGCGGGTTTCGAATATATAGTTGGTTTGGTTTTGTTAATTAACGTCACACTAGAGCTGCACAGTGGGCTATTGGCGAAGGTTCGGGGTCAATTTCGAAGGAAAGACCCGGGAACACATACACATTCACACACACATTCATACATGCACCTCGTTATTTTAGAACCATGGTCAGATGACGAGAAAACACCTGAACTGGCACCCAACGCCTTCAATAGACGTCAGGACTTTGGACCCCGATCAGATGTATCGTGCACCAGTCCCGTATACACGCCAGTATAATTTGTTGGAAATTCTGGACGACTTGCTAGTATTTTTGTAGCGAAGCTGGCAACCGGTTAGTTTGCAGTCGTAAATGTTAAAACATGGTTGGGCCGAGGCCATCACACAAAAACAAGTTTATTTACACGAGCTCAGAACCAAGACACGTCTTCACAGGACGAAACACAAACATGAAGTGATATCACATGAGGATGAATACATGATGTGAAGAGGGAAAAAGGGAGTTATCATCGTGTCGGAAACACAGTTGTCATTCGGGTGGGGCCACTCCTTTAGGGAAAAAGGGTGCAGTTGAACTTAAAAGTCCCGGAGTGATGGGGAATGAGAAAATGTGCGCGTGGGTAGAAAGCTTTGCAGATTCAGCAGAAATGATGAGAACGAAGATATTTGTTTTGGGAAAAAGAGAGTTTTAGTTACAAGAGGGAAAATGCACAAATTGTACTTAGTTATTTTAAGGGATAGATGATACGGAATATTAAGAGGGGTTTGACAAAGGGGTTAGGGATTTGAAAAGAGGGTGGTTACAGGAATTTTCTTTCATATATATATATATATATATATATATATATATATATATATATATATATATATATATATATATATATATATATATATATATATATATATATATATATATATATATATTCGATTCGGACGATTCGATTTCGCCGACTCCAAAATAAAGCTTTAGAAAGTATTTCTTATTCATTAGCGATTTTTAAAAGCGTTCGTGTATACTTATAAAATAATTAAATATTCTAGAAACAGACGCTCCTTTGAGAAATTATCAGCGTTAACAATTCAAATTCTCCATCAAGTATCAAACGCGTATTCAGCAGGAGTGAAATATTCAGATTTATGTATGTACTTAGTTTGCACCCGATTCTTTTGTTATATAAACATTTATTAAACTTTTATTTAAACAGTTCTTCAAAGAGTACTGCTTAAATTTATTTCAAGTTTTTTGTTTAGATATTTCTATACAACTTGTTTTTGGTCTCCTAAAAGTAAGCTTTCAATATAATGACCCACTTGTCACGGTGTAGTCGACATCGATTATGATTATGATCATGATGTTTCTATCCTTCTTCTTCTTATGCAGATGATTTACATTCAATGGCAAGTAGTGATTTTGTTAATATGGCATTCACGCAAAAAATTTGTTTTTTTTATTTTAATTTAACAAAAAGACAGACAATTCAATTACAATTTTCTGTGCAATTTTTTGTTAAGTAAATATTGACAAAAAAAAAAATTAAAAACTCATTAATATATTAAAAACTGTTCATTAATGTGTAAAATTATTCAATAAATAATTTAACAATGTTATCAACATTAAAATGTAAATTTGAAACTGAAAAAAAAAAATTAAAAATTATGCACAGTAAATTTAAGTTTATATAATTAATAAATACCAATAAAAAAAACGAAAAAGCAAAGTTGAAATGTTACTGGTGCATAACTGTTTACAGTTGAGGCATTACCTTTCAAATAATTGTTTGCATTCCCATGCGGCTCTCCATTCTTTGGAAAAACGCAGATAGCGCTTTGAAAAAGGTATGCATTTGTTGAAAATGATGTGGAAAACGAGCATATAATAATAGCGTAACGAAGATACACCGTTAAAAATAGTTACTCAAAAATAAGTAAAATGTACTTCTATTTAAATACATTCGATGCTTCACGGTCTCAAATACAAAGTTTCAATTTTGAATAAGACATGTACTCATACCAGTACAATGAATAAAAATGAATTGACGCTTGCATCATAGGCCTGCTCCTTCATAAATCACTTTCAATGCATATCAACAATCACAACTAAGACTTAACGGAAATCGAACTCAGATAGGGTCGATTATAGTCCATTGTGCAATTCTAGAGCGACGTTTTTTAAAACAACCAACAAATCCTCGTAACAGTTGTGATTCAATATCCTCGTATCCAATGAGTTGTGTGGGGTGCTAGTTGAGATGTTGTCTTAGTTATCTGACGATCGCTAAAAATCACAAAGCCGTGTTTTCGGATCTTTCCTTCTACATATATTCCTAATTGATGTCAATAGTTCATTGCGCAGCTCTATTGTGATGTTATTATAATCAATATTTCCCAAAAAACTTTCTGTAACTGAATAAAAAAGTTTTTTTCTTGATTTGTTCTGCTTATTTAGTGTTATCTTTTACTATTTACTTACAAAATTAAAGGGCACTTCTTTTATCGCTTCAGTAAACATCATTTAGGTTTATCATTCATAAATATTTATGATATATGGCTTTTATTTTAATATTTTCATTTTGAGATTTAATTAAATAATTCAAATTGAAATCTGGCAAGTTGATGAAGTCTGCTGAGTTGAGAGAAAATGAAAGTAGAAGTAGCAGAGAAAAGTGTTAAACATGGTGACCAATAATTTATCCTTGTTAACATTGCCTTTTCAATAATATCAGTATTTGTGCCCACGATATATATCGTTTGCCCATCTGTCATTTTGGTGACAAGAATGACTATTTAATATGAAATAAATGATAGAAGAAATCGTCTGGAACCATCATGGACTGAACTTCTGTGGTTCATCAGGGTACGGCGGTGGGTAGACGAGACATCAACATGAATTCAAATTTCGTATCCCGGGCCCTGAACCAGTTGTTTATCTTTGCTGTCTACTACAGTTTAAGCTTCACCCTAACATTTGTGAACTGTAAGTGCCATTTTTTGTTCAATGTCGACGTTATGTAGCATTTGTTGTTTTTTTTCACTCGCGATGTTTGTTTTTATTTCATGTACAACTAGTAAATTTTTTAAGTAATCATGGTGTGTTTATATAATCTAAGCATGAGGGGATATTTTGTATTTATATTTCTCTTTCATAGAGCTAGGAATAGTAAATATTTTTTTTATATCAAGTTTCTCATTCTTTTTCAATGTGATGGAGGTCAAAGCAAAAACGTGCATGTGACCATTGTTATCCTGTGAATAACAATCTTGCCCGTCAGCTGTTTTAATCCACCCTCCTGCTCATTCCTCTTAATGTTCAAGCTTAACTGCTCTTGTATTTCTCAAAGGTCCAGTCATGAACACTGTGACCCTCTATTTGGATCAATGTGCACATATTTAATTTTCTTTATAAAAGATGTTTAAAAAATGTACAAAAGCAACATGTTACTGTAAGGGTTAAATGAAAATTAAAGAATAATTATTTTTTCTATCACATGTAATTAATTCTATATCACTTGTCGTAGAGAAAGTGATATAGAAATCAAGGCAAATTTCTAAAGTCTTATTTAAAATATATTGTTGATATATATAAAAATACTACGAGGCATATTTCTAAATGTTATCTGGTGGGACTTTAAATCTTTTTACTGTAAGAAAATTGAAACAGATTATTTATACGAATCTGTTTGGTTTTATCTTTTTTTTTTCTTCAGTTGCCAAAATTAAACACGATGATTATTAAACACCAAAGAAATTTTGTTAGTTTGATTAACCGAATATTTAAAAATATTTTCTGTTTTGAAATGTCACACTAAGTTTAAAAAATAAACAAATAATTAAAATGTATGTTAATGAAATATGTATATTTTTATTAATTCGAACTAGATTTACAAAAACAGGCTGTTACAAATGACACATAGAATGTCAAATTTCACCAACAGTTTTGAGGGCAAGCACATACCATACGCTAATATCATAGACTTTTGATGATAATTTATGTCCCAGGGCTATTAAAGACGTGAGTGCAAGAAACAGACAGCTCCAATTTTTCTGATTTACATTTATTCCTATAAAAAAGAAAATCTTCTATTAATTGGTGCAAGAACCAAACAGCATTAAGTAATAGCTTAAGAAAAATAAGCTTAAGTAATAGCTTAGTGCCATAAAATAAAAGAAGCTGTTCTTTTGTATAACAATAAACATATTTCATTTTTTTGTCCTTCTGAACAATTTTGAAAACTGGAGCTATCTGGTTCTTGCACCCACATCTACAATTGTGGTCCCGCCTGTCTCGCTTGTCTCCAACTACTCAGAATAGCAGCTGGTACCCTCTTTTAGCATTCAATTATGATGGTTACAGGCAAACTTTCGAGCAGTTGATTATTATACTTACATGTTCTGTACAAACCTCCAGACAGAATATCCATGTTTCTTATCCATGGATTTGTTATCTGTAAAATTCATTGTGCTAAGTTCTGAGAGGGAACCATTGCTCACCTAATTTAATTATTCAATTTATTATTCAGCATATTGTTTTAGCAACAGAGTTCTTAAGCCTATATGAGCCATGAAAACATAGCCAAATAGGGCGTTTAAACAATCTAAGCCAGAATTAAAGACTATAATTTTTTTAATTCCAATAAAAAAATCTTCGTAATTTTTATATTGTTTTTTCCTTAATCTAAATGTCGATTTATAACTCGTTTAATTATACCTTGCAGATGTAGACCCCAGCTGGGCTTCTCAGCCGATGAGTATCCAACCATCACTCAAAAGCAGTGCAACAGAAGACCCCTTGGCAGCCCTGTTACCTCACTACATCAAAAAGTCCAACATTGACCCCTACCTGACTCGTAATGTAACAACACAAGTGGGGCAGACGGCGTACCTTCACTGCATCGTAAACTTAGTTGGAGAGAGAACTGTAAGTTATTTTATGACAAATAGATTTCAAATTATTTTGGGATATTAATTTTAAAAATGGAGTGGAAGACCAATAAAAAGATTTTTGCTCTCTACGAGTCACTATTACGCTTCTACTTAATATTAATTTTTAATGTGTTCACTAGGTGGTTTTTAATGGGTCGCCCATCCTATTACCTTGAAAATTGTGACCTCCTGCTCTTTTATGCACAAATTGCTGTTCTTCTAACCTCCTCAAAATTTCACAAATTCTCCTGACCATTTTATGAAAATATCAGTTCTTATCCTTTTCATTTTATCAGCAAAAAAAACATTTTTTTCCTTTGTTTTTTTTAGAATAATATTTGTGCTGATCGAAAAAGGTACCGTATATACTCGCGTATAAGCCGACACACTAATTTTAGGACGATTTATTGTCCAAAATTGGAAACTCTCGTATAAGCCGAGTTGTATTTTCGTACATGAAAAATTCCGATTAAAATCGGCAAATCCTTGAAAAAAGTAAAATTTTAATTAGAAAAATAAATATTTAAGCCTAGAAATTAAAAGTTTAAAGAAAGTGGCTGGAGAAACAGCCTTCCTCGAAGTTCGTGACGATTCATCGGGCTTAAAAGTATGTACCACTCACGATGTTCTGGTGTCTTTCAAATCTCCATCGGACTTCTTAAATTAAATCTCCCTTATTATCAAATAAAATATTTTTAACCGCATACTTAAATACCAAAATGTGCAATTTCTAATCTTTAACATTGTTTTGTAAAGATTTAAAAACTTGGAAAACGTCAACTATTTTCTGTCAACATCGTTGACTACTGTCGCTATTCAATAAGGATGAGTATTTTTTTTATCTATCTCGGAAGGAAATACTACTATTTTATGGATGAATATATACTTTTTATTAAAATATTATTTTTTAATTACAAAATAAATTACTTGAATTCGCCGATTAGCAACGTCCCAATTTTAACCGCTTTAAAGCCGATTCCATCCAAAAAAAAAAAAAAAAAAAACATTTAATATCTGTATGTAATATTATCAAGTAATAAAATCTGTATTGGGGAAATAATTTTTTTTTAATTATTGCAATCGAGCAAGAAAGACATTGACTTTAAAGTGGTGTCATTCGCTACGCACGATGTCAACTTCTTAGTCCAAAATTCTATTAAAGTAACGTATACTAGCTTCATATATTCTACAAACCAATTAAATATTTATAAAAATATATGCTTTCTATTTAGTTAAACTGCTTATTTATGTGAGTAGTGCAATTTTGCGTTACGATTACGACGCGATGCGCAGAACGGTCTTCAATCAGCACTTGACGCACATTCTCGATCTCGGAAATTTATCGGCACATTTTAGAAGAATCCGCTTCATTTAATTTTCTTTCCTTTTCCCATTTTAGGCAAATTATATTATAAATTTTACTGACCCGCATATAAGCCACCCCCCCCCCCCCCTATTTTTTTAAGAAAATTTCGACTTAAATTTCTCGGCTTATACGCGAGTGAGTATATACAGTATTTTCTGCAGTGATTATAGCGATTATTCTATCTTTGATGATATAAAAATAATTTTCTAGCGTTACATGTTTTTTTTTTTTAGTTCTAATTTGGTTATTATTACTTTACACAATTTTATTAAGTATGATTATTATCAGCTAACAAAATTTTATTTAGTTATCATCCACCAACCACAATTGCCAATTTTAACAAATAGCGTGAGTGTTTTTCTGATTTTGAAGATGGAAAATTTCATATATATTCTGTATATTTCAAGCTTTTTTCTTGTTTGAAAGTCTTACTCAGTTTTAATTTGGTTCTCCAGTTATTTGACTGTTAAAAGCCAATCAAGATGTCAAAAGGCTGCAATTTGGTAAAATGATTATTATTACTTTGAGTCATGTGACAGAACTATATATTTTTTTCAGATTTATCGGAATTTCTTAAGATTTGTACACTTTTATTTAAGTTTTGATTGAGTTTGTTAAGTATATGATTATCAGCTAACTAGGCTGCCAAATTTAGCAAAAATTAACACTTTTGCACACCAGTTGAAATAACTTTAAAGAAAGGAAACTTTCGTTTTTCGGCCTAATTTTGCCAGATTATTTTGTTTTAATCTTACAATTTTGTTGAGATATCTATAAATGTTTATTTCAGTTATCTATTAGTAATATGTTTGTATGTGATAGTAATTATAAATTTTTCCTTATAGTTTAAGTTGCTAAAGAATTATTGTATTTACAACAACTTAATTACATCCCCCCCCCTCTTCCCTTTTTTTTAGTTTACTTTTGCTTTTATTTCTTATTATTTATTTCATTTTTCCAGTATTTAGAAAATGCTCAACCTGTGGCCTCTCAGTCAATCGAAGTAAAATCTATTTTTAATTTTTATTTATTATTATTTTTAAAGCTATATTAATTTTATGTTTATGTGTGATTTTGTTTTAATAGAATGTTTTTATATTGACAGTAAATTCAAATACTTACATTAAAAAAATTTCTCTTTAGAAAATTATCTTTCTTGCTCATGTGATGAAATCGGTCTTTTGACAATTTAGTTAAACAACTCGATAGCAAAATGTATGAATAACATATGTTCTTCTAATAAACAGTATAAAATTATGTGTAAGTTTTTAATAACAATAAATTTTTACTATTTTTTTTCATAAGTATATACGATTATTTGTTGATCAATAGTTCTTATTATTTAACCTCGCAAGTAATTTTAGTACAAAAAGTAGAATTCCTCTTTTAAGACATTTGCAATCCATTATAAAGGCATGTGATTTTATGATTTATAAAGTTGTACAAATATGTTCTAAAAGCGTTAAAACAAATCTTTTTATTCTAAACAAGTAAGAAAATTCCAGAAAAGACTATTTTATAGAACATACAATACATTAAAAAAATATTATATACATTTTAAAATTGTCCCGTTGAAAATGTGTTGTTTCTGTTAACAATACTTCATTTTTTGCTACCTATGCACTATATGTCATGTGGCGCTTACTACAATCACCCAAATAAATAAAAAATTAAATGCATTATGCACGCCATAATTTCAAATCCTGTCTTATTCTAAGCAATAATTTTTTTATTTTTGTTTCAAACAGCAAGGTAACTTATAATTTGAATGTATTGCTTAGATTCAAATATTTTGTTCTTTGATCTTTGTGGCGGTTTGGCCTTCATTTCATTGCAGTCTCTACAGGACCACTTGTTATTATGCTGCTGTCCTCTTAGCTTCAACTTTTTTCCCTAATTGTATATTTGAATTTTACCCTTCAAATAAAATGCCCAATCAGCACTGAAACCACAACAAATTCAGATAAATTTGTGTAACTTATAGATGATAAAAGTGTTCAATTTAAAGTTTGCAAGTTTATAATATCCACAATAGTGTCCACTAATGGTAAACCACAGTTTTATACTCTATAGATTCAAAACACAATGTGTCTTACATTAGTTTTTTTATAAAACCAAATTTTGATTATAATCTTCATTTACTCATATACTAAAAAAAAAAAATTGCCAGAAATGTTGTTTTTAAAAATGACAGTGTTAAAATGTGTTTTTAAATTCTAACAATATCTAGGAAAATGATAGAATGTATGAATATAATAAACGTTATAGTAATTATTCTACTTTCAGATCTAGTATTTTTTTTTTCATAAATGCCAATCGCCAACTTGTTCATAAAAGTGTGTCTTTATTCTAAAATTTAATGAATAAAGCCTTTTCCCTTGCATACAGGTATCATGGATCCGCTTAAAGGACTTCCACCTTCTGACCGTGGGCCAGTACACGTATACGAGTGACACTCGCTTCCAGTCTGTGTACATGCACATCTCAAACGACTGGGCCCTACAAATCAAATACCCGCAGGTGGCAGACGAGGGTCTGTACGAATGTCAGATCAGCTCCTTCCCCTCCAAGAGTGTTTACTTCAGACTGTGGGTGGTTGGTGAGTGGCAATCCTTCGTTATTAATTAAATTAATTAATCATCTGTTTTTAGTTATTAATCTGTTTTTGATATATTTGGTGGCCTGGTCAAAGAGTACCAACAAGTTATAAAACCATATAAATACAGCAATAAAAATTACTGTTTTATGGGTATGTTTTATTAAGAATAATGTGCCCTGACCGTGTATCTGAATGTAAATTTTTGCCAAGTTTCTAGGTTTTGTTTTTACAAATTGATTCACGTCATCAGAAATGAAAATAAATTTATATAAAAATCAAACTATGAATGTAGCTAAACAGGGTTAATGTTCCTTTTAAGTTGTTTTTTCATGTTATTTCATATCTTATATTCCGTATAAGATCTGAATTAAAAATTTTAATTAAAATTAATATTTATAAAAATATAAAGCTCTATTGCATCCAGTTTATAGTTAGCCCACTAATGTTCAAATAATTTGTTCAATTGTGAATTTATGTTCACTGCTTGGACGTTTAAATATTTTCCTATTATCTTGGATAACATTTTTTACTTTTTAATTAATAGTACAGAGATAGCTAGTAAGTTATACCTAAAACCTTTCAATTAAAAAAGTATTGTATAATTGAGTATTTTTTATGAATTTAAAAATTGAATGCATTGCTGAAAAAACTGGAGATCACTTGACGTGATATTACACCCATCAGGGAGTTAAAAGGATTTTTAACCCTTTTCCCTCCTCTGTAGCGACAAAATGAGGACCGAGAGCAGCCATGACTTTTTGTTTAAAGAATAACGCTATATTTTTTTCAACTTGTTCTCTTGCAGTTCCGAAACAAATTACAATTTTTCCCCCTCTTTGAGATTAAATAATTCTGAGAAAAAAAATATAAATAACTGTTCTGTAGAAAGAACGCAAAGGGTTACATGAAATAATAATAGATCAAATTATTCACTTTAAAATATTTGTCTTTTCATCCATTTTTCAAAGCTCTTTGCATTTTCTTTTAATGCACGCAAAGCATTATCTGACATGTCTATTTCCCCCTTCAGTCCCAGAAGCAAGGATAGTGGAGGGTCCTGACATGTACGTTGAAGTGGGCAGCTCCATCAACCTGACCTGCATCATCATGGACAGCCCCGAGGCCCCTGCCTACGTCTTCTGGTACCACGAGAACCGCATGATCAACTACGACTCGACACGGGGCTCCATCACCGTGCAAAAGGGGGGAGGGAACACTGCAGTGAGCAGGCTGCGCATAAGGGACGCACAGAGTGGAGACTCTGGCAACTACACCTGCGCTCCCTCCAATGCAGATACTGTCAGTAGCTTGGTCTATGTGGTTAAAGGTATGCAATGCATGGATAAATATTTAATAATAGTACTGTTAAATTTTAAATCTTATCACATTTGAAATTCGATTGAAAGGGGTTTAATAATGTATATATTATACTCTTTCATTATGAATATATACTAAAAATTATTAAAATTCATAAAATATTTTAATATGGTATGTTTGTTGTAGTGTGCTCGGATATCAGCCACCAATCAATTTTGTACTTAATCTTGATGCATTTTTTTAAATTGAAAGTGATAACCAATAAGAAAAATTTACATTTGAAATTAAAAATATTTAAGCAATTTATTTTTTGTTCTACATAATTTGTTTCTTTAGATATTCCTTTATTTTTTTGTATTCTGTATTTTTTGTAAATACTAATGATCTTATGTTATATAATTGTTCATGAGAGCCATCAATTCTTGCTCTTTTATTGCATTTCTAAAACAATTACATTTAAAATAATTTTTTTTTAAATATTTAATTTAATATCATATATATTATTTCTGTAGTACAGATACCTTTTACGGCCCTTGTACTCAATGGATCTTAAAAAATGAAGGTATCAAAAGAAATAAAATTTTCAGGAACAATAACGAATTGTACTTTCATATAATAAAATATCAATAATTTTGTATTTTAACATAGTTTATTTAATCCTATTTAAAAAAAATTATACCTGGTGTTCATAAAATAAAATTTTAATGACCATCTACAAGCTCATGGCCCATCAATATTCCCAGTGTAATGTTTCATAAATATTCTATAGTATAATTATTTTTTTAAGCTGAGCTGATCAAGCTCTGTTAATAATATTTGCTGACAAGTTGTTTTATTTGCCAATTAACCTATTGTAATAACTTCTTTCTCCTTTCCCCATTAAAAAATTATTTGTACAATTTTAACCCATGATCTCTTGTTAAAATACCCTCTTTAAAATACAATTCCTAAATAATCTTGTTTACTGAATTTAAGCAACTAGATTAAAACGTTTTTTAAAGCTTATATATTTAAGTTTTTTAATCTGTGCTTGAAATTCCCTGAACGATTTCTGAATGAAATTGTACTACAAATAAACCCAAAGAACTACCGAGATCTGTTAAAAAAAATCCTCAACTTTTTGTTTTGTAGAACTTTCTGAGTTTTGTTAATCACATTGCTGAGAAAAAACATTTTAGTTGTAAAAATAATTTATTATTGCATTAAAATGTAAATTTAAGTATTCATTAGTAAACAATACTTTTCTTTTAACTACTAATACAAATCCTAATGTAATTTGTAGATCGTTAGAATATATTTATCTACTATTTTGTGTAGAGTTGTTCTTTTACATAAAATTTTGCTAAAGGTTTTCTTAATGACACTCTTGTTAAAAATCCAAACTCCATATGCTTAACTTATGTTGTTTCAGGTGAGAAACAGGCCGTGGTGCAGAACATGGAAGGCTCGTCTACTCAAAATGGTCTTGTCATAAATGTCAACAATTTCTTGCTGCTTGCTGCCATGTTGATGATATGTTGCTTGAGGAGATGACCAATCTGCTCCGATGATCAAGCATGGATAGTAAGATCATTTATACTAATAAAATTACTTCTGGGGGGGGGGGGGGGGGGGGGGGTATTTGATTGCTCATATCTGAAAAAGAAATATCCAACTTTGATGAGACTAGATAAAAAAATATTAGTTTTCACTTGAAAGAGTATTTAAATCTTGAGTTTGCACAATAAATTTCTGAAACCCGGCTCTATTATAAACTATGATGTTAAAATAAGTTTCTTTAGATAACCTTTTGTGTTATTTCAAGTGAAGGTTTGCCATGTAGGTTGGTGTTTGTTAAATATGTCATGATCTAAATGTTCTTACATTGTATGTGAAGTGCAAACTTTGAGAGTAGGTGCCAACTCACATGTTGTTTTTGCTATCTCAAATGAGCAATTAACTTCACACTAAAGTTATACTTGAATTATGTCTCAATAAAATTAATGACAGAGGAAACTCTTATTTCATTTGAACTTACTTTAGATATCCATGTGTCATCTCTAATATTCCTTTTTTTGTGCAACTCTAGTTTTACTTAATCAAATTAGATATATGTTTCTATGATCGATATTTTAATTTATTTGTAATTTGTTTCATTTTTACCTATTAAACTTAGAGTAATTTCACACACCAGCATATTTTTTATTTAATATTTTGTTAAATAATACTGTTGCTATCTAATAAAGTTAACTTGATAATTTGACATCACTTGTTCAATTATCTAGCATTTCGCTTTTAGGGCTCTAGGAAAAAGGCTCCCAAATGTCATAAGTGTTGAATTATAAATGTTCCGAATGTTCATGTTCTCTGAGTGAAAGGCTCTGTATGGTTATAGATTTGAGCACTTGGGAGCTTCATAATATCAGATATTTTCTGAACTTTACTGTCTGCTGTGTATCCCATTTGAGTCTAATATTTCAAGGTGGTGCAATAGATCCCAAGTCAGTAATACTTGGTTTACTAGAATTCCACACCAAAATCACAGTGTAAAAAAATGGAATATTTTCAGCTATATTCTTGATTTGTAATTTTTTATAATTTGTAAAACATGCAAAACGGGCAATTTTTAGAGCCGCCACAGATACTGTATTAAATCAAGAATGCTATTCCATTTGTGTATATTACCCTATTATAAAAATAATCATTTCTAGCCCTCTTAGGCTGTGATTTGTATAACTTGAATTCAAGACCTGGACAATATTAAATTCCACGTCACCCATTTTTAAAAATTTGAATAGCTGAATAAGAAGCTCCTCTTTTTCCTTGAGAAAATGTAGCACCATTTGTTTGGCAGACGTCTGAAAAGTAGAACCTGATACGGTGTACTTGATACTTTTATCGTTGAGCTTAAATGATTGCTCGAGCATGAGTGAAAGTGTCAGATATTTAAAATAAACCACCGCAGTACTCCCATCTCAGTTAGTCAGTTATGGGAAGAAATGAATAGTACACATGAAGCAAATCTTGTCGGTAAAGAAAGGCAAGGTCACTGTGAAGATGTGAAGGTAGCAGGCATGTGCAGGCCAGACAATGTAGCACAGTGTGTTTGGCTAATGCCCGGCATTACACCTGGGACTCTATGCATACTATGTCTATACTTTAAACATTGAGCTAAAGCAATTGCTCGAGCTTCAGTGAAAGTATTGGGTATTTACAGAGACGCCCACATGCAGACAAATTTCGAGTTCCAAGTCTCCGTAATTTATTCCCAAACCATTTTTGTATCCCTGTGTTGAACTTGTCCTAGCAAATCGATATCTATCAATGGTGAACCATTTCTTTGTTGTTTCAGTACTAACCACAAATGAATCTTCAATGTGAACTTAACTCCATCTCCTTCCTCTGGAAAGAACTTTTATCCTTGCGTGTGATTGGAAGATCAAAAAACAAAAGTGGAATGTTTTTTGAACTCTATTGTTGTTGTTGTGGAAAGTTGACTTTTATGATTTCCATCATGTGTTTTCAATCCATTGCATGGTAGCTGTTTGACTTGTCAATGTTCTTTAGACCATGTTTGTTGATGCATTTCGAGTACTATTATTTATTGTACGATTTTCATTATTTTTAAGTGCAGCTCTGTAAATGAACTTGCCAAATTTACAAATGTTTTTATCTATTATCTTTTGACTTTGACATTATTTATCCTGAGAGAATAGTGCTCAATATATATGTATACCTTTGTTATTTTTTTCTGGAATATGTTATGTTTTTTTTTTTAGTTTGAACCTATTTTACTTATTTTTGTTTTTGAGTTTTATTGTGTGTGGTACTATGAGTTCCTCAAAATCATTCATCATCAAATCCTTCAGCATCACATTTTACACAATCTCAAGTTTTATAAACTTTATTTGTTTTATTTTTAGAGAAACAAGAGTTAAACACTCTATCTCCCAATAGAAACATTGATTAAATAGCAAAATAGAAACTATCTTTCAATTGAACTAAGGTTTTGCTAAAGTAATAAAATAATAATAATTTAGTGTACAATGAAAAATATGTATAAATTTTTTAATGTAGAAACTGATACCTGTTTAAGCTCTATTATAAATAAACGAAAAATGTTATAAATTCAATTTATAATTAGAATATACACATTACTTTAAGTAACCTTTTTCTTTTAGTAATCAAATTTTTAGGATATTTTAAATCATTATGTAAATTTTTGTGTCTGTATATCATTGTTTTTATAGGTTACATTTAAATCATGATAAGGTTAAAGTGTTAACCGAAATATCAACCAATTCAAAAGTAAATTCGATTAATTACTGTTTATTTCATATCTGTCAGTTGAAAATGCTCATGTTAGATGCAAAATTACGATAAGCTTAAAATGTACGGTTTTGGAATAGATTTAATTTCACAATATAATACATTTCCTAAGTGTACAAGTTGTTATTTATTTTAAAGAAATTATTAAAATATGATGTAACTCATTAAAATTGTTAAAAAATTTAATTAAATATTTAGTTTGTGAAAATAAATTTTATTTGTCCAATTTTATTTTTGGGTAATAATACAATTAATAAATTCAATTATAAATTTTGATACATATGCCTAACACTGATTTAATAGAAAATAAAAATGTGTTTAAAAAAATATCATTATTCATTCGAACATTTGCAAAATTTATTGACAATTTATTTTAACTGTTAAAGATTTTTTTTCTGGTAACCTTGATATTGGGCACTTCAAAGCAAATGAAGTAGTTTTATTCCATTACAATAAAACAGGAAGTAGTAACTTTTTGATAAAAGGAATGTGTTTCATTGACCTAAATTCAACTTGCTAGTATTTAAACAGTAAATTCTTGGAGTGCAAAATAATAATTTACTTTAACTGACACTTTAGTTCTTAAAAACAAGGAAATAATGGAAATAGTATTGTATTATATAGTGTACAAATAATTTTTCAAAACAATTGCCTTGAAACCCTTTATAGCGCCATTTCATCAGGTTAACTTCAAATATATATTTGTTTCCATTCTTATATATTGTTGTATTATATTAAATTATTACAATGAATGTCTAGTTATATAATGTTCAATTGATGTATTTCAAGAAGCAATGATTCTTTATAGTTGTTATTCTACAAATGCATGATTTAGATGTTATTCTCTTTCAGTTTTGTACTTAATGCACTTATATTTTGATATTTACTGCATAGCATGTTTTTTGAAGTTGAAAGTATGTCACATGTTTTAAGCTATTTTTAAACAAGCTTATTATCATTTTAAAGAAATTATCTTTTACAAGATGTGTAATGTCTTTATGAACCCGATAAGAGTTTTTTGAAATCCTGAGTTTTCAATGTTATTAAATAAGTCATCATGCACTGTAATGTAAAAAAAAATATTTTATATCTTTTAAATATATATTAAAAACAGAGTACTTATATTTTATCTTTTGAAATGCACTACTTATTTTTACTATCTAAAAAGTAGTTCTTATTTTATTTTCTGAAAAGAAAGTTTTTTTAATGTTTTTGAATTTTATTTAAGTAAAGAAGTATACATTTTCAGCCTGTGCAACTAAAATAGTTCTAGCGTTATTAAAGCTAATGGTATTTTCAGGGTCGCTAAAATATATTTGTCCATTACGCTTGTCAAAATATTGTGACTTAGAATAATACATGTCTAAGTAAAACAAAACATGCTGAAATTTATTACATTTTGCATATATATTATTAAAATTTATCAGTACAAAAAATATAAATTCATAACAAAGTTTTTTGTTGGAAATGAATTTTAGTGCTTTCTTTCTAAACTAAGGGTTTTGTTGATGTATTATTTGTACAATTATGTTTATTTCTAGCTATGAATTCATAAAATTTAGCTAATTTCAATTTATTTTAATCTGTTTCTTAAAACTACTGAAATAATTATACAATTTTTCCTACTTTAGGCTGGATTTTTCCAAACCTTGTAGATATAGTAATTTTCAATTCTGCAATCAAGTATTATGGATCAAAATGTTTAACAAATATTTCTTACACAATATCTAAATATTTGTTATTTCCAAGAAAATTGTTTTTATTTAGAGATGGTTTTATATGTAGTCTCATATATACAGTTTAATATTTTTTTTTAGTTCTAAGTAAACTTAATTAATTTAAAAGTTTGCAATTATACACTGAATTCTGGTATTTTTAGTTTTAATGTTTATCTCCAAAAAGATGATCTCCAGTATGTTGTTATACACATCAATATCTGTAATGTATGTAAGGTTCTTAAATATGTTAGTTTCTATTTTAAAAAATATAATTTTGTCTTTTTGTTAAAGAATTATTGTGCTCAATTTATTTTATTTTACACTTATTATACGAGGCTGATATTATTAGTAGTATGCTTGTTCCTATTTTATTTATTTATACTTACTTCAAATAATATTTTTAATAATAAAAAACTTTAAATTGCATGCCATCCAAAATGTCAGTGTGACCACTATTTAAAATGTTAAATGTTTAAGAAATTGTTGAACTTATAAAAACAAGTGTTTCTTTTAAGAAGAACGTTTTCTGCAAACCCCATTTCATAAATAATTGTTTTTAACTTTTTTTTTATCTTTCACTTGTACTTTAAATCTCGATTAGGAAATCTATTTATTGTTTTAAACGTGATTAATTTTTATGTGGAAATTTTTTAAGAAAACACTAGAATTTTTAATAAGAAAACATAACTAATAGTATACAAAACAAAACCTGCTTGGAAAAATATTCTATTTTATTTAATCAATGATTTGTTATTTCCAATAACAGGAGTAATTATTTTTAGTGAATTTTTAACATGTGCATATCTGAATATTAACAGGAAATAGAAATGCAATATGTTTTACTGAAAAGTAAATAATTCACTAACATATATATTATATTTTTTATTTAAACTTATCATTCTTAAAAACAATCTTGGAATTATTGATAATATAGAAAATAAGTTGCTAAATATATTGCAGCTCTTTTTACAGCTACATTTAACATTTAAGAACTTCTTCAACTAGACATTGTTACTTAAAAATGTTGTACATAATGAACAATAATTTATTCAAAATTGTAAATAAGAAATTTTAATAGCTGTTGTGCGTGAATCCTCCGACTTAGTTTGTTATGTACCATACATTTAGCAGCATGTGATCATTTTTATGGTTCCACAGGCGCAGAAAGAAAAAGTTCATCATTTTGTGGATTGAAGTGCATGTTTCTGCAATAATTGCAATTTCAAATTTACCCCATATTTGGTCGGTCCTGTACAAAGCAGTCTATCTCCCTAGTACAAAGAGTTGATGACAGAAAACTATCGACTAAAACTATTTATTAGATAATTACTAAAATTTTTTAACTAATCTTATTCAAGCAATAAGAATTTCCTACAAGTCCTGGTAGTTTTAAACTATTTTTAATTTTCTACCTCCCTTGGAAACTTTACACATGTTGCTCGGAACGATATTGTACTCTTTAAATAAATTCATGTATATTGGTAGGCAAAATGGGAAAACTTATTAAAGTGACTTGACATCGAAAAATTTCTAAATTTTACATATTTTAATTGAAAGCATAATTTGTAAATAGAAAAGGGAATTGTCCATATTAATTTTTTTTAATTTACAAATAATGGCTTTTAAAAATAAAAGAAATTGTACTCTCAGTTTTTCTTTATATATACCTGTTAATTCAAACCTTATTGTAACTTTGTGATTTTTTTATACGCTTTTGTTAATATATTAAATTAAGCAATTTTACTTTATATATTTCCTTTAAAATATTTAACTAGTCAATTACTTAATATTAATTTGGATAATTCATATCATAGTGTTAGTGATGTTTTATATTCCTCATAAAACATTAATTAAAAAAAATTACCGTGGTTACTATTTATAAATGTTAATAAGTGTTTTTTTTTCAACATATTTAAGTATGAGCTTTTATAATTAATAAGAAAATGTTTCAAACCTTTTATTAATTTTTTTTTTTAAATAAATAAAAAAAAGCTTTGATCTAGTACACACATGTATTTAAATATCAAATGCTTAAAAAGTAAATCATAATTTGAATGATATCTTCCCTAATTTATTAAAAGTCATACCCAAATTAAATTTATATTATAAGTCATTAATTATTTTGTATGTATACGATAACCTTTCAAGCAATTTAATTTTTAAATGTTCTAAGGCTTTATATGAATAAAATTGATTTTTCCATTTTGTCTATTACATATTTATAAAATAAACACACATAACTTTCACAAATGAGTTTTAATATATTTTTAAACTATGATTTAAATCACACGTGATTTATACTTGCCATTGAAAAATACTGTACAGACCTATTTGTGTTTTGTGAACTTCAAATTATTTTTTGGATGTGTGGTGATTTTGTCTGTGTGAACCTGGATAGCTACAGTGTGTGCATAACTGCAACTTTAATCAGTTATGTCTAAAACTGAAAAAAACTAGTCCTATTTCTTAATGTTAAACTGCATGTTGGTTGCAGTTCTAGGCTGTGCGATGATCAAAGACTGACGAAAGAAACTGCTCAGACTTTTGACTCAGTTTTTTTCTCTTAAGGTTTTCAGTAGTGCTTCTAACTATGACTCTTCTAGTCAGCTGTATTCAAGAAAAGTTCTATTAACTTTGTTGGTGTTATGTGAAGATGTATTATATGATCCCTAGAGTTAAATTTGAATTCTATTTGCCATCATTGTAACAAAGTACAATTTTAAGTTGATTGTTCTGTACAGAAAGGTGTAATAAAGTTGTTATTGTATTGATGTGAAGTGTTTTGTTTTATAACTTAACCATGCATAAACTTTCACATTTAGTTTGAATAACAAGGAAAATTCCCAACACTTCAAAATTTGTACCCAACAAACAAAATGTTAAAGCCCTCTGCACATTTTTCTTGGACTGGTTTTTGGATTCATTATAATATTTAATTATTTATATAACTTGTTAACCAAAATCATAGCTTCAGTAAAACTATTACAATGTACTTAAACAAAGATTCAAATATATATTTTTTCAGTTCCTAAATGTTAAGTTATTTTGTCAGATATACAGATATTCTAAATTACTCGATTCTTTACCATTTTTCTTTATTACATATATTTTGCTTACAATATGATGCAAAAATACTATCCTCCCTCTTTAACGTATGCAGCAAAGAAATTTTATGAAAATATTTCAATGATTTCATTTTGTATAAAATTGTTGTCCCTTTCTCATTTGGAACAATTACTAAATATAAGTAATTGTTTGAAACAAAATAATTCATAGTAGCTAACAGTAATGCCATTTATGTAGTTAAAGATGACTTCACAAACAATAAATAAAAAAGTAGCTTGTTTATTTAAAAAAATTCAATAAACACTGATTTGTATCACAAATAACTACACATTTATTTACATTTTGTTTGATATGAACTATGTCTCGTCTTCATTTATGCAAGTTTGTACCATTTTCCTTAATTCAGGATTCTCCATAGCTGCTGCAATACGTTCTTTATCATTTATTTGCTTGCTGACTAAAATGAAAACATTCACACCATCACAAATTGTTACAATTTATATTACAATCACAATGCGTAAATAATAATGTAAATTAATTAAGGACTCACAGAGCTACCGATTGCACATACTATACCAACTTTCACGGGTCGATTAAAAACTATCCAATGAAAAATATATTTTAAATATGTCAAGTTGGATTTTCTCTATAATATAACTGTTTTCCCTTTTGCCGCAATAAGAATCTTTGAAGTCATTTGTGGTATTTTTTTTATAAAAAGTTATTTGATGATACATTCTTTTAAAAGCTGTTTTATTAATTTTCAAAATAATTCTTGACAGGTGAAACACTAAAATAATTCAGAGTACTTTTGCGATTTTCCCTATCGCGTTTTTGTGATCTCTATTAATTTATCAACAACTAGACGAATGAATTGGGACAAACACATAGTTTATTGTAGAAACACTTACATGATGACACAGATGCCGAACTTGAATACAGATGCTAACATATACTAAATCTTCACAAGATAAGCATTTATTCAGCCGTCACTGCTCAACTAAACTCAAACTAGCTGGGCATCCCAATTCTTAAGAAATGTCTGATATTGCTGCTCAAAAACACCAGCTTCCCTCTGCTCTGTTCCATACATAATTGAAACTTTGTAGATAATTTATAATTGGTATTGATTCTTCATGCCCAGTTGGTTGCCAGAAAATAATCCATTTTTAAAGCTAAGCAAAAAAATTTGCTAATTATATAATGCACACTCTAAAATTGTGAAACTGACAAAATTATAGAAGTTTCCATTGGCCAAGTTTGCGCCTTGCTGGAAACCTTGTGAATGGAACAGCTGGGCTCGCAACTTAAATATGTCCCTAGGGACAGTGGCGGCGATTGGGTGCTGAAAGTGGGGGGGCAAGATAAAGGGGAAACAAGAAGTCCCCCAAATGGGAAAGGGGGGGGACTAAAAAAAAATGTGCTATTATATTGCTATAAAAAAGCTATGGTATTGCACACTTGTATTTACTCACTATTTATTGTTATTTGAAGTATACCAACTTAAAATACACAGTAAAAAAAACTTAATAACATAAATTTAAGAAAAGAAGTTTTCATACCATAAAGCTGATTTGAGACGAGCTAAAAGCTTTCTTTTTTCGATATTCTGACTTAAAAAGGCAAAACAAAGCACGATAACTTTCAGAAATACTATATAAAAGGGCCACAAAAACTAAAGTCCAATTTTCAGGAGTATAAAAAGTATGAACTGTTTTAACTAGACCCTTAAGCGAAGGCTACGATGTGTAAAAAGACTGAGCTATGGCCCTGTGGCCTTGATTGAATAAAAAAAAATCAACGTCTGATTTAAAAACAAATAAATATCTAAACAAATAAATATCTATCGGAGTTGTCATAAGTCATATACAGTTTGCTCTGTAGACTCCAAAATGACTGCACAAACGAGAGTCATAAGTCATATTCGGCGCCGTTTCGCCTTTTTTCCCTACTGCTTATATGTAAAACTGAGAAAACTTGGGAATGAGTCATTCTGATAGATTCTGGGTATTTTGTAGATTTAATACGTAGTTACAATAAATAATTTCCTTGATGTTTTGGAAATCAAAGCATTGAGAATTTTAAAAAAAAGCTATTAAATCTTTTCTGCCATCATATTTGAGAACATTCGCTGATAAGTAAAGTAAACAAATATACTTTTGTGGATTGTGTTTTAAAAATGTTAAAATCGGAGATTTTCTGACTAAAATAAACTATTTCATAACCAAACTATTTAATAAGTAATCATAAGTAAAATTATTATAAACTATTTCTTTCAGAAAAACTATAGAAATTATATGGTTGGTTAAAAAAGTTAATCGCTTTGATTAGACTTTGCAAATGTATGTTTTGTTTTGATTTAATTTAACAATTACTGGTACTTTAGAAGCAAAATTTATTAAAATATACTACTTGATTTAATATTCGAACTCGCAATTTGGCGCTCTTTAAAGCCCCAAGTTCCTTACCGGGAGGTTGCAAGCCCGTTCTCCCATCGTCCAAACGTTTGACGTTTGGAGGCGACTTTTGCACATTAAATCTGTCAATGAGAGGGGTTTGATCCTCCTGAAACCTTCCCCCCCCCTCCTTATTTACGTTCCTATGGTAGTGTGAGGAAGTTGGGGTTCAAAATGTTTCCTTTGTTAGGCAATGCAGTAAAACAATTGACTTGTAATTTAGTTTTAAAAAGTCTAATATAAAAAAGTTGCGGGGGCAACATACGAAAAAATTGCGGGGGCAACCGCCCCCCCTTGCCCCCCTGAATCGCCGCCACTGCCTAGGGAAACGGGGACCAAACATCTTTTTTAAAAAAAAGGACCTACAAAATTTAAATCCTCATTAAATTTTAAGTCATTAATGTGAAAGTGACAAAATTTTAGGAAAAACACAATAAAGCAAAAAGAGTTTAAAGATAAAAGAGTTGATAGAAGAATAAATTTTAAAAAAAGTTATAATTTCTATATAACAATACAGGCTAGTCTCGCACTTGCAACTATCGGACTTACAACTGAACTATTTAGTTGCATGCAACTGAAAAATTCAAATTGTATCTGCTCATTTAGAAATAATCGGACATCCAACTATTGGGCAAAATATCCTTTTAATCTATACCGCGCTAGCAACTTTGTCAAATAATCGACAATCTGGAGATTTCGAAATCTGAAACGTGGCAGTATTGAGTTGAATGCAATTAAAATAATCGCCGGACAGTTGCCGAGAGATTTTTTAGTCACTCAGCAGATTAAAAGTTGCAGTGCAATTATTGCTTGTGCCCGGCAAATAATTTATAATCAGAGATTTGATTATATCAGTCACAAGTCCATGACTTTTCCCTTCCTAAATTCAAGAGTTTAATAACTATTGGTTAAATAGTGTACAGGTTATGCATTAAACATCCCTATTCTTAAATCATAGCACCAGCTGACTGCAAAAATGTATAATTTCATTTCCAGTTTTATAACATTAATTCCATTCGAAATTCTTCGAAGGCTGCATATATTGAATATAACTCTTCACATGTCGTTTTAAATAAATGTATAATATACTTTTTTCATGACTGAATGTGCTATAAGCTGTTTTACTTTTGGCAGAAATAGACATATCAAATAAATCAGTGAATGAACATATAACAGGCAGCACATGCATGACTCGTTTTTCCAGTACCCAAAGTAAAAATTTAAAGAAATAAAAATTAATCTGAATTTTCTTTTGAACTATAGAATTCTACTATTTCAAACATTATTCCAACCAAATTTTTGAAGCAAGTAAATTTGTGCAAAAATACTTTTTTAATATTTTTGTAATAATCTCATGTTTTTATGTAACTTTTTAAATTATGGTCCGAATAGAAATTTAACAGGGATACTGCAGAAGATGTCTATTTTACAAATAATATGTAAATCGAAAAAAAATTTCAAATTACAATACGAGATACTGGGAATATACATAATTACAATTTTTATTTGCACCTGCTATTTATTCCTTCCCCTGAAGAAGGTCTTCATTTACAATTTGTTTTTGATACAATGCATAAATGAGATCCGGTGGTCTTGGAAGGACAGAAATTGTTTACAGTCTACACCAATGTTAATTACATTTGTAAAGACAAAAACAGCAAGACTGCTCCTTGTTTAATGATATTTTGAGAATTGTAACACCCTATTAGCAGGCTCAACATAAATACGAGCATGAATGGTGATTTTTGTAATGGCCATTACAAAATGAAAAAAAAATCTTTGGTCAAATACGGGAGGAAAACGGGACAGAAATGTGCTATCATAGGCATAAAGGGAAAAAAATATTTTTGCTAAAATTAGGGGAAAAAGGACTATATAAAAATACTTTAAAGCATTTCAAGTTACAAAAAGGACTTTTAGGGAAAAAAGGGATCTTTTACGAGGCCTGAACAGTGCTTATTTGGTTTTTTAAATATCTGTAACATTACCAAGTTCATAATTTTTTTAAAAAAATAATTTATGAAGAGAAAGATTTTTTTTAATATCAAGATCAACAATTAAATTATCTATTTTAAGTAACACCAAAGTTTAGACGAGGGAAAAATTGATGTCTTAAAATTGTGCAGAAATATCTGTATTTTGTATAAAAATAAATTGAATGCTTTAGTCAGTATTTGCCTTTTAATATTAGGTTAAAATATATGCTCACAAACATTAAAATTGTTTCAAATTTTAACTTACCAGCTGCAGCAGTTGTATGAGTTCCTTCCTTTAGATAAACATCAAGCTGCAGATTAAAGAAAAAGCAGGTTCACACACTGAAATAATAATCAGTACATTTAATTATTAACTATCAAAAAGTTATAAAAGTACCTTGTAATGTTTCCCCCAATACTTTTCCAACTTCGTTCTAACGCATAAACCTGTAAAAAAAAAATGTTTTACGTTCTTTATTTGCAAGCATTTCACATAACAGTAAATATTATAAGATATAATTAAGGAGAAACCAGTTGCAGTAAAAACTAAAAATAGTTGGAAAAAAAAACATTAGTGTAGTAAAGTGTAGCTTAGCATAGAAATATTTTAGAAAACAAAGCTGTAAATTTAAAAATATTAACATCAACAAATAAATTTAACTAGTATTTGATTTATCCAAATTCTATGCATAATCACAATTTTTAGAAGCTTTAAAGATATTACAACCATTCTGAAGGCTTAGATCACAGGTTTGAGGTGGATGGACCTATGTAAGGCAAACTCTAAAAAAAAAAGTGTACAGTGCTAAAACGGGATAAGCTTCCTTGAAGATTTTAATAAGGAGGAAACAGCTTGATGGCATGACATGAAAAGGTGGTGAGGATACAAAGGTAAATGTTAACCCTTTTTTGGTTGGCTTTACGTGTCATAGATTCAGCATTGTCTGAAACTGTATGGTCTGCAAGAGACCATATGAGCTAGGCAGTTGTGACGGACCTGCATATAGATCAACTTGCGTGCATCACCGTGGCCTAGTTGGCAGGTGACATTACTTGATTTGTTAAGAGTGCTGCATGGTTCCTGAGTTTCCAAAGTAAGGTGAGGTTTGCGTTTGGTGGCGTGCACTGTGCAGGCGTTGCCGATCTATATGCAAACCATCACTTTCTCACAGCAATTAAAACAGAAGTTGTGTAAGCAGAGTAGAAGCCATTTGCGATAGCATTTCTCAATACTCAGGGTTCGGCCAGCTCATGTGTCTGCCGTATCATGTTAAATATCCAATAAATTATAATTTGCTCACTTTGACTCTTGTCCATTTATGTGACCCTTACACAATGGGTATGATAGAACAATTAAATGATTAGCTTAATTAACAGGATAGAATAGATAGATAATTACAGGCCAAACAATTAGAATTCAGGATAAAACATTAAAACTGTTTTTCTTAAATTCTTGAAAATGAATGTAACATAATTTCGAAAACAAATCTTACCAAGAAGGGGTTAAGATATTTTCAAATTTGTTTCAAAGGAAGCAAGTTTTTAAAAAACGAATTGCAAAATAACTTATAAGCAGAATATTTCATTGTTGTAAATTATCAGAAAATTCAATTAATTAATCATTCAACTTTGAGATTCTGGGTTGACACTAGTGGCATAGCCAGGATTTAGTTCAGAGGGGACCAAAGCCAGATTATTCTATAAATTATTATATCATTAACTTGCTTACTTAATATTAATAAGTCAGTTGGAATACTTTAAAACTTACTTTAGTTTTTACACAAGTTAATTCTTTATTTAACAAAAACTATTTTGTTTCAGATAAAAAGTAAATAAGAATAAAAGTAGATGTGCTAAAATCTTAATTTATATTACTATTAAATGGAATATCACATAAGTTAATTGAATTGCATTTTTATTTTATATGCAGAAGAAGATAATGAGTTATATACACAAAGAAATTTAACAATGAAATAATTTTGGATTAAACATTAAAAAAAAAATTTGTATGGATAGGGGATAGTTAGGAGATTGCTGGGCCCTTGAGTTAGAACTTGCTCTTTAAACTTAGTATTTTCTAAGAAAATTTATCAAATATAACTTAATATGTAATGAATAAAAAAAACATTTAAGGGCAAATTTAATTCTATCTTGTATACTCCAGATTAAATTTCGGAGAGGGCTTGAGCTCGGTGGAACTCCCCTGACTATGTCTCTGATTGACACTGAGTTTCCAGTAAAACTTAAAATAGAATGTAAGCATTTTTTTACTGATATAAACATGGCAAAAATAGTAAAATAAGTGTGATTTTCTTGAAATATTTCACAGCTGACATATATGGAAAATTAATAACAGGTAGTATCAAAAACAACATTGATTTGTTTTAGGAAAGACAGAAAAAATAATTCTATGCTTTAAACAAGCAATTTTGAACAATGTTTTCTCTGACACTACGCCACAATGAAAGCTCAGATTGACAATTTTGTTAATCAACATTCCACCCCTTTTTTGTTGTTGAAAAGTTAGCTGAGGAAGATCAAAAATTCTTACCAATAACTGTAGCTAACGAACAATGAGGCACTGTAGGAGTCAATTCTATTCTGATTATAGAGCACTTTGAATTTAGTGTAACGGATATATCGTTTTCATTTATTACTTCCAGTTCCTCCAATGTTTGCGGTTTTTCCGGGTCACGAATTGTCTTGATTATATCTGTTTAAAAAAAAATGATAGAATAAAAAGTTCAAAAACTTATACGTCTATGGCTATGACAAAGTTTTAAAAGATTTACCATAAATTTCTCCTCTTAATTCTTCTGACGCAGAAATTAAATCTGTAGGTTTATCCATTGAGTTGTTTTTATTTACATCTCCCATGCATTAGTTGTAAGGATTCACTTCAGTTTTCAATATAGAAGTATAAACCAGATAAGAAAACTTTTACAAATAATTTCAAATTTCGATATTTAAAGTAAAGTTATTAAAGTTTTGTTTCAAATAATCTATAATTATTAAAATGAGCTAAATTAATGGTTTTTATGCATTTTTCAAAGTGTTTTTCCTTATTACAAAGTTGCCATGTCACTAACTGTAACTTGTATTATTTGTTATGTTTTTCTTTTCGTTTCCGTCAGAGAAGCGTTGCATGCGAATGGTTTACTTTGGGTCACGATCTCGAATAATAAGCCTGTTACCGGTGATTCTTGCTTCCAGTGACCACGTACGCAAATGCTTGAGACCTCTCTCCGTCACTCTATTCCGTTACACAACTAATCATCGTCGATTGCCCGAAAACTGGGGCAGTAAGAGACTACAGCGGTACAAGTTGAATTACATAAGAAAGATGAACGATCCCAAGATTCAGAGCTTGCTTCAGCCCTTTCGAACAGCTGTTAAAGAACAGGTAACGCAATAAAAAATATCATTGAAATAAGTTGCACTAAATTGTTAATATTTTTGTTAAGTGTAGTTTATAATACGTTTTGAAAAAGTTTATTACAAAGAAAATACCCGGCGAATCTGGGGTCAATAATCCTTTGACACATACGTAAGTGCTAGAGTTACAAATTTACTTTTTGTTTAAAAAAAAAATTAAGCTAACGAAATTTACCAAGTAAATCTCAATAAAACTCTACCTAGAAATTTTGGTTAGATAATTCCTATAAAAATGTTTTTCAGTTGATATAAAAATATAGGTATCAACATATTTTTCACTTTCACATAACTTATTCCACATTACCATAGCGTGCAATGGTTTTCCAGAATTTGACCAATAAATTAGTCAAAATTGAAATTGAATTTTTCAGACATCAAGTATTATATCTTGTATGGGTGTGGCCTGTAAAAACAAAAATTTCATTTGTTTGGTGTCACTAAATGTAAAATGTGTTAACGTAAATTTACCTATCTTGACAATATCCATACTTTGAGAGTCGCGCAAAATTGTAAAATTCAAATACAAAACATAACATTTTAACAAGAAAATAAAGTAAACAAATCAAAGGTAATTTGGATGTATTAACTTCATTCAATAAATCCTGAATCAATACACAGTGAAGTTATGATTTATATAACCATTATAAATTTATGATTTGTGGGTGAAATGTTTATATTAATGGTCAAAGAATCGAAACTCAGGAACTCAAAATGTTTAGTTCATTGTTTAAATATAAATATTATATCTCTTAAAATTTATACCACTCTGATCATGGAAATTTCTGTTTTATTTCAAGGGAGATTTAGTTCGATCTCTCAAGGAGAGTAAAGCCCCAGAATTGGATGTCAAAAAAGCTGTCAATGAGCTGAAAGTGAGGAAAAAGATTCTGGAAGAAAAGGTAATATATGCACAGCTAACATGTAAGGATTGTCTGTACAATGTACTTATTCTAGCCATTTTATATGGTTGTACTACTGGATGATAAATGTTATGGATTTTAAAGGACTTTTATTTCACAAAAAGTTTGCTATTTATTTATGGACAACAAAAGCCTCAAGAAAAACAAACATTAAAAAAAAATATTAATATATTTTTATTTTGTTTAATTTTTTTAAGCTAATTTTTTATTAAAGTGTCATATGTATTTTATAAATTATTTCTGATTTTACAGTCCTTTAATTGCCTAACAGATACTGAAGTGTATATGTCCGATCATGTATCTTTCATTTTCCCAGTGTGGTACACATAATATAAAAATTCTTATAAAATCTCTATTTGAAATTCATTTCAAAATAAAGCATAGAAAGGTCTTTTGGAATTCCTTCTCATTGAAATATTTTTTTTTAAATTCAAAGGGGATGTGTTGAAAATATAAAGTAAACTCTCCAGTAGTGAAAACAAAACTACAGATTTGATATTTTGCTTATCTGTCAGTGGATTAAGTGGTTGTTAATTTGATTTTCATAAAATTTCGTTGGATTTTATTTAAGTTTTCTGTCATCTTAATTGCATTAATTTAGTTTTTACCAACTTGTCTTGTACATCGTTGGTAATGTATTTTTTTTTTTTTTGTTAAGCTTTAAAAAAAAATTGTCGGCTTGTTGAAGAAACTCACTAAGTCACAAAAGGCTGTTTTGAGGTACAGTAGAAAGTCCGGAATCGTTGGGACTTCGAAAATTCCGATTGCCATTCAGACAATTAAAAATATTCCTTTCTTTTAGCTTATGGAAGGGTTTACACATATTTAAAGTATGAAAAACTGCCTGTATGTGACTAAAATTATATACTAGTACATAAATATCCAGGTTAGGTTTAAAGAATTGTTTTAATACATGTAAACATAATTTTGGTATCCCTCTTCCTTTTGCATAAAGTACCATTTTTGAGGCAACCAAGCAGATCATTTGTTATATTTTAATGTTGCTGGTCAAAATCTTCTGGTTAAAATATTGTATTATACTGGCCAAATTCCTTCAGTGCTATATTTTGGGAAAAAATGTCTGACATAGACATTTTTATGTTAAGAAAATAGAGTACAAACTATGCAACCTCAATGAAACTACAAATATTAAATAAATAATTAAATATTTAGATCAAACTTTTTTTTGTTTATTTGCAGTTATTCATTTTTTCACTCAAACTTGGGGCCCTACTTAGTTTAGCTCCCCAAGTGGACACTTAGGCCATAAGCTACCATTGTGAAAATGTGAATCAATTCAGTGTTAATATGGTGACATTTAATATCAATTCTCTCATTCTACACGGACAAGAAAAACGTGCAGGAGCTTCTCGGGGGATTTGAAAATTCATATCACACGGTATGAATTCTCGAATCAATGAGAAGCTCCCTCACGTTTTTTCCATTTGGGTAGAATAGACCTAAAAGAGATTTTTAAAATAAAAGTGTGTTTATATGTTTTGGGAGTGAATGATGTTTCAAAACTATATAAAAACTTTTTATATTTTCTATAAATGATAACCATGTTTTTCCTTTGTATTTCACCTTTTTGTTTTTATTAGGAGATACAGCTAGCTCCTCCAGAAGTTGGCTTTGACCGTGCTCGCATGGAAGATCTATTGAAAAGACGTTTCTTCTATGATCAGTCTTTTGCTATATATGGAGGTATTTATATATTTTAATGAAAAGCATCTATATTGTTTAACTTTGAATCTATATTCTGTAACTCGAATTTATTGTCCTTACTATTAGGACAATATTATTGCAATTGTGTACTAACTAGGTTTTATTATCCTACTTGCAAATTAGCAAACAAACATTGTTTTTATAAAAAAATTTATCGATAAAAATGTTTCAAATTATTTTTTAGCTGAGAAATTTACCCCAGAAATTATGACATTACAAAAATTTAGCTCCTGATAGTGTAAATTAAAATAAAAAAGAATATTTTAGTTAGTATGTTTTTTGTATAGGATTTTTTTTATATTGAGAAAAACACAGTTTCCAAGCTAAACTAAATGATAATATTTCCTAATGTGCATGCCAATTTACTGCGTTTAGTATATTGAATAATGCATAAAAGATGCTTTTCTCTAAAACATCTATTTTTTTTTTTATTTGTTAAAGATAAACTGTTCTTTCTTATGTTTTTAAATAAAATTATGTCAGTTTTTATAAGCATTTAATATTTAGTTTATTTTATACAAAAAATAATCATATAGGTACTGTTACTTTTTAACTTCCAGAGTTTTATTATACTTAATTTTAATCTTAGTTCTTCTGAAAGAAGCTTTTTACTTTAATCCCATTAATGTACCTATAGTTTTTATTTTAGTATATTTCATTTTCCTGGTTGCTAATAGTTACTTATTTGAAAAGATTTCTAAGTTGTAAACTTCCATTACACATGTAAACTTTCAATACTACCCATTTCTCTCTTTTCTTAAACCACATATTCAGTTTGACCTTTAATTCAACTCATCAAGGAATTTTTTGGAATACAGAGTCATTGACTTTCCTCTCTTCTAAACTAGTTCTCTTGCTTGTCATCTTGATAAACTGGTTTTTCCACTGTTCTGTGCAGAATGAATAAATTCCTTTGATGGTGGAATCACATTTAATTTAATGTTGAATAAGAGAAATTCTGTTGGTCAATATTTTATCTATATGTTAAAAATATGGTTTGCATGTGACATCATTGATTTCATAAATCAGGAGTACAACTTGTATAATTAGTTTTATATAAATCCTACTTAAAATTTTAATTTGACTTAATTTAATACGACATATTCTGTTTTATTGCATTTATAAGATTGGGAATTCAGAATAATATTATAGGTTTAATATCAGTATAATCTAAAATATATTTTTTTTTAAATTATTTACAATTATATAAATATTTTTAATTTCGAGTTATAAAAGTTAAAAATTAAATTGTACAAACTATTCACTTGAATAAAGAAATAACATTTAAATAAATGCTGAAGCATATTTCAAAATATCTTGTTTACCTATATAAATGCTTAATAGTCTAAATAAGATATCATAGTATAAATTATTGAAACAGTCCACCCAGAAGAAGATATATTATTTAATGTAATCAGGGGCAGTAATTTATCCCGATTTTAAATTTGAACTGTACAAATCTTAAATAAAATATTCAGTTAATTATTTATTATAGTATAAATTATTACTATTATATCTACAAATTTTATTGTCATCAGGATTATGTAAGTATGCTAAGTTTCAAGTTAGTGTGATATTTTGGATGTGTTAAAATTAATTTTTAAGATTTAATAATACAGCAACAACATATTGAGTTATATATGAGCTATTTTCTTTGAAATAGTAAACACAGACATATTCCTGTTTCTATGCCAGGAGATTTTTGTTTATAAAGGGTACATTATTAGATTTTTTTATTGGTTACTCTCCAAAACTAGTTATTAATTTAAGTCTTTTATTTAGGACATGTAACATGTTTAGAGGGCGGTTAACCTTTAAAGGGCGGTTAACCTTTAGAGGGTGGGAGTTTGATTTTAACATGGGATTCTGACCGAAATATCGGCCACCCGCCCTGTAAAAGTTAAAGTGTTGATCAATGACTGTAAATTTTTGTTTTTTGACCAAAATAACTAATGTGTACTTTGGCATAATATAATAATAGGAATAGTAACTTTGGCATAAAATCATAACTAATGTGGTCAGGGGCTTATAACCACGATGTAAAAAATCATGATTTCTTTTTAATCAATAAAATCTGATTTTTTATATTTAAATCAATTTTTTTTCTTCAGATTTTTTAAAATTTTAAATCATATTTTTTCTAAAAACATTTAACTTGTCTACAGCTGTAAGTCTGGTAAATGCAAGGTGAGCAGGGTATATAAAAATGGGTATTTTTTTATTTGTGTAAATATTCGTCCAAATTACAGGTATTTATGAAATATACATTCATTTTTTAGCATAGTATATTTTATATATCAATTTAAAGTCATATTACCCAGGTTTTTACATATTTTGGACATTTATGAAAGGAAAAATTACATGAGTATTTAAGATACATAACTACTTCTATTTATTTAAGAATTTAACCTGAACTTTCTGGAGTTATTACCTATTTCTTTTTTAAACAAACTCATATTACGTATTTATAAACAAGCTTATCACATTAGCTTCATTATTATAAGTTAAGTGCTCTCATTGTCAGTCATGTTCCAGAAGTCACACTCATTAATATCCTTGAATAAAAGTTACCCACAATTCTTTTCTAGTGGGAACAATTGTTGAAAGATAATGTAAAACCAAGTGGAATTATTAGTTTTTGCCATGCGAATAATTTTTTTTATAAACAATTCCGTTGAAAGTGGCTGGTTTCTGGAACATGGCTGTAGTGTCCACTCTATCGGTAGAAAACTGGAAAAAACTCTTTTAGATGTAGGATAAAGAAAAAGCTTAAAGGGTCTCTAAACAGATGAGAATTTGAAAAATAAACCTTAGAGACACAACCAGAATAAGTTGAAGTGACCATAAAAAAGGCACCATCATTGAGATTTTATTTCCAACAGGATTTCTAAATCAATAGATACCCTTGCTTGTATCTAATCATTAAATATTATAATGTTTCAGGGGTGACTGGTCAGTTTGACTTTGGCCCCATGGGGTGTGCGATGAAGAACAACCTCCTCAACCTGTGGAGGTCGCATTTCATCCTCGAGGAACAGATGCTGGAGGTCGACTGCACTATCCTCACTCCTGAATATGTCCTCAAGTAAGGATCTGCATCGATTTTCTGATTATCCTATTATTACTTGTGGTGGGGATTCCCAAATGAGCCAAGAACTGCGACCAGATGTCTATTGTACTAACCCCAAAATATATCTGACCCCTTATAAAAAAGACCCATAGCTGAGTACCTCTAATCATCTTACTGGATAATCATTTTCCTATTAACAGTGGAAGAGTTAATAATGTTTTATTAAGGTTCTCAAGAATTTGTACCCAAACAATTTAGAAGTATGTACTGATTAATGATCATTTAAGCTGTTAGATTTTTAGCTAAATGTTAAAAGAGATACAATTTTTTCTAAAATATTGATATTGCTTTTTGCTAATATTACAAATGATTATACGGTAGAATGATATATTCTCCTAAACATGATACAATTTATTTCTACTAAAACACTATTTGAAAAGTATATATATATTATATAATAAATTATTCATTTTATATTTTTTGTGTAAAAAAAGATAATCTCAATAGTTGTCTACTTTATCAATTTGCTCGCTTTTACTAATGTGATTTCCAATTATACTATAAAACATTTTCATATTAAAAAGCATAATGGTTGTATAACTGTCATATTGCCTTGATTAATAGAGCCATGACTTTTAAAAGTTAGTTTGTTTCCATGAAGTTTAGGTGTGTTAAAAATGTAATATTTTTTTTTATACCATTGTAAATATTTTCAATTTTGTCTTTCGTTTTAAAGGGCATCTGGTCACGTAGACAGATTTGCTGATTTAATGGTCAAAGATTTAAAAAATGGTGAATGTTTCAGACTTGATCATTTAATAAAAGGTATGATATTATTTTACTTATTTCTGCATTGTTGTAATAATATTTTATTTTTCAAGCATTTTCTAATAAACAAATATCAGAATTTATTTTTTTAAAGCAATTGAATGTATATATTACTCCGATCAAATGTTAGGCTCTCATATGGTTTTACAAAAAGAGTTTAATAATGTAACAATTATTTTGATTTCTATGTATGTGTTAGCCACCAATGAGTTGATATCCCTTGGAATTGGTTATATGTACCCTTATTAAAAAAAATTATCTTGTGTCACAAGATTACAAAAATTGTACAATAAAACTAAAACAGTGTATTAAAAGTAATGCATTGTGTAAGTGAATTATAATGCCAATATTATTTATAGTCTATTTGAACTGTGCCGATTCTGTCTTTAATTGTTCAATGTCTCATTTGATTTCAAAATAAAATATTCTTATTTTTCTCTCTCAGCAAAATATTATAAATTTATGATTTTAAGCTGTATTTTTTAATATCAAACATTTGATTATTAATATTTTTGCTTTAAAAACTTAAGACGACTGAGATCATATTTAGGCATGTTATTTTTTGCGAGTTAGTGGAATTCCACTTTATTGAATGACCAAGTTAACTAAGTAATGCTCTTATTGATCACCATGAAAGTAAAATTTTAGGTAATTTTTTTTCCAATTACAAGTCTGACCATAGTGTAAAATATATTTACAATTGAGAGCAAGCATTTTGCTTATTTGTATTAGTATAATGCTGCAATGTAAATGACTAAATGTCTACTGTGTGTATAAAATAGGAATGGGTTTTATATTTTGTGTTCTAATTTCTTTTTAGCTCATTTAGAGAAGCTAATGACTGAAAAGGGTGTGACACCTCAGCAGATTGCAGAATATGAAGATATCATTGTCAAAGTATATTTTTTTTGTCATTCATGAATTACTCTAGCTCAATTGTATTAAATCTGTTCATTCAGATCCATTGCTTACCAATATCAAAGGATATGTTGCTATTGTATTCTTCATGCTTGCCTTATTATTCATAATTATTTAATAAATTGAGCATGATGTGTTAATTTTGACATATGTTATGGGGGGCTTTTTTTGTAAAATTTAAAACTTTCACTTTGAGATAGCCTGTTTATGTCTGCACCTTGGTATTTAGTATCATGTATTTCTTTATAGCTTGATGGTTGTTCAAAAGATGAAATGAATTCACTTCTCAGAAAGTTTGACATCAAGTCACCCAATACAGGAAACGATTTATCAGAGGCTTTGGAATTTAATCTCATGTTTAGCACTTCCATTGGTCCAACTGGAAATCTAAAAGGGTATGCAAATTATTTCATGATTATTATATATTTAAATAATTTTTGTGCCTTTCAATGACCTTTTTGTAAAAATATAAATTACCAATTAAAAAAGGTCATAAACTCTGCTTAATGTGGTTAATGGTATCACTGTTCATTCTAGGTGTTTTTTGAAGTGCAACCCACCCATTTTTCATCTCTTCATTTTTTGAAAATTCCATCCGTCTTGCCCGTTTCTGTCCAGCACAAGAGTTTTTGCTTCCTTAGCCGTCTTTAAAAATAGCCATCGATTAAAAAAAAAATTGTGAATCTGAATTAAGTGACAGTAGAAAAACAAACTTCTTTTTAACTATGCATGTTGAGCAATCGCGATGATTACGCGGGAATTTCAAGTACAGGCACAATCCAATCCTGAATCCTGTTGGTTGCCTGTGCCAGCATATGAAATACTAAATTTTTTTCTGTGATTTTTTTTAAGAGATGATGGTTTGAGGCTAGGTTACCAAATTTTGGATTTAAGTAGCCTTTTCATTAGTTTTGTAACGGGTCTGATTAGGACTACTTACCAATTTTGTTAGGTGAAAAAATTAATTTTTAATGTTTTAATTTAATTTTGAAATATTTGCAATATTTAAAAAAATTTCAAATATTATTGGTCCTACCCTGTAGAGTTTCTGCTAATTGGCCCCTAAAACCAGTTTTGAAAAGTGTTATGTATTCTCCTTATCAAAGCCGCACAATTGACAAATATTTACACTTTCATTGTTAAGAATTTTTTCGAAATTGTGAAGAACATACTTTTTATTTAAAACGTCCATAATTTCTTCCAGGATATATGATGGCACGAAAAATTCCCTTTTTAAACCAAGAAGTGCTTTTTTAATAACGTGGTGCCCTTTTTCTGCCAATAGCGCCCTACCCTTTTTATTTATAGAGTTAACACTGATGGTATATTTATTAAAAGAGAGTGCAAAACTTCCCTAAATATTATATATGAAAGTATGTGTATTTACGTTTGCATTTATATTTGTATTAATCATGTTTATGTTTGTATGGATATTTTAAAATACTTAAAATTATATTGCCCTCTGTTAGAAAAAATTACTCAAGTGTTCCTGCAAATTTACCTTCAAAATATTTGGTTGTCTGTTTTAGATTCAGTAGTAATGTTTATTTGATTTTTTTAAAGATTTTTTTGTTTTGCATCATAAGTTTATACAGAATTGGTTATCTATTATACAAAATTGATTACCAGGTCTGTATCAATGTTCCTCGTATAGCAGCTGATTAATAAGAATTTTTTTTTTTATAAAAAAAATTTTTTAGGGGACATCATTGATTAATAACAAATATAAAATTTTATTGCAAAATAACTTTTATAAGTTTATTAGTGTATACCGCAATGAGACGCCTATCTCCCCTACTTTAAAATATTATTCTCCTTAGCAATTTTTAAATAAAATGTTCAATTAAAAAGGCTCTTAGAAGATTATTTCATGATGAAATTTTATTTCATGAATTTTTCATAAGCTACCAAAAATGTTTTATTAAGCCTTAGTGCATGCAGATGTACCAACTGCATTTTTCATGAATTTAAATCTTCAAGTTAGAATCTATATTGCAACTAATTATTGTAGGAAAACAAATATATTTTAATTGGCTTATTCCTATGATTTTTTTTTTATTCCTTAATATAGCGGTAAAATTTTTCAAATGACTCTCCTGAAATATTAAGAAAATTTCACTTACAACATCTATGCAATAAGGCATAGATATTAAATTTTTTGGTAAGATTTTGTAAATTTAACTCTACAAGATTGCCCTTTATATTCTAATTGAACTGTAATCCTTAATTGCTCTTCCTAGATTAATATAGTTCACAAAATTTTAGTATCCCTTATACTAATTAGAAATTAAACTAGATGGCTATAACAGTTTAATCACATGAATGCATTTATTGCAATGATGATTTGTATGCAGATTCTGAATTTTATCTTATGATTTTCTTTCTAAACTCCATTCCAGTTTCCTACGCCCAGAGACTGCTCAGGGGATCTTTGTCAACTTCAAGCGCCTGTTGCAGTTTAATCAGGGGAGACTTCCCTTTGCTGCTGCACAAATTGGGAACGCGTTCCGAAATGAGATCTCGCCCCGCACGGGGCTCATCAGAGTCAGGTAATTGAATAACTATTATTCATTCCTCTAGAATTTGAGTTAATGATTTTTAGTATTTTAAATAAGGATAATCATTTTGTTATCCAAAAAGTGTGGTCTAATGGTCTGAATCGCAAGGAGAATGTTGAATTGGCAACTGAACTTGTTGAAATGAACGTTATTATTTAAAATTATTAAAGAATTATTATTATTAGAATTATTTACAAATTAAAAAATGCATGTACTTTGTTATATTACTTTTACTATCAGATGTAATTTTCTAATATTAATCTAAATAATGGAAAACAGCTGTCGTATTGTCTTCAAGAGGTTTTTACTCCCCTTAAGTAAACTATACTTTATAACATTTTGCATTTAAATATAAAATTACAACAAAATGCATTTAAATATAAAATTAATACTGCTTATTAACAGTAATTAAAATGTTTCTTTATTTAAAAAATTGTCTATTTTAAATTTAAATTAAATTGCTTTGATTTTCAACATTTTCTTGAATTTTTTTATGTGCACAAAAATTATGCATTGAAATTTATATAGAAAAGGTTACCTTTCTACTTAGCTTTCAACCTAAAAAGTAGATTTATATTATTTTTAAACTGCAGTTTGCAATGGAATGCATTTGCGATGTATTACTACACAAAGTGAGGTATACATCCAATGTGAATTTTGTGACCCATATTGAAAGCCTCATAAACTCCTCATATAATGCTATTACAGTATTCTTAAATGTTTATTTGTAGAGAGTTCACCATGGCTGAAATTGAGCATTTTGTTGACCCACGTTGCAAAGATCATCCAAAGTTCTCTAATGTGCAAGACCTGAAGCTGACATTGTATTCTGCCTGTAATCAAATGAATGGCGAATCTGCGGCTGCCATCACAATAGGAGAAGCTGTTAATAAAGTATGTAGTTATCATCTTTAAGATATCCATAGTTAAAGATATGCTAAAATAAACTGCAGTTAAATCTGAAAAAGGTATATCTAAGTAAAACGTGTAATAATTTATAAATTAAAATTTGTGCCGCACAAATTGTCTGAATGTGCATTAGTTACACTTTTTTTTAATTTCTTATCTTCATGAAGACCATCTTTATAAGAATTTCTCAATAATGTATTAGAAACAAACAGTGTCAAAATTGTTATTTATTTGGTTGTTGATACTGATTATTACTAATTTTCAAGCAGAAATTGAAAACTTTATTTTTATCTTTGTTTGCTGGAGCTCGTAATTTTTTTAGTTAATAGTTATTAAAAAATATCAAAAATAGGATTTATTTGAAAATAGTTACAGTGTATAATTTATTTGAACTGTTTCCGTTTGAGCTTCAAAAAATATTTTTAGGTCTACTGATTATACAAGTATGATTATAGCTGTACATTGTAGGTGTCTTAAGTAGGCGTCTATGAACCAGAGACGCTTCTAAAGAAGTTCATAAGTTAGTGGAGAAAGCTGGTTTGTTAAACTTGTACAAATCAATAAAATATTTTTAAATATGTTTACTAATGCTTAGTGTTCATTAAAGTTGTTTTTCATCAAAATTGCACCCAAAAAATGATAGATTGCTTTTTAAGAAGCTTGAAGTAATTTTGGAATATTTGGTAAAATGTTAAAGAATTTATAAAATTCGTCTTGTACCCTGACCTGTATAAATATATAGTATTGTGCTAGTATTAAGATATTTCTGTTTCTTTTATACAATTAAAAAAAATATTATTTAAATGCCTATGATATTTTAATAATGTAAAACTCTTTAATGTTAGTCAGTTACTTTAAATTAGCCAATTGTATAACAGGGTATCGTGGCCAACCAGACACTTGGATACTTCATGGCAAGGATATACCAGTTCCTTGTGACAACGGGGGTGAATCCAGACAAGCTCCGTTTCCGTCAGCACATGTCTAACGAGATGGCGCATTATGCAACAGACTGCTGGGATGCAGAGATAAAAGTGTCCTACGTGAGTTACTTATTCTGTTTTAGTTTAAAAAATATTTTAGGCAAGTATATAATTTCTTGTTTATTTCGTGTGTTTGTTGACTTTGATATTTGCATATTATTTTTTTTATTGTACATAACCATTTAGCATAAAGCATTATATATATATTATATATATAAAGCATATATATATATATATAGTATTCCCTATTATATGCTTTTATATACACATTTTAAAAACCTAATATATATATATATATATATATTCTTTTCTAGGGCTGGGTGGAGTGTGTAGGATGTGCAGACAGATCCTGCTATGACTTATTGCAGCACACAAAAGCAACAGGTATCAAGCTCAATGCAGAAGGCCAGCTCAAGGAATCCATATCCTTTTCTTATTTCCTTTGAAATATTGTATAATCAAATATGGTTTTTTAAGTGTGTGTAAATTTTCCTCCACGGACTAAGACTAGGAAAACTGTGTGCATAACTTGGTTGTCCCATTACCTAAAGTCTTTAAATGTCTCACTTGACAGTTAGCATCCTTGCCTCCTATTCAACTATTGCTTTTATTAAATGTTGACCAGTACGTCTTTAGTTTGTGCAGTACAAAATGCTCACATTTAATTGTGATAGTTTTTAATTGCTAATACTTTGCAAAAGTATTAATGTAATATTATTGTGTCAATATTGAACGTAGCTGTACGTCAAACAAGTAACCAACATTTATTTTTATTAAAAAAAGTTTTTAGTATAAAATCTGTTTCAAAACTGTTATTTATGTAGCTGGTTGCTAACACCATAAAATTGCAAACTAATCTTTTTTCAAGATCCTTTAAACATAAATTTTTTTAATGGACATGAAAATTTTCTTTCTAATAAAAATATAAGTATACATTCTTTGTTGGCCCCAAGCTAAGCTTAATCAGTCTTGGCATTTTCTGTTTTAAAGAACTTTAAAGAATTTGTTATTGTTTCTGTCTGTGCAATATGAATATTTTTATAATTCTTAGAATAAAATCTACATTCTTTTTGTGGACAAAATTTTAACATGCATTTTTTTATGTACAAATTATTTTTTAACTACATATTAAAAAAATTTAAGGTTAAATGTTTCCTTAATATGTCATACAAGACTGTGCAGGTCACAGAACTTCAACCTCAAATGGCCTTGATAGGGAAGTCTTTTAAAAAAGATGCAAAAGAGATTACAAGAGTACTGAAGGAATTAGATGAAGACAACATTGCTCTTGTTGAAAAAGAACTTGAAGGCAAAGGGTATGTAAAATTTGAATTAATCATCTTTCACTACATTTACCCCTTCCCTTTAAGGGCAATTTACTCTGATCAGCCAAAATGTTATAACCAAAATTTGAAGTGTATGCCGAATACTGCATTCAGATATATTTGTAGAGGATCCTTGATTGAAGCCTACTGTAATTTTTTACACTATTGCCATTTAAAATTCCTTAAAATCCTGAGCAGTCTTCTTTCCTTTTTACATGTATGAGCATTCAGAAACTGCTCATGACCACAGGAAGCTCGTTGAGATACAGGTTTTTTTTTTGCAACAGCCCAGTCTTTAAACACTTTCACTTCAGCTGCTTTTCAACATTTTGCTGATGCTCACTCCAAGCATTTACCCCATGTTCAAAGTCTGTCCAAACGCATATTATACTCTTCTACTACCGTTGTCAGCAAGTATCTTTTCCTTTTTTATTTCTCTCTTGCCCTCTGGCGGAAACTGTATGATGCTACAGCTTATTTACTTAAAAATGGTTGGTGGTCATACTATTTTGCTCACTCAGTGTATGAAGAATATTACACAATAAAAATTTAATTTTTAATTTTGAAACAAATATTTACATATACTGTAATTTTTTATTAGAATAAGAATGTTTACAACTGTTTTCATTCTTGGATGAATGCTAGTTTATATTTTTTCAGGCTTTATATCACATATTTGCTTAAATTTTTTTTAAGTTTAAATCGCAATATAATTTAACCACTTTATTGCTCTATATATTAAAAGCTATTATTTAAAAAGAATTGAAATAAAAGTAACTGGAAGTAATATTCACCTCAAAATAAACACCTTGCACAAAAATCGTAACTTTATTAAAAGTAATATATATATAAATTAATAAAGCAAGTTAATACCTTAAATATAAGAAATTGACTTTCATGTCAGTAAGTTTTGTCTCCTTTTTTTTCTTCGTTTTATCAAACCTCATAGCTGTGAAGTATAAATCCTTGACTCTCATTTCGAAGGTACTGGGATCAAATCCTGAAAATAAATCAATACTGTAGGCAATGCTTTAGAATTAATCTATATATAACTCATGGCGCCTGTTATCTAAAAAAAAATTGTAAATTTTTTATATGATTTTGTTTAACTCTCTGTTATACTATTACAGGGGTGTTGCGCCTGCGCAAATTGCGCCAAACTGCGCCAATTCGCGATTTCTGCTCCAAGCTGCTCCAAAACACCGATTTTTAGCCAAATTGCGCCAAACATGCGCCAAATTCATAATTTTGCCGCTAATTTTAATTTTTTGACCCTATATAGAGAATACAATTATTTCTCTTCTGTAAATATGTCCCTCTACTTAACTTTTAACTAAAATATATTCATAATTTGCCCATTTCACGATTTCTTTAGACTTAAATGAAAGAGGAGGGAGGACATAGCAAACTTTCAAATATTCTGATAGTAATGGTGCAATGGACTTTAAAAAGTACATTGATTTCATTACAAAGTTACACTTTTTTGGATATACTCTAATCTATCATTTATGAAGACATATTGACTTTGTACTTTAAAAATTAAAAGGTGCATGATAGTTTTCGTTTGGAAGGTACTATTTCTTAGTTAAAACTTCATATATTTTGGAATAGATTTAGTTTTTAGAATACATTGGTCTTGGGAATATATTTAAGTTACAGAAATTGGGGGTATATTAACATTTGACATTAGTTTTTCTTTTAAATTATGATTTGATCTATTTTTTAAAAGGGGGGTACATTTTTTTTATGCTTTTGGACTTTAACTTTTACAGGCCATTGGGCTTTTACTTGTATAGGTACATAAAAAGTATATTTCTATTTTTTTTAGAGATAGGTTTAGGTTTTATGGGTACACTGATTTCTTTTTTGTGCATTGTTATATTTTTTTCTTTTTGGGATAAATTAGGATTTTAATTTGGGGCGTACATTAGACTTTTCTTAAAGAGGTACAGGGCTTTTTTATTGACACAATGGGCATATTCCATAACGGCTTTTATTTTTAAGGGCACATTAAGTTTTATTTTAAGGGTATGTTCACGTTGGGCTTTTTTTTTGAAGAATACATTGGGTTTTTCCTTTACATAATTTTTTTTATTATTGTGTAGGTACATTGTGCGTTTCTTTTTTGGATATATTAAGCTTCTACTTTTAAGGGTACATTTTTTTCCCCCTTTTAGGGCTGCTCTGGGGCTTTTCTTTTTAGGATGCATTATGCTTTTAATTGTTCTTTAGTTTTTTATTTTAAGGGTACCCTGGGTGTTTCTCTGGGTGGTACACAGGGCTTTTCTTTTGGTGGTATATTGGGCTTTTCTTTTGGTGGTACACAGGGCTTTTCTTTTGGTGGTATATTGGGCTTTTCTTTTGGTGGTACATTGGGCTTTCTTTATGGGGATACACAGGGCTTTTTCTTTTAAGGTATACTGGGATTTTTCTTTTCGGACATATTTTTTTTACCTTCAAGAAAACCCTTTGGGTTTATTTTAAGTGTATTTTGGGGTTTTCTTTTAGAGGTACATTGCACTTTTACTTATGAAGATGTTTGCACATTATTTTGGGGGGTAAATTGGAAATTTTATTTTAGTAGTTCATTTGCTTAAAGGAGTACACTTTTTGAAATACAATTGGTATTTGTTGTAAAGGATACACTTTGTGCATTTGCTTATTAACAGACTTAAAACGTGTTAACCAATACAGCCAAATGCATCAAGGTAGAGGGTATATATATTTAAGTATCCAAAATTCTCAAATAGGAATACATTTTTTTTCTTGTATAATGTACAATGGGCCTTTCTTTAGATAGATTAGGCTCTACTTTTAAGGGTACATTATTTTTTTTCCTTTTAGGTATACACTGGGGCTTTTCTATTTAAGCTTTTAATTGTTCTCTGGTGTTATATTTTAAGGGTAGATTAAGATTTTCTTTTGGTGGTACACTGGTTTTTTTATGGTACACTGGGATTTTCTTTTGGTGGTACACTGGGCTTTTCTTTTAGTGGTACACTGGGATTTTTCTTTGAGTGATAAGTTTTTTTTTCTTGTATAAGGTACACTGGACTTTTATTTTTTAGATAGATTAGGCTCTACTTTTAAGGGTACATTGTTTTTTTCCCTTTTAAGTATACACTGGGGCTTTTCTATTTATGATACATATAAAGCCTTTATTTTTTTTCTCTGATGTTTTATTTTAAGGGTAGATTAGGTTTTTCTTTTGGTTTGTACACTGGGCTCTTCTTTTGGTGGTACATTAGGCTTTTCTTTTAATAGTACACTGGAATTTTTCTTTTTGGAAATTTTTCTTTTTTTTCCTTGGAATTTTCCTTTTACCTTAAAGTGTACCCTTTGGTTTTATTTTAAGTGTATTATAGGATTTTTTTTAAAGGTACATTGGACTTTTTTTTTTTGGAGTTGTTTAGGCATTATTTTAGGGGCAAACTGGAAATTTTTTTTACAAGTTTATTTGCTTAAAGGAGTACACTTTTGCTTTTTGTAATTCAACAGGTATTTGTTGTAAAGGATACACATTGTGCAATTGCTTTTTAACCGATTTAAAGGGCACCTACCAATACCACCAAACGCGTCAAGAAGGAGGTTATCAATTTCACTTATATATTTTTTTTCTCATGTATGTATATTCGAGTGACTTCTATTCTAATTCAGAAATTTGGAGATAAAAAAGTTATCGGATAGAGGATGCATCACTTGGGAACAAATATCCGGTTGTCCGGCATTTAACTATCAAGAATTCTGAATTAAATGTACCGTTTGAAATTTTTTTTTGTCCTATTTCAAAAATTATTTTTTTGTTGGATTGAGAAAAATCTGCTTCAGCAAACAAAAATTTAAAAAACAAAAAACAAAAAAGTTGAATATATGTAAATATTTTTTTTATTTTTATTGAAAATTTTTAAGTTGGAGGCAATTTACAAATACCATACCTAAATTTTTAGTATTAAATATTAAAAAAATTTCAGCTTGTTCGTAAAATAAAAATGTCTTTAGTTTTTAGCGGTTTTTTTCTTGTTAACGTTTTCTTTAACAATATTTTATAGTAGGGTTCTATGGTTTTTTTCTTTTATGGATGTATTCTTCTTTCCTGCAAGCTATATTACGTTTTTACTGTTAGAGGTACATTTATTCTAATTTCAATGTAACATTAAGCATTTACTATTAGGAATGCATCATGTTTTTTACTTAAATTGTGCATTTTCCTTTTAGTTAGGTGCAATGAAAACTTCAGTGTTCATTTAAGTTTTTATCATTAGGCTATGATCTAGAGGCCTTAGTTTTCTGAGGTTACATCTTAATTCATGGGGTACATGAGAGTTTTGAAATTTAGCTACACCCAAAAGCTTTATTAAATTTTAATTTCATTTGCTCCAAAAAGCCTTTTTTGCTGCTCCGAAATTTCAACTGCTCCAAAACGCCTTTTTGCTGCTCCAAATTTCGATTTTACCTGCTCCAAAATACATTTTTGCTGCTCCAAATTTCGATTTTACCTGCTCCAAAATACATTTTTGCTGCTCCAAATTTCGATTTTACCTGCTCCAAAATACATTTTTGCTGCTCCAAATTTCAATTTTACCTGCTCCGAACACTGCTCCAAAATGCACGAAGCCGGGCAACACCCCTGCTATTATCAAATGGTACATTTCTATTTTAACTCCCTTCCATATATATTGACTTGAAACTTTAGCTTGCTTGCTTAATACCTATAACATTATGATACTTTGTCATAATAATTATTACTAATAGTTTGTTCTAATTAAAAATAAAATTTCGTTTTATATTGAAAATTTTGTGGCAGATAGTTTTATCAACACAATATTCTGGTAATGTGCTCTATACAAATGTATTTTTTTATGAAGACTACTTCACAAAGAGCATTGTGAATTATTAATATTATTTGTTGTAGTTCTCAGAATACATTCTAATAAGCCTTAGGTCACAGTCTAATAAGATATGTTTGTGGAGTAAAATAAACCAATATTAGCAATTGTATTTAAGATGTTATGTTTCTTTACAGGAATTATAATCTCACTGTTGATGGAAAAGAATTTACCTTAACCAAAGAAATGATTAAAGTCAGTCGGGCAGAAAAGACTGTCCATGGTAAATTTTTATTGTTGTTGAAATGAGTTTTTATTCAATTTGCAAAATTATTGTTATTTTTTTGTGCCTGATAATTAAATTATATGAAATCATTCATTTCTTGTGGCATAAATATTTTTATTTTATTCACATAAGATAACACAATTAATTTTTTTGGGGTTAAAAATGTCATTTAAATTACTTTAGTTTCTATCTTTAGGTGTAGACATACTGTGAGAAAAAAATCTTTGCCTTTCAAAATGTTGCATAGTTTGCAAATGCTAAAAATAGGACATATCCATTATGAAAATTTTTTTAATAAATGAGTACCTTTTATTATCAAATTAGTTTTGCTATACCAATGATTACCATATTTGTAAGTAGTTTTGAAATGTAATTTCAATTGTAAATTATCTATAATAAATTGATACTTACACCCCTACCAAAACTGTGTATGTTACTAAAATAGTTTTTTTTTATAATAATATGTTATCAGTTTTTAAAATATCCAAATATCCCATTTAAATTTTAGCAGATACATTATATTTTTATAGGGCAAATGCTCAGCATTATTTTCTTTATTTTGGAAAGTTTGAATTTTAGTTATTTAAACTGAAGTTATCCATGTTGGAATTTAGTTAAAATGAACTCTTCATAAATTCAATCAAAAGTATGAACCATTGAGCATGTTCTTAATGTTTATCTTTGCAAAAATAGTTATTAATAAATAAAAAAACATTTTGAATCTCATAATTAAACTTGTATCATTTTAAAGCTGTTGTGCTGGGGAATACTTTTAAATAATATGTGTACCTGAAAATAACTTCCATTTGTAATTCAATCAAAACTAATGCATTTTTCCCACCAGTTGAAGAAATCATTCCTGCTGTCATTGAGCCGTCCTTTGGCATTGGACGTATCATGTATGCCATTTGGGAACACAGTTTCAGGACAAGGGAAGGAGACGAAATGAGAACGGTAAATTTTAATTCCTCACAAATGTTTAAATAAATTTCATTATAATTTAACCCTTTGCACTTTGGGAACATTTGATAATTCATTCTTTTTATGAAACAGTTACATCCCATACCTGTTCTTTTTAAAGCTATATTATTTAGCATGTTCTTTAGAAATTGTCAGAACAACTTCGGAAGAAGAAAGGTGATGAAATCCATAGTGTCTACTGACTGTATTTCTAAATGAATTTTTGTCGAATCGTTTTCAAATTAAAATATTCAAAACCACTCAACCGATCATGCTATTACATCACACCGTGTAACTCCTAAATGAACCAACATATGTTTTATTTTTGCTCTCAAAGTTGATATATTCGAACTCACAACCCTCCAATTATGAACTTGGTACTGTAACCGTTCGGACACCGCAGGCCTCTATTTCAATGAAATTAGATAAAGGCATATTTTATGTTCTAGAACACGCATTCTGGTTCAATTTGAAGAACAGGTGGGGAGAACAGGTTGTTATTCATCTGACTAAGTGTCGCATCCTGAGTGCAAATGACTGATTTGGAAATAAATTTCTCTTTATTCCCTGATTTGTTGCAGTAATTTTTTATATATATTTCATTTTACTTTTTCTTTCTGATTTTCTAATAATACTTTTATTTAATTTCTTTGCAGTATTTTGCTCTACCTCCTGTGATTGCTCCCCTTAAGTGTGGAGTCCTACCACTGAGTGGTCATCCTGATTTTGTACCTCTGGTTACAACACTCTGTAAGTATAGTTTCTTTTTAATCTCCTATCTTGGGTTGTATTATGTTTAATGTAATTTTATTATTACGTTTAAAAAATCATTTAGAATTCACCCATTTTAGATGAGGCTTTTTTTTTTTCAAAATTAGAAGGATTTGTCTGTAACAAAAACTGGGATAAAACTTTTTAATATGATAAACTTTTTAAAACGATCTCCCAATGTTTATATATTTAGGACTGTAAAGTGTTATACAAATATCTTTCATGATTTTAAATCTTATGATAATCAATATTTTCCTACTTTTCTACAATAAAACATTTGTTTCAACAAATTCGGGGCTCTGCTCCCTACTCTCTAAGCTGGTCCAATACCAAAGTGTGATCTGTACCCATTTTGAAAATAAACATTCATACTTCAACTTTTTTGTAATGCCTTGCAAATATATTCGACGAGGGCCCACAACCCAGAGCATTTCTACTAAGCGTTTTCCGTTCTCTAACAACACACTACTGATTCTTCTAATCCCCATTTTAAAATTCTGCACTAATTCTTGATCGATAACACAATTACCATAAAAATTAGTAAATCATCATCGGCTATTATGTTTGAGTGGTATCCAAGCATATCGGCTTAAGTTGTTTTGATGCCAAATGGTGATTATTATTTTTATCTGGTTATAAAACTTATTATCAATGGAAATTTATATTAAAATTAGATTTTAAAAATATGGAAATTCTAAAGTCAGAATAATATTACAAGCACAAAAGAAAGAAGCATTTTGCCAAAACAATTTTTTTTCACCAACTTTTAATTTTTATAGATATAACTATTTTTCTAATTAGAAGATCAAACAAAAATGGATGTCATGACTTTCTTCAGAATGAGAACTGTGATTTTTACCAAATTTCAATAAAATCCAAAAATTGTTAGCCGAGATATGAGTAACCAAACACAAGCCCCCTTGTATTACTGTTTCCCGATAGTGGTAACTACATTTTTCACAATAACTTGAAATTTAATAAATATATTTGTTTTAAAAAAAAACCATTAGATCAAATATATGGCTACAATTCAAAAAAATGTTTGCATGGGCAATTTACGCTAGTGCAGGCCTACACCAAACTGTTGCCCTAGATATTTTTTTTTTTTTTTTAAATTTGCAAATTGAAAAGCTAGCTAATAATTGCTATTTATACCAAGAGACAAGAAAGAGTGACCATTAGAAAAAATTAAAGAGACCTATAAATAGTCCGAGAATGTTTCTAGAATTTTGAGTTTGATATGTTTGTTATACTCTTCAAATCATGCCATTATTTGCCAAAATATAATGTAATATTTTTTATCCTCAATATTTTATTAGGTAGATATTTGCAGGATTTAAGAGTAATGTGTTAACGTTTTAGTTATTTTCATATGTAATTCTAAAAATGAACTTTTTATAAATAATCTGGAATGTCTGAAACAGTCAGGAAGTTTAAATTTAGTTTGACAAATATGAGCCATTAACAGAGTTGCCATGAACCTGAAAAATAGGGAAAACCGGATATTGACAGGATTTTTTTTTTTTTAAATTCTACTAAAAAGATTATGTGAATGTGCTTCATTGTAATCCTTTAATGTAGACAGTACTATCAACAATTGCATCCAACTCAGGGTTATCAGTTCTTGGATTTCATAATCACCAAAATGAAGGTGAAATATCACCCAACTTGTATTACCACTATTTATTCTAAATCGTAAATTGTCGATTATTTCCTCTTAGTGCAGTAGCAGGCGAAAGGATATTTTGTGCAATTAAAAGTTGTGTAGTGAGCGGGTACAATTTGAGTATTCCAGTTGCATGCAACTAAATAGTTTAGGTGAAAGTCCGATAGTTGCCGGCTTCCTATAGTCTTCAATTGGTGTTGGTTTTTTTTAGAATTATTTTTATTTTTTATTGAGAATTATTTACAAAACACTTCATTGTTAAGGGCTTCAATTTTTAAAGTTCAATATTTATTTTAGAATGCAATTCTTATTCTGGAATTTTTTTTATAACTTTTTTGAAACCCCAAAGTTTTTATCTTAATTTAGTATTACAATCCTGTTTGATCAATCGCTTTCTTCCTTTCACAGCTCAAGATCTGACGAAGCATGAGGTGTCCCATCGTGTGGACGACAGCAGTGGCTCCATTGGGCGAAGGTACACTCGCACAGACGAGATTGCCATTCCTTTCGGTATCACAATTGACTTTGATTCCCTGAAGGAGCCCCAGTCAGTGACGCTCAGGGAAAGAGATTCCATGGAGCAGATAAGAGTGCCTGTAAGTTGCTTTTTTGAATTGTCATACATCATGCGAGTTGTCCACATGCAAAAGTTGCTATACATATGAAGTGCTTGCTTGAGTAAATCTCGATATCTCACTGCTGATGAAACTATAAGCAAGTTGGAAATTCTCGATATTTTCAAAAATCGAATGGTGTCCGACTAATGTCTAAAAAAGGGTTCATACACATTTTCATAAATTAAAAATAAGCAACCTTAACTACAATTTATAAGGATCTAATTTTTTAATGCAAACAACTTGTATACATATGTAAGGAAAAGTTAGCTCTAAGGTCACAAATAGACTTAATAAAAAAAATATATCAAATAAGTGCAAGCAGCTAAAAATTGTAAGGTGTATACCTTTATTTCAAGCCCTGATGACCTCTATCCGTGTTTGCAAGAAAAAAAAATATTAATTTCCAAAAGTATTCCTTTCTTTTTAAAGCTTGAAAATCTGAAATTTCCTAAAAATGCATACATCTATCAAACATTTTAGCTATTTTCTGCCATTCGCTCCTTATTTGTCCTTTAGATCTGTTAGTTTTGTCAACAGCCATTAAAAAATTTAACCATATTTATTAATCATTTCTGAAACAATGGGATATTATATACATAAAATCTAGTTATAAAAAGCATTACAAAAAACGATACATGTATATCATGTTATATAATAAACACAAAAAAACGTAAAAAATACAAAATTTACAATGTATAGGACTGACTATACATGTTTTGAGAGAATTAGCATTGTCAAATGGGGAGTGTTTCCGTTTTCTGTGTCTAAACCCAACGTTGTATTCAACGAGTTTATCTTATATTAAATTATAATTTCAAATCAAAATAATACATGCATTTCAAATTTATAAAATATATTTATTATGTTCAAACTCAACAACCTAGGAAATCTCAAATTATATGGCTTGATACAAAGCTGTGAAAATTAAGGTAACAAATTAACGATTTGTCTTAAATTCACTTGAAAGAAAATTATATAAAATCGGGAGTAAATATATCCCCAAATCTTAAACTTTTATAATTTCTTAAATTATTTCCTAATTTATGTATTGGTTGAACTTCGCACTTGCAGCCATGTGACCTACTATTTCTATTTTTTAGATTAGATATTTCCACAACTGTACAATCTTAATTGTCAGTCTGTATTTTTTTTTTTTAATTTTCTAAAAATTTGCAAAATTCCAGAATTTAAACGTGAAGTATTACAAGGAAATTCAATCTCCAAATAATATCACTTTTTTTTTTCTCATTACAGTTGGACCAAGTTGCCTCTCTTGTGGGTGACTTGTCCCGCAGCAAGTGCACCTGGGAAGGCGCCAAGTGCTGTTACCCCAAGTTCGAGCAGCAAGAGACCACTAAAGCGGGATAGTTCCTACATCAAACATAGCACTATTTAATAAAGTATTTTTAAAAATACTTGCTCGTGATTTCTGACTTGTGATAAAGAAATCAAACTCCCAAGACTCCAATTTTCTATGTTTTTTACCGAAGTATTATTACAACTTTTTTTAGGACTCAGGCGCCATAGTGATTTCTTTAAATAATTTAAGATATCTACTATTTCTGCAATTTTAAGTTTTTAGATACTTATTCTTCTCCATTGTTATTTTGCATAAATACTAAACATTGAAAATGTAACCTGCAATGGAGTTTTCCTGCTTTAATAAAATAATATTCTAGATTTCTTTATATTATTGTCGAGTGCTTATTATATTAGATAATTATTTTTAGCATTTAACAAATGATCTCTTATTAAAATAAGTGTAACTTTAATAAATTAAGGAAAATGCCTGTAAAATTAGATAAAACCTTGCATACTTCATAATGGCATAAAACAGCATTTATAAATTAGCTGAGATGGGGGAAATGGGTTTAAAAAGGTATTGTTAGTTAGTTTCTCTCCCTGAAATAAAAGTTACTGACTAAACTAATTTATATGTTCAAATAACACTTAAACTTTCCACACAATTGCGCAATTTTTTATCTGAAATAACTACTTTAAATTAATGATTGTGTAAAATGAGTTGTAAGTGGGGAAAACGGTGCAATTATTAAATGTTTGTGTACAAATGCAATATGAAATAAATTTTTTATAGTTTAATTATTAAATAAAAATTATTTGAATGCAAAATGCGGCCACTTTGGTTTTATTCTCGTTATCTATGAAATGTATATATTGCTAAGATTAACTTCAAATACTTACCAAATAAAATATGTTTAGTACCAAGAATAATACAGAGACTTCATCTAATTATGTTCCATTTGTTACAAAATGTTAATAGTAATGGTAAGTTTAGTTATGAACATTTATATAATGATACAGTATAAATGTTTGTTTTGAAATAACTTTGTTAACCTATATGTAACCGTGCAACTGACTTGACATAAAAAAGTAAATAAAATAATCTTCCATTAAAAAAAAAAAAGGAAAACGGACTTTAAAAAAATGGTCTAAAAATTAATTTTACGATCGAGTTGAAAAAATTGAGTTATTTAATATCAATTTTATATTTATCAAAACTTCTTGATTTTCGTAAATTTGCACCAAAATCAAGTTGTAATAAGTATAAAATTTATATAAAATAATTTTTTTAAACTCGCTCGTAAAATTAAAAAAAAAAATTACTTTTTAGTGCATTTCCTTAAAGTCGTTTTTTTTTATGAAAGATTGTTTTATTTTTTACGTTTTTAGTTTAGCAGGAGAATTCCGGATAGTTAAATGTCGGATAACAACGGATTTTTTTTTCAAAAGGTTCCCATGTGAAACTTCCCCATCCAACAAAAATAAGTCCAAATATCTGAATTAAAGCAAAAATAGCACGAACGAACATACAAAATAAAAAAAAAACAGTCCAATTGATAACACTCTTGGCGATTTTAATTTAAAGTTTCTACGTTTCGTTTAGCGCGCAGTGCAGTCGGTTAAAAAGTAGTTATCTTGCGATCGGAGGAATGCCAACTTCGCTACAAAAATACTAGAAGTCGTCCAGAACATCCAACAAACTACACTGTAACGTGTATACGCAAGGCTAAACTAGATGCGCGCTCAACTAGTTTAGCCTTGGTATACGTGTATGAATGTGTATATGTTCCTGGGTCTTTCCTTCGAGATAGATCCCGAACCGCGCGTCGCCAATAGCCCACTCTTCAGCTCTAGTGAGAAGTTATTTAACCAAACCTTGGTATACGGGACTAGCCATGGCCTTTTAGACTGAGTTGGCCATAGAATAGTGGACGATAAATTGGATCGGGTTCCAATGTCTGACGGCTATTGAGGTTGCGTCGTGTGCTAGCTCAGGTGTTGTCCTCATCATCTGACCATGATTAAAAAAAACGAGGCATCGTTCCCGGGTCTTTCCTTCGAGATAGGCCTCGAACCATCAACAATAGCCCACTGTACATGTCTACTGCGATGTTTATGAAGCAAACCAACCGATTAAGCCGTTAGTAAATCGTAACTGGCAACACTCAAAACGTAAACATTGAATTCCATGGTTGTTTCGATTTTCTCTCTTGAGAATATTTTAATTTCAATTATTCTTTAACTTTTCTACCTCAAAGCGTCATTTTTTTTCTCCATTGAACAAACTGTAACAATACTAATATAGTTAAGCCTGCATAATATCCACGCTGAAAGCTTAAAAGTGACTTATTCCTTTATTATCACGTGATAATAGGGATCTTCAAAGTGTTTACGTTTCTAAAATGCACATCTTCCTGCATATAAAAAAAATGGCATGTGAAATATGAAATAAACAATTCGCTGAAAATCTATCTCTCAAGAAGCTCCTTTTCATTCTCCCACGAAAACAATACAGTTCGTGTGCAATAAATTGTATTATTGTTTTCTGACAACTAAAATATAAAATTTATCGCCCAACAATCGCCAAATCAAATTTGGCGGGGGCACCGTACACTAGGAATTAACCCCCGCTTACACGAAAAAGTGTGTGAGATTGTTGAAAATTTTCTTCTTATAATTCTCAAAATGTCCCTTTCTATTCACACAGGAGGAAAACCTCACGAGTGTCAAATATGCAATAAAAAATTTACGCAACAGTCGTCTCTTAAATCCCACCTTCTCATTCATTCGGGAGATAAACCTCATGTCTGTTTAGTGTGTGATCAAAAATTTACTCAAAGGGGATATCTCCAGAGGCACCTGGCCAGGCACTCGGGAATGAAACCGCATGTGTGCGAAGTATGCAACAGACGATTCTCCGATCAAGGACATTTCAAGCTGCATCTTCTCATGCACACTGGAGAGAAGCCGCACACGTGCGAATTGTGCAACAAACAATTTTACAGAAAGGCACATCTCAGGCAGCACCTCCTCAATCATACTGGAGAAAAATTGCACGTGTGCAAAGTGTGCAACAAAAAATTTTCTATAAAGACTTCTCTCATGGCACACCTGCTCCGTCACACAGAAGAAAGACCTCACGTGTGTGAAGTGTGCAATAAACAGTTCAAGCAACTGTCATCTCTGAAGTCCCACCTGCTCCTACACACTGGAAAAAAATCGCATGTGTGTGAAGTTTGCAATAAACAATTTGCGCAACAGTCATCTCTGAAGTCCCACCTGCTCCTTCACACTGGTGAAAAACCGCATACATGTGAAGTGTGTAAAAAACAGTTTACTCAAAAGGGATCTCTTACTTACCACTTACTTGTACATACCGGAGAAAAATCGCATGCGTGTGAAGTGTGCCAGAAACAATTTGCCCGAAAGTTTCAACTCAAGAAGCACCTCCGCATACACGCAAAAGAAAAACCTTGTGTATGAAGTATCCAAAAACTATTGTTTTTAAAGGGATCTCTCGTGGGTCACTTCTTCATTTACACAGGAGAAAAAGCTCACGTTTGTGAAGTGCGCAATAAACAATTTGCGCAAAAGTCATCTCTGAAGTCCCACCTGCTCCTTCACACTGGAGAAAAACCGCATGCGTGTGAAGTGTGCCATAAACAATTTACCCGAAAGTTTCAACTCAAGAAGCACCTCCGCATACACGCAAAAGAAAAACCTTGTGTATGAAGTATCCAAAAACTATTGTTTTTAAAGGTATCTCTCGTGGGTCACTTCTTCATTTACACAGGAGGAAAATCTTGTGTGTGAAGTGTGCAATAAACAATTTGCGCAACAGTCTTATCTTAAACCCACATGCTTTTTCACACTGGAGAAAAACCACATGTGTGTGAAGTGTACAATAAACAATTTGCCAGAAAGTTTCAACTCGGAAGCACGTCTGCCTTCATGTAAAAGAAAACCCTTGTGTATGCAGTTTGCAAAAAACTATTTCTTTTATAAGAATTTACATGGTGCAGTTTATCATTCATATAGGAGAAGAACTGCATGAGTCTGAAGTGAAACATAGGCATAAAATAGTATTATATGAATGCCTGTAGTTAAAATGCATCGAACATTAGTCATCTTGCCACTTTTCTAAAAATGCAATATTTTCAATCCTTGCACGTTCTTGACGACAAAAACCGTTTTTGTTGATAACCAATAAAACAATTTCCCCCCTGTGCTGTTGCCGAAAATTGTTCAACCAGATTTGGTGAAAAATCAGATAAATGCATTTGAACCATACTTGTAAACCAACTCAATATTTGGAGAACTTGTTTTGCCCTTCCAATTGTCTGGAATTGGAGTTGATTTTTCAGAAACATGACCCATTGACAAGATTTTTAGATCTTATGCAAAAATTAGAAAGATGCTTAGTAAAATCGTAGAGAAATTTAGAAAGTATTATCCCAGGGAAATATTCTAATGTACAGTCAAGACTTATTTAGTCAGTGGTAAACTAACAATGGTCAGTCAACAGTCATAAAATTGTTAAGTTTTTGGGAAGGGATATACTTGTATTTAGATATGACCACAATTGACATTGGCCACTTTTCTAAAAATTTTACTGCCCTTACCTTCCTTAGTACATTTGAAGACATTTATTTTTATTAAATGCCGTTTTGTTTAAATTGCCATAATCAAGTATTTTATAAAATACAGTTGTAAAATCGTAGATTTTATTATATATAAAAAAAACTACATTATGGCAATTTAAACAAAACAGCATTTAATAAAAATAAATGTCTTCAAATGTACTAGGGAAGGTAAGGGCATATGCATGGATAAAAGTTCTATGAGGCTGACAATTTGTTATAGCATAACAAATTATCATATGACACAGAACTAAAGACCAGGGAACTTCTTCTTGAGTTGATTGATAGCACACCATTGAGAATTTGTATTTCAGCTGTTCATCAAACCTAATCAAATTATGCAAATTGCCACCGTTCTTATTAGCATGTACTTTCAAGAATTTAAATTTTTAATTAATGACAAACTAGATTCAATGTTAAAGAATTTAGTTTCCATCGTACTTACTCGATTATGTAACTATATTTTAGAGAGAGGACAGAATCCTAAGAAATAAACATGTTAGTGGTTATATCAAACAGGTCAACTGCTGCCCCCTAAGGCTTGGGTCTCCTTGGTGACAAATGTAATAGACTGGCTAGATTTCACTGGCTGTTTCTTTTATTTATTGTGTCAATGGGGTTCGTATATTTACAGCCTCTTAACAATTTCCATTCGTGAAGCTGTGAGAGATTTGACAATTGTCAACTAGAATCATAATCTTCCACAGAGATTTTTTTGTCAAATCTTTGAAGATCTCGTAAAAGTGTATGATGGAGAAAAGCTGTCAGAATTTTGCATGATCTGGTACCAGGGTTGTTGATTTTTTCTAAAAAAAAAAACAATATGGTTTAAATCACAATTTTCTTTTATTGATTTTTATAACAAGATATATTTTTGAGCAACTCTTCAAAAGGTTTCAAATAAAATCCCTTTTCCTTTCACAACTGGCTATTTTTTAAACATAAATTTATTTTTTTATATGTGTATGGGTCAAGCATATTATTGAACTTATTTTTTCAGAAAAACTGACTCGGAATAACCTGTTTCCACATATCATCATAGCTTGTGACTAGTCTATTTATTAAGAATAAAAACAAGACTAAAAGAAACAATCATATGCAATAAAGCCACCTGCACATCTTATGAAACAGAAAGTTGAGATTATATCATATCATAAGAATTCATATCATTCATTAGAAATTACAATATACTTAAGAATTGACTTATAATATTTTTTATGATATTATATTACACAATAATACCTAAAAGAAATAAGATAAGTTATGTGACATGAACATGTAATATCAACACATGAAGTTTTATTTTTAGCAATTAAAAAACACACAAAAATTGATTATAAATAATTTTATGTGTTGCTGTTACAAATTAAGCAGATCATTTTACAGTTACATGTACAAACAACATATCTTACCTATCTAAATTTCCTTTAGGTTTTATTGCCTGTCAGACTTGTGAAGATGATATACACCCATCCTCAAATGAAAGCTCAGATGGTTATTGGTTTATTAGTATGTTAATGGTTTTGTAAAAAAATAAATACAATGGGCATGTAACATAACTTGGCTATCTTATTTATTTTAGGTTTTATTGCATGTCAAAGTTGTAAAGATCATTTTCGTACACCCCGTATATTTTATGTTCTATAAATCTCTCTATTTTAAAAAAAAGTAAGCCCTATGGGGAAAAAGTAAGTACTAGGGGGAATTTTCAGTTCTTTCAATGTTATTCAGATCGTATCTCAAAATGTAAAAGTCCTAAAATTATGAAATTATGCCAGTTTATTAAGAAATGTTTGGGTAATAAGATGAATATTTTCTTTTTTCAATACGATCAGTATATTAGACGTTATTTTATGTTAAAGTCATGATATTAGAAAATTTTGAAAACAATTCATACATTTTTGGATACTTCTAAAAAATAGGGATATAGATTAAACTATTGGCTACAAATGATCCAGAGCGTTTGTGAAATTTCGATTTAGTTTTGTAGTTATAAATTTTTAAATAATTGACGAAATGTCTGAAATAATCGTCAATTATACGGGTAAAATTTTAAGTGATAAATTAAAACTGCTCTAAATAGTTCAAAAGTATACTTTTTTCCCGTTAAAAAAATATAGTTATGTTCGTAAAATCTTTCTTTCTTGAATGGTATCAATACTGAAATTCTATCTTAAAAAATAAATTAGATGTAACTATTTATGTGAAGTACTATAAATATTATTAAAAGATACTCCGGAAGGAAATGCCAACATTGGCAAAATGCCAACGTGTATTTGGCTGTCAACGGCGAATTATTATTAGCGCCAATTCTCAATTATCTTACTTAATATAAATATAAGTTGGCGATTAAGCCTATTTATTCTTGGCGCGTTTATGCTGTTGTTTGTTTACACATGTTTCGCTTTTCAATGAGCACAATTGCGTTGAAGCAGTTCTACAGTTGAGTTTTTCCAGTTATGGGGGGGGATTGGGGGGAAGCATTTCCCCCCCCCCCCCCCCCCCTCTGTAAACTTGAAACCTTAAAAGTTGGGAATTTCGAGTTTTAAAAATCTCTGAGTTGGGAAAATTTATGCCTCAGGCAAATTAATATTATTAGCAAAGGAAAGCGACGGACTACTAGAAATTGCCCAACTTTTATTAAGATGAAACTTAAATTAGACCTCAAAACGGACCACTGCATTGGAACATGCGTGCGACAAATCAATACTTTCGAAAGAACTGTTTAATATTACCTATAAAAAAGCTGAAAATGTCTTATAAGTTGGAACTGGGAATTTTTTTAGCACTGTTGTGTTGTGCAATTTCGAATAGGTAGGTGTGGTCTGGTTAAATAACGTCACACTAGAGCTGCACATTGAACTACTGGCGTTGGTTCGAGCAAAGCGCCCTTGATTGGTTATTGGTACGTATTTACTTACTACATCAAGGACGCTTTGGTTCGAGGCCTTTCTCAAAGAAAAACCCGGGAACGATGGAACGATGCCTCATATTGTTAACAGTGGTCAGATAACGAGGACAACACTTCAGCTGGTACCCGATGTCCTTAGGTTGGGAATTTTGAATCGTTCAATTTCGGATCGTTAAGTTGGGAAATTTCTTGTCTCAACATACTAAAAATAAATTTGTGTGACGGCACTGCCAGTAATAATTTATATAACTAAAAAAAGTATTGTTGTTAGGACACATTGTCATTACCTACAGTGTATGAAGCCGGTATTGGTTTGCGAAGCAAACTAAAGAGGATTGCGTAGCAATCCTCCGGGGGTTGGTGGAGCGTTAGCGGAGCAGGGGGCGGAGCCCCCTAGTTATATAAAATTAAATAAAGCTACAAACATCATTTTATTCGATTAAAACATAATTTTTCATAAATAAAATAAATTTAAATCACTACAACACAACGCTGACCGGTACTGCATTTATAAGTATAATTTCAGTTGTTGATGTAATTATAAACTGGGAAACGCATATGGTGTTTTAAAAATATAATATTGACAAAAGCTAAAATAAAATGAAGTTAACCATTTTGTTTTTAGATTAATTCCATTGATTGTTTTAAAGAATGTATGTATAACTATTTTCTTATAGAAGCCAGGCCTATAATATTTGCATACTATGTAGATAGGTCATTATAATTTATAAATCAAACCCCACACACACTCACAAAAACTGGCATAACTTTCTTATAGTTTATGCCTTTTATTAAAAGTTAGAGCCTTTTGAGCCTCTTAATAATTTTGAAAACTTTACGCCTCTGCTGTGTATTCTCGTTTCTCACTTTGCTTTGTCGTTCGTATAAAAATAATTAAAAAGTAAAATTTAAATAACGTAAATTATATTTTCTTACATTAGAGTCAGTTATATTTTCAAGGTTTTATGTATTTTATCGTTTTAGTTCAGTTGTCTATGTAAATAAACGTTTTCAAGATTTTGTAACCTGGGAAGGTCCTTATTAAAAAAAAATCTTGGATCTACTGAGAGTTAGCGATTTTTATTTTACTTTTTAAAACTTTTATTTATAGTGTTTTTAAGCAAAATTAAATTACTAAATTTATTCAGAGTATGCGAATTTCGGAAATTCAAAGTTTGACATTTTGAGCTTCTTATTATATTATTAATTTTTAAATGTGCAATTGGAAAAGTGTTTTAAAACCCAAATTTTCTTTGGGGATATTAGATAAATCTGTAACTTTAGTTGTTATTTTTTTTTCAGTTACACTTGCACTACCAATTATTTGTACCAATTAATTGGTATCCACATGTTAGACAATAAGAACATACGTTCGCTGAATATAACTGCTTTTGCATATACGTACCCAGCGTGGATATAACTACTTTTGCTTCTGCCAGACTTTTATTTTATAATGGTGAATAACGTTTATTTTGCTCTTTTATTATATTTTAAAATCAAAGCTTAAGTAGTTATTGATAACCAAAATTTAATTTTTTTTAATATAAACAAACACGTTTGGAATCTGGCATATTCACTTATGTTATAATGATATTATTTCGTTATTTCTGCGTAAATACCGATTGTGCGAAAATGAGCCAAGGTGATTAACTTTTTACCGCTAATAGGTTGGTAGGATAAATATCGTGGTCTAAATGTCCTCACTCACATTGCTCGTGGTTTGGAAGTTTTGGAGAGTGGAATGCCAGTGCAATTGTTATCGTAGTCATTTGATAATCAAGAAGGTTTGGTTAATTCACATCGCAGTGTGCTATTGGCGGCGGTTCAGGGCCTATCTCGAAAGACCCGGGAACGATGCCTCGTATTTTTGAACCATGGTCAAATGACGAAGACAACACCTGAGTGCCTCGACGCAACCTCAATAGGCGATACGACATTGGACACCGATCAGTTTTATCGTGCACTAGACCCGTGTACACACCAGTATGATTTGTCGGATGTTCTGGACGACTTTCTAGTATCTTGGTAGCAAAGCTGGCAACCCTCCTAAAAACTACTTTTTTTAAAAACTTTTTTTTGTCAAGTCCATCGCAAGGGCTCGAACTCACAAACCTCTGATTACTAGATGAACGCCTTTTTCCACTGGGCAACTGGGTGCCCCTTAAATCAAGAAATATATCATTTCCAGATATTTCCTTCGGGATGCCTTTTGGACGAGCGGTAAGCGTAACGCCCGCGTTTAGTTCCTTGTCACCTGCAAAACATCTGCCATCTGCCATAGAAAGAAGACCTGGTGCACGTTAAATTGTAATTTAAATGTCTTCACGCCTACATCAGGTGTGTGTGGTGTCACTCAAGTGTGGTCTTCGACCCGCGTCGTCTGATAATGGTTAAAAGTTATTAGGCATTATTCCCGGAGCAAAACTGGAGCCCCGATAGCCCAGTGGATCCGCTTTCGGCTTGAAGTCGGAGGATTGCGAGTTCGAACCCAATTACGTGGGATTGACAAAAAAGTAAAAATGTAGTGAAGTTGTGATCGAAGGGTTGCCAGATCGGATTGAAGTCGTCTAAAATATCCAATAGATCAATAACATATATACGGGTGTATAAGGGATTGGTGCACGTTAACTCTGATCGGTATCTAATGTCCTGACGGTTATTAAGGTTGCGTTGGGTGCCAGCTCAGGTGTTGTCCTCGTCATGTGACCATGGTTAAAAAATATGAGGCATCGTTCCCGGATATTTCCTTCGAGATAGGCCCAAAACCGTCACCAAGAGCCCACTGGGCAGTTCTAGTGGGACATTTATTAAGGAAACCAGCCGACCAGGCAATTAGTAAATGGTAAACTTTTAGATTTGGTTGTGTTAAATAACGTCGCACTAGAGCTGCACAGTGGGCTATTGGCGACGGTTCGGGGTCAATCTCGAAGGAAAGACCCGGGAACACATTCACACACACATTCATACATGCACCTCGTTATTTTAGAACCATGGTCAGATGACGAGGAAACACATGAACTGGCACCCAACGCCTTCAATAGACGTCGAGACTTTGGACCCCGATCAGATTTATCGTGCACCAGTCCCGTATACACGCCAGTATAATTTGTTGGATATTCTGGACGACTTTCTAGTATTTTGTAGCGAAGCTGGCAACCCTCCGATCGCAAGATCATTACTTTTTTACTTTTCTATGTCAAGTCCATTTCACGGATTTGAACCACCAATCCTCTGATTAGTAATGAACGCCTTACCAACTGAGCAACTGGGGCTCCGGTAAACTTTTAGAAGTGAATCGCCCTGAACAACCTTAAATTTCGTTCTTAAGCAGCGTTTGGTACATCTGCTGAACCCCAGCCTGGAAAACGTTCCCTTTTGAAAATAAAAGCACTTCAATTGATAGATTCAGAAGTTCCCAAGATGGCACACGCAGTGTGTGTCTCTCTCTCTCAACCCAAGGGCGCCCTTCCATCGATCTCAAGAGGCGCTCTCAGTGGCGAGAAGGGGCGCCGTGAGAACAGAGCAGGGCGGCCGCAGGTGGGGCACGGTCGATGGGGACCCGCCTCATCCCACCTCCGTGGGAGGATTGGCACCGGAAAAATCGTCTGCTCAAACGTTCACCTCCATGCGAGGATATTTCTGAAATTCTCTGTAACGAGTGTCGAGCAGTGGTGAGCCTGAGGACGAGTAAAGGTAGAAATTAGCATTTATTAATAGGACGTAAGCTTGAATAAGAAAACACAATTAAGAGGATTTTAAAAAAGTTTTAAGATCTCTTTGGTGTACAATAACTATTATTTATATTTATTTCTAGCTGTTATAACTGGTCTATTGTTCAGACATCTCCGGGTACATTTTCGAATGTTGGCTTTTCCGATAGTTTTCACGTTGATGCATAATTGTCAGAAATAGTTATTTCGCCAATGCAACTTTTGATCACCAATTTTCATTTTTTAAAAACAATTAATATGTATTAATTAATTTTAAAATATTTCATTCTTGCCAAGATTTTATGATTTTATAATAATGTAAATACTATTTAAAAAAAAAATGGCCATAAAAAATTGCTACTAAAACCGTTACAAATGGAAAACTAAACAAAATTTTAAAATTTCAAACCTCAAGTGCACATTAAAGGTTGAATATTATCTACATATACATTTTAAGACGTCTGAGCAGTGGAAGATGTGTTTTGCGTGTCACACACCAAGTAATAGCAAAAATTGTGAAATACTATATATTCCGCCGCTCGGTGTGAGACATAAATTTCTGTTATTATTATATATTTAAAATTATTTATTAAAATTATTATTGTTTTTTACGAAAAACGAATTTAGAGCACATGTGCCAATTTGAACGGATTATCCTTACAATATACCGATTTAAAAACACATTTTTAACCGTTAGTTTATGAAAAATTTCACGGATTTCTAAATCCGTAAAAACAGCAACATTTTTGTTTTGTTTTTATGTTAAAATGTCAAATTACAATACATTTTTGATTTTCAACAATGAGTTCATCATTTTTAAAAAAAAAAAAAAATTCCGCAACGGGATTTTGTCAGTTTTTAAAGCAATGCATGAATCTATATTGCAAAAACTAGTTGAGGTTGAACTAAACAAGCTTTATAATTAAACAACCAAGGAAATATATTTGATGAAGTATAAAATGAAATGTTTATTTTTCATGCGTCACGCCAATTAACACAAAACAATTCCTGCGAAAACGTTGTGAGAACGCCATTGTACGAACTTGATGTTCGAAATGTTTGGGGTGTACGCACTGGACCAAAAGGCACGTCTTTTAAATCCTTATTCAAATCCAAGCCTACGAGGGCCACTCGAATCCACTGCAAGGTGCTGAGAGCAAAATCATCCCCCCCCCCGCATATTTCACTCAGATTTGAGGGGGAATGGGTCTTCTGTTAAGCTTGGGGGAGGTTGACAGCTTTATCCTGTTCCAAGGCTTTTAAATTTCAATAACACGAGAAGTGGAGAATGCCCGGATTAGTGTAGGCCGCAACTAATCTGCCCCTTTGCCCCGGTCCCCCCTTCGGGCTAAAAGGGCAGCTGACACGACACCCAGGCCTCCTCTCTGATTACCTCGTGATTGTTCACTGAAAAAGAATATTCAAGATTGTATTTGAAACTCATTTATTCGATATATCTGGGGTCCACCCCCCATAGAAATTAAATAATTTAAAGGGGGTAGTCAATTTTTTTTTGTACCAAGTTTACTTGTATTGAGATATTTTGATTGTGATTATTTGACTGTATCAATAAAGTTAGCTAGAGACATGTCTGTAAACCAACTTTTTAAGTGTAAATTTTTCCTAAGAAAAGTGATTAGGGGTGGCGAGCAGAGGAAAGTGCAACCCCACTTTTTGAAAAATTGAAAAAAATTTAATAGAAATTGGAAATTGTAAAGAAATTGGGCTTTTATATTTAGCCTTTGCACTCTTACAGGTCACAATAAAATCGCCGCCACTGAGAAAGATTACTATTGGCTTACATTTGATGGCCTTGACTGTTGTTTGTTTGCTTTAATACTATAGAATCGGTAATCCAAAACCTGAGAAAAATGGACAATACCCAATTCTTCTTCTACAGGCTTGAAAAAATCACACATACGATTACAGCGAAATCACTTATCTATACACAAACTAGACTTTGCGTGACCGGCTTTCTGGTAGCTTTTGTCGGAATAAATCGAAATCTGTCATTAGAAACCCAAAGTATTAAAATTTTAATATTATGATGTGTTGTTATTTTTGCCGTTATAAACTTTAAAATTGAACTAAGTTTTCTAAAATATTATAAATGAAATTTTTATCCATAGAAATATTTTTTTTTTAGAAATTAACCACTCTGATTAACATTAATAAGTTTGAAAACAACTATGAAACACTTTAACGTTCTTTAAATAGCTTTCAGGATCATTAATTGCGTGGCTCTAATGTAAACAAGTTGCGAGAGATCCAGTTTGTGTGTGTTAGTGCTTCCATTCTGTATTTCCGTTTTTTTTCCTACTATTTTATTGGATTTAATTTTGTGTTTTTTATTATTATTTCATTTTTTTTATATTTGGTTAACTTCCTTTCACTTCACTTGTTTCACTTAACTTATTTAGAAAAAAAAAACGGACTTTATGCACGATGAAAAACTGGTGTCACTCGTATATTATCTTGATATATTGGTCTAATCACGTGGTTATTAATTCACCAATCATAAAGGCAAAAATCGTTTCATTTTCCACAAGCCTTTAAATCTCGACACCAGATTACTGACGCGCAAGTCCGTGATATTAACTCCTAGAATCTCCATTTTTTTTGCAGCAATGCGCCAAATTTTTAAATTCATAAAATAACTCCCTTTTACAATATTTTTAAAATATTTTGATTTGAGGCACAACTTAAAAGCTGTTTTTTTTTATTAAGATTAAGGCTATGCATGTACTGCACTACAAATGCACGTTCTAGCTAGATATTGGAACCAGTTTTAAAGATGTTTCTTTATGCAATAGTTAGTTAAAACGTATGTTTTAAACAAACCGCGGATATTTATGAGATGAATGTACGATATGTCGGTGCTCCAGAAATTCTCTTTGTTTTGATACCTCATTTATTAAGAGACATAAAAGGGATTTATACTATAAAAATAATATACATGATTTAACGAATATTTAAAAAAAAAGTATATACAGGGAAAAATATTTAAATTCCCAAGAAATGAAAAAACTTCACAATTGTAAAATATCGCTTGAGCGTTGGTGGGCTAGAAGTGTGCCTCCACATGCCTGTCAAAGAAAGATAAAACTTAGTACACTGAAGATAATAGACCTTTAATCGGTCCTTAACAACTACCTGGTGAAGATAAGGCAACGGGCGCGGCTGGGGACAGGTGCTCACCTGCGACAAGTGTTCCCACGAGCACTTATTTGATCTTCTGGCACGTGTCGTGCTTCTGAAGAGAAGTGCCTCTTTTGCTTGGAAATCCTTCACTTGGAGTGGAATTCGTTGTTATGTTTATATGTTGTCGGTTTCGTACCTTGATATCTAGTAAAATTGCTCATTTGGGTTTGTTGATGAATATAATGTTTTTTTTTATCTGTTCTGTATCTGAAGACTCCATGGTGAGACTATTCACAAATAAAAATTGCTTTCTATCCGCCTTGACTATTTGAATAAAATTGTTCGAATAAAAATCCTCTAGAATACAAATAACAGAAATATATGAAATAAATGTCTATAAATATAGAGAAGAAGAAGGAGATTTTTATATTTAAAGCAGGGGCGATATTTGTAATTTCAATTTACCTAATTACACATAAAACTAGTTGAATTGATGTATGACAACTATGTGTATTTCGGATCCGCACCTGTTGTTTTGCCAATGATTTTCGAATTTTAATAAAAAATTCGACTAAAAAAAAAATGTCTTATGAAAGTTAAGCAATTTTTCACGATAAATATGATTTATTTTAACTAAAAATTTACTAGACGTGTGTAATAAATTTTCATTACACGCTTTTTGTTTTGTGACAATACATTACGTTTTAAATTTTCAAAAATAAATTAAATTGAAAAATTGAAAGTGAATGTTCTAATCCTTCCCCCAAACCACAGACAATATTAAAAAAAAAAAAATATTTTAAATTATTCAAAAATTATCTCTCTTCAACCAAGTGACTAATCTCTACAGTTTTCACTTTTGACGCTTCAAGTTCGTGAACTTAAAAGACACACAATACGAGAATATACAGTTTCATCTGATCAAATATTGGTCTCCCGGCGGGTTTCGAAAAGCGATGGGGTGAAGGGGGGATATATACACTTAATTTTCCCCACCCACCCCCGTTCCCGCATTAAATCGAAACCGTGACTGTTTACCGACATGCCCAACCCCCCCTTTGGGGGCGAACAAAAAGAGCACGTGCAGCAAATATAGGGGGCGTTGAGGGTTCAAGACCCCTGCAGGCTCAAAGCCACGTGTTTCACCAATACCCGGAAAGGTTTACTATTGTTTAATCCGGTTGGTATATGTCGTGGTTATGGATACAATAAGAATATCTGTAAAGTGGGTTGAGTAATTGATTGAATAAAGAATAGACAGTGCGCATCTTATATATTATGCATAACTGACGTATTCATTTATAAATTCATCTATTGATTAATAAAGTTAGTCATTTTTCAAATAGTATAATAAGTTATAGTTAATTAGTTAATTAAAATAGGAACATCCCTCTCCAACTTAAAGCTACTAATATATTTTGAAATATTTTTTTTAAAGTGGAACATGTAAAACCAGCTACATGGGGTTTCAGGATAGAAACGTCATGGAATCCATTCCAACACTATACTTTCGTAATAAATAGCACGAAGCTGATGGGGCAGATAATAAATTTGTCTCCTTCAATAGTAAATTGAGCTCCCATGCATATAAATACTGAAATAAAGCAAAGCCCGTACGGAGTGGAGATAGGGCCCTCGGTCTTAGACGTAACAGATTTTTGGTATCTCATTTCTGTTGGTAATATTTTTTGTTGGTGACCAATTCCTATTTCTATAATTCGCTGAATTCCCTCGGTGTCACACGGTATAGCTTGTTTATCATTCTTCTAAATTTTTTGTTTGGAGTCCAATTCCTATTACTATTAATCTGCTGTGTAGGCTTATATGTAGCTTTCAATTAATGGTGTAACCATTTTTTCTTATTGTAGCTAGATGGTTGCTCGTTGATTTCGTTTAGCCAATAAAACCATATTGAGATTATCAGAGGAGACCTTTGGCAACCTGTGAAAGACGTCTAGACCATTAAACTCGTTTCAAATTGTTTACGTAGGCGACATTCACAGAATTCTCCATACAACAGAAAGAAATTGAAGCACCCACCTGTACACTCAGAATTTGTATACACGTATTTAACTTTTGTAGAGCAAAATAACTATTTGTCATTCTGTCAATTAGCAATTCTCCCTATGAAACTATCCGTTCTAGAAGACACATGTTCGCTGTAGGAATCCGTAAAGTCGTATATAGAAACTCACTCTAAGGTCGACTTCAATCCCAGTGAGCCTTGTGAATCCACAGCCTGGTTAAACTTCTTGTTTAGTTTTTTAAAAAAATATTTGTTTAAATCAAACCATTGATCGCATTATTAATCGCACCAAAAGAAAAATCTAACTCTTGACAAACAATTCCCAAAATTTCCAATCCCCGCCACAGCGATTCTCTTTCAATTCGCTTTTCACCATCCGAAATCAAATTTGAAAGAGCACGAACCCCACACCCACACAATAAAATAAAGTGAAAGAGGGGGGGGGCTACAATATCGAAAGACGAGAGGAAGGGGGGTGTACCCACACCAGGTGCAGTACCCATGAATAGACGGCGCCCGTCGCGGTCGCGGATAAGTACGCCACTTATTATGCCATTATATCTCTCGCCCCCCCCCTCCCTCTCCTCCAACTGCAGGTGACGAGTGTCGATCTCGAACAAGAGATTTTTTTTTCTGCTATTGTTGTTTTTATCTTATGTGTGTCACAGGTAAATAACGGGAGCGTGCCACTTGTTGTCGAGCTGCAACAGCAGCAAAGAACAGGTGAGCGTAGCGAAGTTGCGTGTGCGGCCCTGATGAATACTAAGTAAGATAATAAGTCGATGGTGTACTTTGGATGACTTTTGAGTGGTGTTCAATCGTGGGTGTTTTGGTTGGAGCCTAATTCAAATAGACTTTTTTTTCCCTTTCGCTACATCTGAATTATTAATATCAAATATATGTACCTAATGATCTATTGCTAGATCCGCAGTAGCAGATCTTGCTGTAGAATGCAGTGAAGAGAAGATGTAAGTTGGATGATGAGATAATCGAAGTCTTCATCCAAGCCATTTCAACAAAATTGTAAAATTAAAGGTTTTATGCAGGAAAACTATTTATTTAAAAGATCTATCAAATTATTGGTTTGTGTTTCAATATTTTCATAAAACGCGTAAAATACCTTTAAAAAAACAACTTGCATAAACATTCAATTTTGAATAATTGATATTATTGAATGGAAAATGCAGATTTTTAAAAGATTTTATGCAGGAAAATTAATAAAATTAAAAAAAAATCTTACATTATATTTGTGTTAATTTTTTTTATAAAACTTCAAAATTCATTTGATAGGTTCCATTTTCTTCATTCAAAAGCTTTCTTTCTCTTTATCAAACTTATCTCTTCTTTTCTCTTCATTGAAGCCTTCTCATATCTTAATTCTTTTCATCCAATTTATATATTTCACGGATTGAATAGCACCCATGTAGTAATATCACTCAGATGAAGAGAAGATGGAAGTTGAGATGTGTAGCACAGTGGACAAAGCAATTACTATAGCCTGAGAGTAAGGTTCGGATATTTGTAGTGACCAACTCTATTATAAAAATTTTGCATTCCGTCACTTAAATTCATTTAAATACAGCCATCTGCTTCTAAATTAAGGAAAGAAAATAATTCTTAAGGTGTCATCTCATTCTACAAATTTTCACACCATTTCATAAGTGATAACACATATCATCCAAAACAGATTAAAGGAACACGAATTCCCTCCCTAAACAGTAATGAAACATTATATTTTATTTCATTCCCTTGTTTTTGTTCACATAGATAATTGGTTACAGTGTTAACTTTAAAAAAAAGAATAAAATACTCTTAAAGTGTATCTTAAAGTACTAAGTTGGTGTTTATTTTAAAGAAAAGATCAACTTGTATTTACTCATTACATTCAGATGTGTATAAAAATAATAGATATGTTACTCGGCTTAATAATATAAATTTTTCATGAAGTTTTAAAACGGACATCTTATTTTGGCGTAGCCTTGTTTATGCTACCACTAATCTTTAAAATCCATTTGGTAGTCATAAGAGTAACGAACTCATAATCGGTGAGTTGTGGGTTCGGGTCTCGCCTTGGGAGAGGAGCAAACTTCTAAGCGGAGGGTTACGAGTTCGATTCTTCACTTCCTTTGGGACACCTCCAAATAGAGGAGCTGATGTAAGATATCACAGTAATTATCAATATATCCTTCGTGGCTCAATTGTCCTCAAGTTTTATTGTGGTGTGGAAGTTTGGAGAGTGGTATGCATGGTCAAGTGTTGTCCCCGCCGTTTAATCCTGGTTGAAAATTACACAGCAGTGTTCCCAGACTTTTTTTAAATACAAAAATGATTCTGAACCATCGCCAATATACCACAAGTGTAATTTAAGTTCTCCGTTCGTTCAAGTAAAGAACATCATTTTAAATTATTTAACAAACAAAAGGTGGAGGGGTAACCTTTTGTATGAAGTTACGTATAGATCAGTATATATTTATAAACATGTACATTTCATCCAATATTATTGTAGAAATGTTTCATGCAGTTTTAAATCCCAGCAAAAAAAATCAGCATGAAACCTTCATCCAAATTGTCAAATTGAAGGTTTTTTGAAGATTTTATAAAGGATATTGAAACAAAAAACTGCAGTTTTTTTGAGGTTTTAAATTTTCTTGCATAAAACCTTTAAAATATCTGCATTTTCCCTTCATGATTAAAAATTGAAGGATTTTTGCAGGTTTTTATGAAGATTTTTTACAGTTTTTATGAAGGATATTGAAACCAAAACTTTTACTTTTATAGATCTTCAAAAAAACTGCAGTTTTCCTGCATAAAACCTTCAATTTCAAAACTTTGATGAGGGTTTTATGCTGACTTTTTTTTTGCTGGGATAGCCTACATTCTGATTTGAATTTGGAAGATATAAAAAGGGAATTCGTTTCACAGACTTAACATAGCTCATATCCCCTTTTCACAATTTCCGATTCATTTATCCCTTAAACAATGCACTGCCTTGTCTATGTTATCCGTACGTCCCGGGACGTTTTTCGGTAAATCGGTGGGCGATTCACATCCACTACTAATACACCCCTTTCAACCATATTCAATCACGCTTCCGAAAAAAAAAAAAGCAATCACGGGCAACAAATCGATCCTCCCCGAACCACAGGTGAGTGTTGGTCCCCAACAAAACCCTCGCGCGAATCGCACGCGCCGCTCATGCGCCCGGGGGCAGTTGTTTAACGCGGGACACGTGCTCTCCTCGATTACCGGAAAGAAGAGGGGGGGGGGGTGACGCGCGAGAGCATGACGCCGTGCGTCACGCATTCGATGTTCGGGGGCTGCTAATTTCCTCGGTGTTGTTGTAGAACAACCCCCTCTAGTGCGTAACTAATCGATTGTACTTTTTATCTACTCCTAGGGGAGGGTGCTATTGTTTTGCCGCTCTTCTTCTCTCATTGACACCCCCTCTTGCGAAAAAAATGGAATCGTTCACCCGTGTGTGGGATGTTTCCTGTGATTGAACTGGTTTAAATGATGGACTGGAACCGGGGAAAGTACTTACCTAACTATTTACGCTATATCCGGATAAAAATAACCTGCAAAAAAGTTATTTCTTTTCCGGTGTTGTAACCAAAATAACACTTTGGACATGCCGAAAATTGTAGATACCGTAATCGAGAGTTTGCACTTATTAAATATTTTAACTTGACCGGGATTCTTAATTTTTTTTACTTGTCTTGATTTTTGAAATGTAATTTTTATCTTAATAAAATTTATTATATTAAAATTTTAAGCCTTCTTGGTTTCTTATATGTAAAAGTTTTACTGCTAAATTTAAATAATTATACAGAAATTATTAAATTAGTCAATTTTTAGCATAAAAAAAGTTCAACGTATTAGAACAACTTTTTTAAAAATACGTTTATTATTTCTGTACCTCGGAAGTATGGAGCACTATGTCCAGGTTATAATTGCTATTTTCAGGTTATAATTGCTATATTATGTGTTTTTCACACCCTTTACAGAGGTGCAAAACACCTTCGATATGGATTCCTAACGAATATATTATTTTTTTAAAAAAATCTATTCCATAGAAAAGTACATAAAAATTAACTCTGAGAAGTTTCACATGGTAAATAACAAAAATGAACATAGTGTCCTAAACCTTCAAGGTACATATTTATTTTAAAAAATACCCAGATGTAAAGTAAAATATTCAGATTATTTCACAAAAAATAAATCGAACAGTGACATTGACTTTTGTATGATTAGAGCTCAAAACAAGCCCTTGAAACAAGTGTTTGAATCAAGAAAATAGTACAGATGCTACTATTTATAGTTTTTACAGACTATACTTTTTTACAGAAAGTAAAAGTTTCATATATGAAATGTGAGAGTACGACTCGGACTTAGACCAGAGACTATTATGTACATTTTCTTCGATTTAAGCCATCAGTATAATATGCTAATTGTTTGAACTAACGTCGCATTAGATCTATACAATGAGGTATTGAAAACGGAACATTTGCATACGTTAGTATTATCAAAATTAGTATTAAATACTTTACACATACTTTCGGTCATGTGTTAATGTTGTCATATTTTTTTTGTATTTTTATTTTAAACATTATATTAACAAATTCTCTTCTAAACATTTAACATCTAAGTCAGAATTTTATTTAATGAAATTATTCGTATTTTTAAATTGAACTAATAGTAGAAAATCATTATTGTTTCTGTAATGTACCAATATATAAAATTAATCTAAATTAGGTTTTCAAAATATTAAATATCAAAAGCAATAACATTTCAGAAATATTATTGTATTGTAATTTTATTGTAGTATATATTGATTATATGTGGCATATTTAGATATACGAATTGTTATAAAACATATTATCGTTGTTGAATATATAATTTCTACAAATATTGCTATTAAATCTAAAATTCTAATACACTGTTTTATCGTTGCAAAATTTAGTTACAATTTTGATTATTTTTTGGACATCGTTGTCACAGCAGAAATGGTTCCCTTTTCTTTTTTAAATATAAACATTAAAATTGAATTGTAAATATTTAAGTTTAAAACAACTAACATTGGAATATTAATAAAAGGCTTAATATGTTACTGGTAATTTGTGGAATTAGTCTACAAGCTGTGGTTTGATCCTAATCACAATTTTATTTAAAAATGATTTAAAAATACCGTTAATAATCCAAATAGAAGGACTATTAACAATTAATGGTACCATTCAACTACTAGCTTAATTTCAGTACCCGGTATAGTTTGGTTTTAACTTAATGGCCTCTGTGACGTCACGTTGTTTATATATATTGGATAAGTTTATTGGTCAACTCGCTGAAACTTGTTTGTTGATTCGCTAAAACCATTATAGATGGACGCAACCCTCAATTAACGTGATCTAGACTATACACTGCATATGAAGAGTTTCGTGCCATTCTAATTTTAGCAAGTCTGATTTTTGCATAATTGAATTTTAATTTATATAACACAATCTTCAAATTAAGATATACTAGTACGAAATATGATAAAAGTAAGATTTTCGAGGTTTCTAAGGTAATAAGTTATTTATTCGGAAGCTAGTAAGTTATACACATTTTTTTTACAATCATTGTAATATAAGGCGATAAAATTTAGTTTTAATTAAAAAAATATATATTTTTAATGTAAAAAAATACTTATGTTGTACAGTGCTTGTGTGGGGTTCACTTCATCTACCCGATACTCCTGCTTAGGCGAGAGTGATCACTTTGGCCTGACTGGCAGAGTATCGGCGTAGCAAGCCGAAGTTCTTCGGTTCGATACCGATCGTAGCCAAGTAGTTCTTAGCGTTACACATGTCTGAAGATTTGGGGGATGAGATGGTTATAAATACGTCAAATAAATGTTGAAAATGCTAGAAAAAAAATTAGTGCAGGTTTATCAATTACGAATTTGAACGGATTGTTCATTTTTTTCAATCAAAAATATTAGAATGTAGACCATTTCAATTCAACAGTAAGCTACTGAAATGTAGCATTGCATTGCCAACGAGACGTAAAGTATATAATTCTCTTTTGCTTTCTACAAGGAGAGTGTACTTAGCCGTAAAGACAAATTTGAAGATTTTCTCTCAAGGAAACATTTCACAATACTTTCAATTGTGTCAAACAATTCAGTGGAAATGTGGAAAATATTGCTGAAAAAACTGTTGGTTTTGTATGTATGCGCTTTACATGCGTATTATACAATGTATTTCATTGTACGCTTTGCTTTCCCCAGGTTAAGTATACTAGCAGAGAAGAACGTTTTACAGATTTTCGAATGGATTATGTTCAACGAATGAAACAATTAATAAAAGCTTCTGTTTTAAATGTCCGAGAAAAAATATATGTACAAAATGGTTGTGAAGAGTTAATTTTCCCTTTATTGTAAGCTTTATTTTTCCTCAGAGGGAGTATACCAGCAGGAAAGAAGTTTTGCATATTTTCTTAAAGAGGAACATTTTACAATAATTTCAATAGGGTGAAATACTTCAGCGGAAATACGGAAAACATTGCTTGAAAAACTGTTAATTTTGTATGTATAATGGTTTTACAACAGAGATTTTCCTTTTATTGTACGCTCCGCTTTCCCCAGGTTAAGTATACAAGTATACTAGCAGAGAAGAACGTTTTACAGATTTTCGAAATGCAACAAGTTCAACGAATGGAACAATTAACAATATCTTCTGTTTGAAATATTAAATAATAATAATAAATTATTTGTAAAATGATTTTATACAGTCAATTTTCTCTTTATTGTAAGCTTTGTTTTTCCTCAGAGAATATATGCTAGCAGGAAAGACGTTTGACATATTTCCTTAAAGGGGAAAATTTAATAATAATTTACATTGGTTGAAACAGTTCATTGGAAATGTGGAAAACATTGCTGGAAAAACTGTTGATTTTGTATGTACTATAATGGTTTTATATAAAAGATTTTCCTTTCATTGTACGCTTCGTTTTCCCCATGTTAAGAATGCTAGAAGAGAAGAGCGTTTTGCATGTTTTCGAATGGAACAAGTTTCGAAAGGAACAAGTTTCGAATGGAACAAGTTTCGAATGGAACAAGTTTCGAATGGAACAAGTTTCGAATGGAACAAGTTTCGAATGGAACAATTAACAATAGTTTCTGTTTTAAATGTTCAATAATAATACATATATGTATAAAATGGTTTTACAGAGCCGATTTTCCCTTTATTTTAAGCTTTTCTTTTCTTAAGAGATGTATACTAGCAAGAAAAAAAGTTCTGCATATTTTCTTAAAAATTAACATTTTACAATAATTTCAATTGGGTGAAACAGTTCAGTAGAATGTGGAAAATATTGCTTAAAAAACTGTTGATTTTGTAAGTATAATGTTTTTACGTAGGAAATATTCCTTTCATTGTACGCTTCGCTTTACCCATGGTAAGTATACTAGCAGAGAAGAATGTTTTACAGGTTTTCAAATGGTATATGTTTAACGAATGGAACAATTAACAGTAACTAGTGTTTTAAATGTTAAACATAAATAAAGTATAAGATGGTTTTACAGAGTCAATTTTCCTTTTATTGTAAGCTTTGTTTTTCCTCAGAGTGTATACTAGCAGGAAAATTTTTTATTCAATCAGAAAAAATTAATATTTTCTTAAAAAGTAAAAATTCAAAATAATTTCAATTGGATAAAACAGGAAATGTGAAAAATATTGCTCTAAAAACTGTTGATTTTGTATGTATAATGGTTTAAAATAAGGGATTTTCCTTTCATTGTACGCTTCGCTTTCCCCAAGTTCAGTATACTAGCAGAGAAGAACGTTTTACAGATTTTCGAATGGAACAATTAACAATAGCTTCTGTTTTAAATGCTGTATATATACATGTATATATATTCCATATCTATTGTCATAGTTGCTTGAGTTATAATAAACGGATAAATTAGTAAAAAAAAAGTTCACATTTGGCTTAACTTCTATTTCTTTGCGGGAAAATTATTTTTTGGGGTTACACATACGAAACATTTTTATTTCTGATATGATAAATGACTTAGTTATTATAAATGGAGAAATTACTAAGTAACGTTTATATTTTATTTACTTTATTTTTGTCGCAAATTTTGTACAGTAATAATTTTGCAATAGTGTTATTCTTCTATTCTAATAAACAATTCTAGCTAATAATTATAATAAATAATTTTAAAACCATTATTAATAAAAAAGGGGACCCTAATTCAAAATATTCCCTAAATAACCATGGAACCATTCTGAATTGAAAAAGACAACATCGCTTCAACTGTTAAAATCTCCATTTCTACCAATATTTTCTCCTCACAATCGAAGTGTTCTAGTTACGCCTACTGCCACTGCGGTCGTTTTTGATTGGTTCACAAATAGATCACAGGCGTAACGGCGCATGCTCAGTTGGGCAAATGGGCGGGTTCTTTCTCCGAAACGGAGAAGAACGACGAAGTTGTACTTTGATGGAATAGAACATTCACGGATGCGGTTGAGGTGAAGCTTCGGTTTTATCGTCTGCTCGATTTCCTCGTTCGAATGTTTTAATTATCGTTTTATATTTTATGGCAGTTCTACGGTTGTGATTTCTGTGTATGTGTGAAAAGGGAAGTTTGAAAGTGTTAACTTGACTGGTATTCTATTTCTGGAACATTGGATAGAGTGGTGTAGGGGAAATATTTTCCCCTTCGCTAACGCGTTATTCGGGTAAGTTTATGTTTTACATATCTTTGCTGTAAAAAATAAAAAGGATTTCTAATTTAATTTAATGTAGTTGAAGTAAATAATTATTTTATTATCAGGGTTTCGAGATACAGAATTTCCCCATTTATTTTATATTTGAAGAGCTTTTGATAAATATATGAAAAAACGATATATTTTTTTCTTTCGTTTCTAATGCGTAATAATTTTTACTAATTTAGATAACTAGCAAAATGAAAGTTTTACTTATACATATTTAACATAACACATTGAATTTACTTTGATAAAAAAAGTAATGTTTAATAGATTTGGTTTTTCGGGATTTGGATGTTTAAATTTTTTAAAAGCATAACATTTTCCGTATAAATTACATTCAAAGTATTTAACATATTAGTTTTGTTTTCAATATTTAAAAAAATATTTTTTTAAACATTTGTTCTTAGAGTATTCCTAATTTGTACTATTTTAGTCATATACTAATAGGAAAAACTTAGTAATAATGAAACAAAAAAAATAATGGTTTAAAAAAATAAAACTTTTTTAAAATTGTTTTAAGCACTTTACGATACTACATATTCATAAATTTAATATAAATAATAATAATAAAAACATGTTTATGTACGCTGTATTAAGTATTTATTAAAATTTCATATATATCGGATTTTAATTTACAGTTTGATTTTTTTTAAAGGAAAATATTTTTAAAATACGATTTTGTTTTAATAAAAATAATATTGGCGGAATGAACAGCTTTCTTGATTATTTTTAACACAACTGGTAGGGTTATGCAATTATTTATGTTATGCATAGCCCTGATGTTTAAGATGTTCCTTATTACCAAAAGCAAAATAAAAGGTTGTACTATCCACTAAATTATTTTTTTCGTCTACGAATACACGAGTTTCAATTTTGAGAGAGCCATGTACTCAATGAATAGATGCTTGCCTACATAGGCTGCCTTCATAAATCAATTAAAAATTATCGACAATTACTACCAATTTTCACCCGGAATCAAACCCAGATCCTTCTGTCCATTAAACTACCAGGGCGACATTAAGAAGTAATAAACAAAAGACATGTTAAAAAAGATGTTATGCCAAGAATGAGAAATAAGATAATTGAGTTGTATAATAATTCAGTTTCTTTTTAAGCAATCGACATGAAATAAAGTGGAAAACCATATTCAGAACTGTTATTTGAAGTTTGGCAGTTTTCATCAAGATCGCTTGAATATAAGTTGATATTAGCAATATTAAATCACATTGCAATTTTTTAAGAAAGTAAGGTACTTGCATTGCTAAAATTTTTCCTTTTTAATCAGTATAAATTAAATATAAAAGTATTGCTATCAAAAGTATACTATCAAAAATAGTGAGATTGTAAGCGATCTGGGTGTGTTGGTAAATGAGGATTTTAAAATGAGTCATCAATGTACAGTGGCTAGCAAAAAAGCTAATAGAATGTTGGGGTACATCACGAAAATAGTTTCATCAAAATCTAAGGATATTATCTTGCCATTGTACAGAGGTTTAGTAAGACCACATCTTGAGTATGCTGTACAGTTCTGGTCACCATATCTTAAAAAAGACATTGCATTGTTAGAGAAAATTCAGCACAGGGCTACTAAAATGGTTCAAGGGTTCTCAGGCATGAATTATGAAGATAGATTAAGAAATTTGAATATGTATACTCTGGAAGAAAGAAGGGTTAGGGGAGATTTGATTCAACTATTCAAATTTATCAAACAAGGAGATGTGGAGGGTTTAGATTTTAATATGAGTGATAGAACGAGAGGTCATGGGTTTAAGTTAAACAAATCCTATTTTAATCGGGAAGGGAGAAAACACTATTTCTATAATAGGGTAATAGACAAATGGAACAACTTGCCAGTGAATATTGTTAATTGTAAAGGAGTAACGGATTTTAAGAAGAAGTTAGATATGCATTGGGGGATAGTTAAGAGGTACTAGATGGACCAACCTTGTTGGGCCTTGAGCCTGTTGTTGGTCGTCAATATTTGTATTTGTATTTGTATTTGTATTTGTATTGATATAACTTTAAAGAAAAATTTATTTATAATGTTCTTATATCGTCACTATGCGGTCGAGGGCCCCTGTCTATGACGCTGTTAAAAATTTTGACACTGTGCTGATATATTTTAAGAAATGAAATTTACTTTTAAAAGACACCCTTTCTCATCCTTATTTTTAAATATACTAAGACTCCCCCGTTTCAAATTACCTGAAAGATCTAATACCAAACATATTATTTAAAAAACGATATACATACATGTATTTATTTCCATCAATTTAAAATTCTACCTTAATTTCTATGATAATCTATCTAAAATACAATATACATGTTTAAATATTATTTATTGAAAAAAAAAACTTTAATACTCGGCCAGCAACATTATATTCAGTATTTAAATTATAAAAAGCGATAACAGAAGTGATTTTTCGAAATTTCAAAACAAGGATTCATGACCATTTTAAGCTTTAAAACCATTATTTTGAACTTTACAATTAACTGTTACCAAACACTATATATTTTCACATTTTTCAATAAATTATATACTATTATTTAAAATTATCAACGTTTATAAAGCATAACTTAAAAAGTAATGTAAAAAAATAATAATAAAAATAAAGTTTATATGATTAATGTAAGAGAGAACAAATTATATTTAGAAACCCATTCCCCTTCCTCTTTAGTGTTTAAACTTTCCCAAAATTATGAAAGGTAATATATAAAGTGTGAAGAACTCATAGTCATTTCATAACACGAATAACTTTTCCTCCCTTTCACCCTTTGATCCCTAATCTTATCTTATTTGTAAAATCGGAAGATACCAAATCAAGTATAAGTTTCCTGTTTACCATATCTTTACCTGGAAGCTATAACAAAGTTACATGCCTCTTCAAAAAAGATACGTGCATCTGAAATATACATTTCCTGTCGGGACTTCTTTGATATACCACGGGTAACATTGACAGTCGACTAAGTTTGATCATTTCAAATATACCTATTTTGATGGTTGAATACTTATCAGGTATTATTGATGCCTTGAAAAGTTAATAAAAAGGATTATAAAAAATAAAAGGTGTGTATGTCTATGAAATTTGAAAATTTGCTTTTCGTTGTCTGTAAACTCACTCCGGATGGAATCCCATCATTCTTCCCTTACAATTTTCAAATTGAAATTAAAAATTCTCCTTCTTATGACAATTTTATTTTTTTTACTAATGTCTTTAATTGTATTTAATCCTTTAAAACCCAATATTTTTGTAGTAGTAATTTTTTCTTCTTCTTTTAACTTGTGTTTTCTAGTAGACATCTTTGTAAGTGACTTCTTATGACAATTTTATTTTTTGTACTAATGTCTTTAATTGTATTTAACCCTTTAAAACCCAATATTTTTGTAGTAGTAATTTTTTCTTCTTCTTTTAACTTGTGTTTTCTAGTAGACATCTTTGTAAGTGACTTCTTATGACCATTTTATTTTTTATACTAATGTCTTTAATTGTATTTAACCCTTTAAAACCCAATATGTTTGTAGTAATAATTTATTCTTCTTCTTTTAACTTGTGTTTTCTAGTAGACAGCTTTGTAAGTGTGTGAGAGTAATTTCAAAATTATCCGGTCATTCAATGCAGGTCGATCAGAAAAATTGGGTTATTAATCTTTAGGAAGTGCTGCGAATTTTGCGAAAATGGTTGTTTATATATCAGAAATGGAAAATTAAAAAATAGATTGAAATTATGTTAAAAATATTTTTTTTATTTATGTTTTTCTGCAGTTATCGCCGTATCTATAGATGACCATCCACTTCACCACTGCTTATCAAGCAATATTTTCTCTTCAACAGGTCCATCCCCCTTCTACAAAACCCATAAGTAAGGATCGAGCGTGTGGGTACCCCCAAAAGGTACCCACCACCCCATCCCGACGTCCACCATCGGTATCCTCATGGAGAGCGGGGACCTGGTGAGCCAGCACCAGTTCCTGCAGCACCTCGAGGCACAGTTCGCCTCCTCCTCCCCCGCCTCCTCATCGTACTCGGACCAGGAGAACAGTGGGGGAGGAGGCGGGAGGAGGAGTGGAGGCGTAGGAAGGCGTAGCAGGCGCAAGTGCGTGCAGCAGCAGGCGCAGCAGCGGCAGGCGGCCAACCTCAGGGAAAGGCGCAGGATGCAGTCCATCAACGACGCCTTCGAGGGGCTGAGGGCGCACATCCCGACGCTGCCCTACGAGAAGAGGCTCTCCAAGGTAAGCAAGGTATAAATGAGCATACTTCAATCACATAGATCTAAATAAGCAATTTTTGAGAATACAGTTCCGGAGCTTGCCTTGGCCATGTCAGCTTATTTTTGAGAATCAACAGAATTATTTATAGTTGGGGGAATAGAGACAGGTTTATGGCTAACAAATAAATAAATCGAAAATATTACATAAATAGCCAAAAAAAATTCTCGTTGACTTAATAAAAGCTCAGATTTTTCACAGGGCCTAAAAAGGTATACAACTGTTGTATTCTTCGTAGAATCGAAGTTTTATCTGAGCTCTACAGGGGGTCTTTGGAAAAGAAAGTTAGAGTTACATTGATCATTGTTAAGACAAGTTTTGGAACTGCCCTTCTCATTTTCAAAATGATTATTATTTTTATTATATTTTTGGAGTTAACAAGTTTTGAAAAATAACAGCTATTTTATAATGTTTATATACTGAATTATATAAGTATTGATATTACAACATAGCAGCGGAAAAAAGCAGTCTTCGAACTAAGAATGCACTAGGAAAAGACAGGGTTTAAAATGTCTATTAATATTTTCCATTAAATTTAATAGGATACAATCTGTTATTAAACTGAAAGTTCATTTAACCTAATTCCCATATATACTGATGGGATTGTAAAAGTTTGTGTATCTCAGGTTACCATAATTGCGAATATGGAAATACAAGTTAAGAAAATGTGAAAACCCTCATCATTTGTAACTGGAAAGAACCACACATGTGTTACATCTTTGTAATACCCTGTTAAGAATAAAAGGCCGTATCTGCAGTTTTATTGATAATATATACTCTTCAATAAGGTGAATACAGCATCATCAGAAGAAGTTCTCTAAGGAACAAAAGTTAAAAACCACTCTCAAAAGTTTCACCAATCAGACGTGATTTTGGCAACAGAATTTCGATTATTATCAATCAAAGTAAAACCCTTAGTTTTGAAATCTACTCATGGTCCAATAGGCTCTATTAGGAAATTGGCCAGAACAGCCTTAATTTATAGCGATATTAAGGGTACATTGGACTATCAGAAACTTATTTTTTCGTTTTAAGCTGACACTTTTAAATTTTTATCATTTATTTATAGTGCTCATTCAACACGCGGTGGATGGGGGGGGGGGATGTTGGTCTGAAACTAACAAAAACTTTTTAATTTAATTAAAAAAAAAACATATTTTAAATTTCCATTTAAAATTTTTATTTTTTACATAATAACATAATAATTTTTATTGTAGTAATTTTGATACTCTATTGCATACCTAACTGAATTTTTGTATGTGTGAAACAATTAAAAAAATATTTCTCTTTAAAAAACAAAAAGTTGAACTTATTTAGATTTCTATTAAAAAATGTAGAGCAAAAAATATATTTCCAAATAATATTCATAATAAAAAATTATTATTCAATTTTCATATAAAAAAAACATGCAAAATGATTATCTATAAGTATGTAGAATATATTTAGAACATTTCAAAATATTATCAGCTTTCAAATTTAACAAGATGAAAAAAATGCATTTTTGCAAAAATATGTGTTAGCTATACAATAGATGGGACATTTGTAGTTGTTCTTTTAAATATGAACCACGCTGTTATTTATAGCAAAAAAATAAAATAATCATAATTGTGATGGATTTTTGTATTTTGAATGTCCACTGTACCCTTAAGGATTATAATGAAATTGTTTAAAAGTTTGAATATTTGAGGTGTTATTTTCTTTGACCTTGGGAGCACCATACATTCGAAGAGGCCTTTTCTAAATTTTTAGGGTACTCGAAAAGTTTCTTCTATTCAGGGCTGAGATATATTTTAGGGACAGTACAATCGACCTCTAACCGCACAGAGTTCTCTGCTTCTTTTTATTAAATGATGTCCAATATTAAATAAAATATGCTTTCTAGAGTTTTAGAACAATGAAACAAATTCCCGAAATTTTTACTTTTATATTTTTGTGAAAATATTCATAGTAATTACTTTATTAAAAAAAAATTAAATCTTCGAAAAAATCCTCAACATTTAGCGTAAATAAAATATATATATATGAAAGTAGATTGTTTGATTAACTATCTTATTGTTTAAAACTATTCTGCTTTCAAAACATGCACTGTTAAAAACAGGTATTTGGAAATGAGTAAATTGTACTCATTTTTAAATACTTTCGGTTCTTATCATAGCTCCGATTACATTGGTATCAAATTTGAAAAAGACATGTACTCATTTTTGAGTGCCAGCATGGAATCAATTTTAAGCACATTTAGTTTCATTTTTGAAATTGATATATGTGCTATATGTACTCATTTTTGAGTATATGCAGGAATCAGTTGTGAGTAAATGCAGTTTCAAATCTGAAACACCATATGTACTCATTTTTAAGTATATGCAGGAATCGTTTGTGAGTATATTTGTTTTCAAATTCGGATGCATGTACTCATTTTTGAGTACGTACATCCAAATTTGAAAAATGACGTTCTTCCCATTCAAATTTATAATTTAATGCACAAAATGAATTCATTAATCTGTTTTAAATAATTGAAAATATATTTTTTTTAAGTCTGTGTATTCATTTCTTTCTTTCACCTAATTTTAAGAAATCTTATTTTAGAAATCATATATATGTATCATTCTAAATTTGAAACAATATTATTTTTACATTTTGCTTTCTCAAATATATAGTAATTCTTGAATACGATATTTTTCATGTTTCAGATAGCAAAAGATAGAAAGATTTGAGATAAAAAAAAGGAATATATATAATTTCAAATTTGGAATATATATCACGTTTCTGAAATAAGATATTTCATACTCGTGTGTTATTAAGAAATAAATACATATTATCTCAAAAGAAAAAACATATATATTTTTAGATATTTATAACAAAGAAATGAATGAACTTTATTTTAAGAAATCTTTAAGTTATTTTAAGAATTGGTAGGGAAGAATGCCATTTTTTAGTCAAATCTGTGTTCCTAGATAAATTGCAATCTCTTAGTAATACAATATTGCAAATAAATTTTGCAATAAATTTTTGTTGTAAATTATATATGTAAATTTATTTGTAAGAGAGGCAGGCTAATGCATACATACAATACGTTTGAAAAATAAGCCCCCTCCTCCTCAACTTTTGAACACCTAGGGATATTTAAACAAAACTAACTGCATTCGTTTATAAGAGTATACATTATTTTGTGACATAAAATGTTGTCCTAATATTTTATTCGATTACATAAATTAAGATTAAATATAACTCAGCGAAGTACACAAACATATCAAATAAAGCAAATATTTATTTTTTCATGTGACTTAACTTACAAAAAACTGAATGAACAATGCATCAGGGTTAGAAATTGCAGTAACAATCAGACTTTGAAATGTACAGTAAAACACTTTCTTGAAATTGTTCAAATGTTTTTTTTTATCAAATTCTGAAGAATCATTTTGAATATATGCAACAAGTGTAGTACTACAACATGCATCTAAATTATTCAATGAAAAAGTTTCGTTCTGACAATTTAGCAAACTTGGTAAAGTATCTGAAGTTCCATTGTTTGTGTGAAATCTTCTTAAGTGTCTTTCGTAATTATATAATTTCCGAAATGCTTGTCTACAAAATTTATCGAAGCAGACATACTGTTCTGCATTAGGATGGCGATTTTCTGATACGTTTGCGTAGATTATGAAGGGAAACAAATGAAATTTTGCACCATGTGCAAAACTTTATGCACTGAACTAATTAAAAATGAAGTATAAATAATTTAGTTCATAATTATTAACATTTAACACTAAATACATATTTTTACAGTAAAAATGTACACACACGACATGATAAAAATGATTACTTTACAGACGATTTTTTAACTCTAAAACACATGATGGGATCTCTGCATCAAATTCACATTTATAAAATGTATTATTTATGAATTGCCACACATTTCGGCTGTAAGCTGAAAATTCTACTTTTAAATATATGTTAATTTACAGATCAACAGCTTTTAACAAAGAATTTGCAGCTATGCAGTGTTCTTCAAACACTACAAATGCCTGGGAAGGGTTGAATTTTTCTCCAACAGCTAGGATAAAGGGTTGCTTTCTATCTCCTCCCAAAAGTGTGTCCTGTTTCATAAAATTTTCAATTCCTTCTCCAATCTGAAAGTAATGAATAAATAAATACAAATAAAATCATTTCGAGACTATTTTTTTCTGTACATTGCTAATTAATCATATGTATTGTCCCAATGTCATTCAAAGTAAATGTAAACACCAGAATATTAATACATTTGTTAATTTTTAACACTGTGAAGTTTTCGTCCCCAATGGTCCATCAACTTCTTTTGATTTATGTTCATCTAAACCTAATCATTCTTAATCTGTAATTATCATTATATTAATTAATATAATATTACATACATTAAATAACTTCCATTATACAACGTATAAGGACATCTATAACAAAAAAATCTCAATATCTTGGAATAAAAATTAATAAGCATGTTTTCTGCATTACAGAAATCTTTTGATTAATTTAAAAATGATACACAAGCGCTGTTTTAAAATACTCTAGAAAACAATCTTATTTGATAGGACTTACTATAAAAGTCCAAATTAATTAAATTTTTGTCAGTACTGAAACAATGATATTATTGTCTGGAATTCCTCTTGCATAAAAGTCATTAAAATTTAAATGCAAATATAGATTTAATTTTATTTATATCATCATCCACTGAATATGATATGATATGTTTACTGCAATTGTTTAGTGTGGACATTGCAAATATTTAAAAATCTGATACTAGGTTATTTAACAGAAGATTACGTACTGGGATAAACTGAATAAAATGATCCAATGACTGTGCGCTAGTTGGAAGTATCTTTTTCTTCTTCGATCCACATTATTTCGTAAATGTTCCTTATGGAAGCAATAGTGGCAGCAGTAGAATAGCACAGCGTATTTCTAAATAGAAAAGTATAATTTGCATATAAAGGAGTAAAAGCTATAAATATCAAAAAAGAAATTTTTTTTAGTAGGAAAATTCAAATTGCTATTGGCAATTGCAAATTGCTATTGGCAATTGCAAATTGCTATATTATAGTATGCGATTGAATCATTAGTGTATTATAAATTTCGTAAGATTAAATTTTTGAGTTCATATTCAAAGAAAATAAAAGTGTATACTTATGCAAAATCTTAATCAAATTTTAGAAAAAATTCTATATGTTTTCAAAAAAAAAATAAAAAAAAATCGTGTACCAAAAGTATGAACTTTTATTATCCCTCTTGTTTATCACAAGGACATATTTTGACCATCACCATAGATTCATAAACTAAAAATGTCATATTTAAAATATTTGGCATTGGTAATCAATTTTCTACAATAAATAAATATAAGAAAAAATTACAAATTGTTCCATTCTATGAAATTGCGATTTTTCAGTGCTAAAGCTTTATCATTCCGCGTTTCAGAAATTTTCTATTACGCTAATAATGAATTATTTCCTTTTCAGTCATTTCAAATATAAAAAAAAATCTATAAATTATTCTAAATTTTACTTTTAATGATCGCCATTTAATGTTTTAAGAATAAATATTCATTGGCACATTAAATAAAACATTTTCTCAATTATCGGTTGGATCTGTGGAATTTTATTCCCTTAAAAACATTAAAAAGTAATATAGAGTTGAAAATTCACAATGAAACTAAGCTTCGTACATTAAAAAAAAATGTGTGCATAAAATGTTTTCCAAATAAATAAAAATGACGTTAATACACAAATTACTCGCATTATGAAAGAATTGTTCTAAAAGTTTGATTTAAGATAATCAAATATAGTTACAATTAACCTGCATACAAACAAAACAAAATACACAAAACAATTATAAATCATTTCCATAAGATAAAATTCTAGCTATTTTAATTTTTGTAACAATCCGTATTGTAGTAAAAAGCCCAATGTGCGAATATTTTCAGTAAATATTAAATCAAACAAAACTTATGACGCCATTTTTATAGTGTCAATAACGAAAAGAAAATTTTCCTTAAAATCACAAACGATATTGTCATCTATGTTAAGTGAATGACATACATTAAAATAGTTATAATATATGAATGGAACATCGTACAAACTTAAAAATTATCACAAAAAATGTCTAATTTTTCAAGAAAAGTTCTCTGTAAATTTCATACAGCTACGTTTTGTTGTTATGGAGTATTCCGTGTAAATATCGGCATTCTAATTGATTCATAATTTTTTTATATTATATTTTCAAATGTAAGATGGCGGACGGGTTTGCGTCTGTCGTGTGTTAGTTGGAAGGGGTAAAAGTGCTAACTTTTTTTTTTGATTTGGCAATGCAATAATTTTTATTTTAAATGTGCAATATAAAAAAGTTAGAGGGCAAAATCCAAAAAAAGTGCGGGGACAGCACTAACTGATCGATTGAACACTGCTATGGCGTTATACATTAAAGATTATAAATTTAATAGCACTTACTTTCGAAACACGTAGAGTACTCCTTCAAATTCCATTCCGCTAAGTTATGTTGAACAAATTCATGCATATTTCTATTTATTTAAATCAAAACGAAATTGTCTGTAGTTAAATATCTCGCTTTAAACGTCGAACAAATTCCATTCACGAATCAAAACTAAACTAGATAAACCTCCGCTCGACGAACGAAACACTGAGCCGAAGAACATGTATCTATAACTCCACCATAAGATATAGTTCTTTAAATTGGAACTCATAACTTTTATTCTTCGGAATATTTGCACGAAATATTTTGGAATTATAAATGTCGTTTATTACACATTTCTTATATCGTAATTTATAATACCTAAAATGAATATATCTAAATGTTCTTATTTTTAAGTACTAGCGGTAATTTAATTCTGAGTACGTTCAATATTCATTTACGAAACAATTATACTTAAAAAAAAACGATTACATCCAGATACTCATTTTTAAGCACTTCTTTTTTTACAGTGTGTGTAGTGTTATTTTTATTATTGTGTTAGTCCTGATTATATGTTTTCATAACAATAATCTTAAAACCCTTTTTTTACTATATAAGCATTCTGCAAACACAATATATTATTTTTGACAAGTGAACTTATCCTATACCAATATAATTATTCTTAAAAAATTTCCATTAAAAACAAAATTTGTACACTGAAAAAAGTTATTAAAAATTAGTACCTGAACATACTGGTTTTATTTTGAGTACAATTGCATCGGAAATGAGCGATGGCGTACTCAAATTTAAGTAATCGTACTTTCACAAAAATGAGCAGTGTGATTTAATATTGCTAATCTCATATTCTGTTCAAGCCATCTTAACAAAGCGACCTGACACACTTAAAATTGTTGTTCAAAAGATGGTTTTCCATATTATTTGATACCGATTGCTTAAATGGAAAATGAGTTGTTACAACTAAATAATCTTACTTTTCATTCTTTTGGCACACCTTTTAAACAAATCTTCCGTTTATAATTTCTTCACATCGCCCATGTAGCTTAACCTGGAGGTATGGGTTCGATTCCCGGTAAGTCTTGTTTATGAAGCAGCCTATTGTAGGCCAGCATCTGCTCTTTTTATTCATTTTTACTCATTGTATTTATTAAGTACATGACTTTTTCAAAATTGAAACTAATGTATTCGGAGCCATAATAAACATCAAATGTATTCAAAAATGAGTACATTTTACTTATTTTTGAATACCTATTTTAAACAGTGTAGGAACACGCGCAGACCGCAATACGGGGTGTTTTAATTCACAGGGGCACACACATGTTATGAACGAAAAATATTTTTACTTTAAAATATCTCTAAATCAAAATTTATAATTCTTTTCAGTGTTCAAAAATAATTTTTTGAAATGTAACAATGTTAAATCGGTTACATTAATTTATTCCAAAAAACTTAATTTCTCTTGTATACTTTTAAAACTCTACCCTTTGTAAATATTTCAGATAAGCGAAAGAAAAGTAAACTTCGTATTTTATTTAATCACAATTACTTAAATATCGACATATGTATATGAATAAAATGTAATATATCGCAGGTAATATGTATAAAATACAATATATCGACAGTTACATACGTATAAAATACAATATATCGGCAGATCAATATGTGTAAAATATAATATATCGGCAGTTACATATGCAGTTACATATATTATATCGATCGGCAGTTACATATATATATATATAAAATAATAAAATACAATATATCGGCAGTTACATATAAAATTTAATATATCGGCAGTTACATATGCATAAAATATATTATATCGATCGGCAGTGACATATATATATATATATATATATATATATATATATAATACACGCCTTATCGCCCGAACCATTAAATATATTTTGAAATGCGTTAGAAAAGTTCTTTTGAGCCGATCCACCGAAAAAGTTTAGTAATAAATTACTTTTGTTACAAATTTGAAGATTTTTTTCATCCAAAATCAACTGTTTCAATGATGAAACGCTTGTAAAAATTTGCGAAAGTAGCCTTGACGATCGCAGAATGCTCAAAAATGAGAGGGTTATTTTTAAGAGTGATGTGTACATATCGCTATGCTGCCGTTATAAGTTAAAAGGCCCAAGTTCCAATTTTTTTAAATTAATTTTTTAACTTATCCGATTTGTCCTTAAAAATACATATCTTGTGATATTAAACATACATAAATCAAATATAATGGTGAGTTATAGTGAATTTTATATTGACCCTAACAGTACAGATCGTGGCGGGGTTTGATAGAAGAAGTCCATTATGACAAGTAATTTCTAAAAAAGGCCCTAAAAAGAGTTGTATGCATGGCAAACTTACATGGTAAAAGAAAGTATAACCATCACCAAAATAAAATTGTGCACATGCAAGCAACTACTTTTAGACAATAAATGCCTTTTAAAGCAAAATTTGATGGAGGGGATACATTTGGGTTTCCTTGAGTCTTGTAAAATACTGCTTTTTGGATTTAGGGCATGGTTTTCTTATGACGATAGTATGTTAGATTCTATCATGTTCACAGTTCTCATGTGCATGTGTGTGTGTGCAGGTGGACACCCTGAGGCTGGCCATCGGCTACATCGGCTTCCTGAGCGAGCTGGTCAACTCCGGCCGACACCCCTCCGACCCGCTGCAAGCGCAGGCGCAGGAGCAGCCCAAGAAGGTCATCATACACTGCCACAGGGGTGAGTTCTTACCTTCTTCTTATCTTATATCTTATCTTATTAGAAACATATACAGGGTGGGGCTGTGTCGGAGCACGGCCAAAAGGGTTTGACGGGAAAAACCATTACAGCAGGATCTGTTGCCATCAGTAACCATGTCGGCAGAATGAAGATATCTTCGGCATCATCTATTCCTCATACGTGCTTTACTTTATTTCGAGATTCAGGGTGTCTGATATTCTATTGAACGAGACCAAATTTATGTCAACTGAGCTTTTTGGAACGGAGTTGTCCGAGGCATAATTTAACCCACTGACTTATAGAAATTTAAATAATTTTTTCTGGGCATGCTATTTTACATTTTTTTTTTAAAGTTCATTGTAAAGAGACAGCTAGTAGGTTGTATCTTGAAACTTTAAATTAAAAAATATATTGTAAAATGGAGCATTTTTATGAATTTAAAAATTGTATGCATTGCTCGATAATGGAGATCCCTGGACATGATAGCACGTCCATAGGTGACAGGGGGTTAAAAACCATATCTTTGCAATGAATTACAATTTTGATTAAAAAAAAAGTGCACTCATAGGAAAACTATTTAAACCTTCAAGCGGTGAAAACAACTCTACAATTTTATTAAAATACAAATACAGCGTTAAAATTAAGCAAAAAAATACTTGAAATCTAGACATGTTTCGGGAGATACGTCTCCCTTCATCAGCAGAAATGAAAAGTTCGTTTCTGCTGATGAAGGTAGATGTATCTCCCAAAACATCTCTAGATTTTACGTATTTTTATTACGTAGTTTTAACGTTGTATTTCTATTTTAACATTCTTAATGCGATGTTCTATAAGACGTGTTTTTAACTTTACAATTGCCAAACTCGCATGAGTGTCAGTGGGTTAAAAATATTTATTAATTTTATCCCTTAAAAGAACCACCCAAAAATTCAATTTCTGAATTAAAATCCCCGGAATTCCGTCTTCGAAAACCAGGGATTATATCCTGCGAAGGAGGTCGTCTTCCATTGGTGCATTCCAGACCTATCCCTCGAATCATCGATCTTTGGAACTTGCGTGTCCCGGACGAGATAAAAGCAAGACGTGAGAACGCGCCACCTGTCCAATGGAAAACTGCTGCGCAATGCCACTTCTACGCGGAAAACAGCCATCGAGATAATTCCCCACATCATGACTTAGATCTTTTTAATTGTCACCGAAGTCAATATTTTAAAACAGTTTTTCCTTAAAAATATCTTATAAATGTTCTTTTCTGAGAGGCAGGTTCTGTTAACTCAATACTGGGTGTCTTTTTTATTCAATTATATTCAATAGTATTGTTCAATACGGGGTGTGTTTTTAATAAATAACATCTCTAGCGTAGATGGTATCTCAGTCAGTTTGTAGAGGGGATCTCTAATGATTACATATAAAATATAATCTTGTTTTTTCCCTATTCGGTCTTTCTCATGGCTAGGTATAAAGCATTTTGAATTATTTGTGGATTTTTTTTTAATAAATGGAACTTGATCTTTTAATGTAAATATCGAATCGAAACCCTTACCGGACATCTATGAAATGGCTGTGAATAGACTGACCTCTACGTGTAAGAAACTTGATAATGATATTTCCAGGAAAAGACAACATAAATCGACCCGTCAAAAAAGCCTATCAAAGGAATTTATCTGTGACCCTTTCGGAGACTCTACCCTTTGGAAATCCGAAAAGGAGACCGCCGGACTCTTACATATTTCCCATACTTATTTTTCCCTATAAAATCATAATTATAAATATAACAATTTTGCGGATCTATCTCATACAAATAGTCAATATGAGAGTTTATATTTGTTGAAATGTACATGTAATACATAAATCTTCTTTGGTTTCTCTATAAAAATCGTCATACATGTTTACATTTATTGATGTGTCAACCGTATCGTCCGTCCAGTGGGTAGAGTCAGCGTCCACTGTATACAAAGCCGAATGGGGTGTACTTTTTACGTTATAAACTGAAGGTCAGTTTTCTGAATGTGTAATTATCAACAGGAGTTAAGATTTCGCCTTCCTGCGGCCCTTTCGGCCTTCAGTTTGTAGCGTAAAAAAGCATTTGTCAGACAGTGGAGGCTGGTAGAGTACGAAACTGGCACACTGACCTATGTTCGAATCCCGGATAAGCCAAAACGAAACACCAAATGTTAGAAATGAAGGACACATATAATACTTTGATATCTTAGCTTGATTTTTCTTTAACCTTAGGATATTTTAAGATTTTGAATATCTAAATATCGCAGAATAAATTAAAATGTACGTATATTTCAGGTGCACCGGCCGGATACGTCCCCCTGGCCGGCCACTCCCTGTCCTGGGCGAGCGAGAAACCGAGCGCCCAGCACGGCAATGTCATGGTGGCCAAGGTGTGGACCCCGGAGGACCCCAGGCGGCACAAGTCGGACAGCAGCTGTTCCCTGGGGTCGCCGGTCTAGGACCTACCCTAGTGGACCTGTGTAATTAACCAAAGCAGGGATGTTGTGTTGGACATCTCATTCTCCAACGCCCTTGCTGAGAACCACTTTCTGAGAAATGAATCTGTAAGACTACCGAAGACGGGGGACACTTCCAAAATGCGTTACTTTTGTACAAGAAGTTTTCTTTTGTCGCTGGCGATTGAGTTCGGTTAAATCTGGGGAATATGTCCTCGCGCCTTTCCTCCGTAGCGGCTGAACTTCACGTCGCGGACAGCAGAATTCACCAATCAAACGTCTCGGACGTAAAGCGCAGCCGCTACGGAGGAAAAAGGCGAGAACATGTTCCCCAGCTTTAAAGCTCGAAACTATTGTTATAAGGGAATGACAGTTCTGTTTTGAAATAGAAGCATATAGCTACAGGATTGCAAGTTAACAAGAGGTGAGAGAGCATACTATTACACTCCCCTTTCTCGTGAAATTCTTTAAATCGTTCTTGTGTGAATAAGGTCGTTGATTTTTCTTTAGGAGAAGTAAAAGTTCTCACATGTGTCGTTCTTTTACTTGTTTTCTTGGTGTAGGAAAAATGAACTAAGATTATTGTTGGTCTATAACGAATAGCATCACATGGTGCTGCAGTCACGTGACACAATGACGCAATCTAATTCCCTTTTTGCTTATCCCTTTAGGAGGATATTTCCTATTTACACCCTTCAAATTCTCTTGGGTGCAAGAACTGTCATTTCTTTACTGCTGGTTACAAATGGTCTAAAGAGATTTATTAAGACAAATTCTCTTTACTGAAGTAAATATAGAACGTAAGCCAGTGCATATGCTAACTTTAACATCAACATTTGTTTGCGTGAAAGTTGTTTTAAATCCTCGAAAGCAATTTTTTTAATGTAAAAAGGATTATCAATGTTTATATACTCTTATTATTATGAATTATTATATAACATCTGATAATCTGATAATATACTCAACATTTCTGAAAATTTTAAGAAGATTTTATATTATAACTAACTAACGTGTATCATTTATGAAAATATTTAATTGTATTGAAAACAACATTTTGATTATTTTGTCTTTATAAAAATACATTAATTTTTGAAGAAATTAATAAAAACTAAGTTTTTTTTTAATATTGGCATTTTGATAAATATAAATACTTTTACTATTTTTATATAAAAAGTAAAAGGTTTTTCGATTGCTCTAAAATATAACATAAATATATTAATAATAACATTTTGCGTTACATATTTCGCAATTTTTATAAACAATTAATTAAGAAAATTAAGTTTGAATTCAATCCGCTATCAAGTATCTTCAGAATAAATTCAGAGTAAACTCAAGAGTTTCTAACCTCAAACCAACTTGATTTGTAATGTGAACTGTATTTTGTTAATTGTATTCTGTCTGAAATCATGTCGTCTTTAACATAAATTCAGCAGACCCTATTTGTTCGTTTTGTACAATGTGCCTTTAGGTGGTTGCATCACAAATCAAAATTACTTTCTTTTTCAAATTGTGGTCTATTAAAAAAAATCAAAGTTGGAAATTTAATATTTTGTATGCCGTAAGAATTTTTTGTCAATTGAGATAATCTAATTTCAATCAATCAACACCATAGTTTAAAAAATTGTATTCAAAAGCAAATCAAGTTTTATTTATTTTATGTGTTGAAAACCGACTCTTCTAAGTTGAGTGGTTTGCGGATGAGATTTTCTAGTCATGTATTCTCGTTTGCATTTAAATGCAGAAGGAGCTAAATTAATTTAGCTCATGAAAGATGTAATGTTCGTTTTATTTAAATATTTAAATTACTAAGGAGTTTGGTGCACGAAATTTTAATTTTAAAAAGCGAAACATTTTTGACGTTGGAAACGTTTTATTATTACCAAAACTAGAAATCTATAAACAAAAATTAAGTTTGTAGAAACACAGGTCATTGTTAGTCAGAACATGAATAATTAAATATTAAAATAGATCGTTTTGTGCATGCAATTACAGAAATCATTGCATATATTTACTTAATAATTGCAATGTATTTTGTACATCTAAACCATGAAACATTACTATTAAATAATTTACATATTAAGAATTAATATTATTTACATGCTTTGATCCTTTTGAAACGCATGTAACAGAGAGAAAGAGATAGAAATTATTAATAAAACCTATTGTCGTCTAAACTTAAACAAATGATTCAGATCCTTGGAAAAAGTACCCAAATCCATAAAAATTGTAGTACAACAATAAAATATATTGGATATTTAGATTGGCACAGTATTCAAATGACTGAAATAAATTCTAATATATCAAAAGAGCCGAAAATGACTTAGTCAGCTTTTTCACTAAGCCCACTTCATAAAGTCTCTAAATTGTCACAAAAGGATTAAATTTCTCATTACTTCTAATTAAGCATTGCATTTAATATTTCGTGCATCTAACCTCTTAGATAGATACTGGGACAAAACGAGATCTCGACACTTCTTATGTGTTCCTTTCTAGTTGAAATATTTTGTGATTTGTATAGTTATTATTGTATATTAAAGTTTATAATTATATATTTGTATCATTGTCTTTATTTGGAGTAGTACAACATACATAAGAAATTGTCCACATATATAGTTCTGAAAATTTTATTTAAAATCTGACAACATGTAGAGTCAAATACGATATTTAACTTCTTATGCGGAAATTACATTTTGGTGCGAAAATTGCGTCATGTATTAGGACTAGGTCATTATATTTATATATATATATATATATATATATAATATTATATATATATAATATATATAATATATATATATATATATATATATATATATATATATATATATATATATATATATATATATATATATATATATATATATTATATATTTATATATATATATATATATATATATTTATATATATATATATATATTTATATATATATATATATATATATATATATATATATATATATATATATATATATATATATATATATATATATATATATTATATATATATATATATATATATATTATATATATATATATATATATATATATATATATATATATATATATATTATATATATATATATATATATTATATATATATATATATATATATATATATATATATATATATATATATATATATATATATATAAATATATATATATATATATATATATATATATATATATATATATATATATATATATATATATATATATATATATATATATATATATATATATATATATATATATAATATATTTATATTATATATATATATATATATATATATACTGTATCCTCAAGTTGAGGCTCTCTCTCTCTCCAGAAACTACATCTTAATTTTAAGAGCTAAGTGTCAGTGCTACAGAAATTTTAAAGAGTTGTTTTTGAGAAATACCACCAAACGCCAAAGCGCGCAATGATAACCACGCCATTTTAAAATGTTAGATTTTGACTCTGTGCGTCACCGTACTCGTCACCTTTATTTATTTACTAGTATATTTCAGGTATGGTTATCCGAACTCGAAGTATTTATTAACCCTTACTTACATATCAATTTTTAGAAGATGGATTTAGACTTATAAGCTGTGAGGGATTTATGTCAAATACGAGGTACAGTTAGGGCATAGAGTACGGGAAAAAACGAATTTCTTATAACTTTTTCGAAAGGGTTTGTTCTGAAACGAATGCAAGCTGAAATTAACTAGTCTACTTTAACAGAATCAACATTGCTGCGCTTAGAGCCTGTAGTTGACGTCATTATCTGTATTTATATATTTGTATAAAATTAAATAATATTTTTAGATTTATTAGAGCTAAAAACATTTAATTTGGAGGCAGACCTAAGTGGATCGGAATTGCTCAAAAGATCCAATGACGTGTAGAAACAATGAAAATACGACATATAAATTTAACCCAAAACACTATATTAATTTATCATTTACATTGTTATTAGATTTGGCGATGTAACCAATTTCAAGGTACCTCTTCATCTATGTTTACTTACAAGATAAAGATTACTACATTTATAGATTATAGTAATTAATATGTGTGAAGAGAAACGTTAAACATACCGAAAAAAATTATGACCAAAAAAATAAAGAAATCTGCATAAAGCACATTAGCATTTAAATTTTTGCAACTTATGGACTGGTATGAAAGTCGAAAAATCTCATTTATTTCTACTAATTAAAAACTTTAAATAATACTGTTATTCACTCAATGCCAAATTGACTTGCATCCAATTAAATGACATTTTACATTCATGTCTTAGCTGGGATTCAAACCCGGCCCATTATGGCAGCCCAGGAATGAAGGGTAAAACAAGAGTTTTGATGAATACGTTGACAGAATTTTAAATGCTAGTTGTCAAGATGGCTCCTTGCCTTTTAATTTGACAGTTCAAACGTCGTTCGGATGTTGGAAGCGGACGTATATACAACTCCCCCCCAAAAATGCAGTTTTTATGCATAAAATCTTAACTTTTGTTATTTTGATTAATGTTTAATGGTGATTTTTAATTTTTTTTTAATTGGAAGCAACTGTAGGGTAATTTTAAAAAAGAATTATTTAATAGCAGTATTTGATGGGGTACTCCGAACTAGTATATAATAGATAATATTCGAATAATACGTCTGCTCTGCTCGATTTAACACCTATATATTCCTAATATCAGAATTTAAAATGCGTTTTCAGGCATGCCATTCAATATATAATTATACTTTGTATTCACTGCCACTGAGAAAAGTAATTTTTTTTGAGGTTCTATTTGTTCACAGTAGATGGCAGCAGTATATCAAAATAGATAAGAGTTTTTCCAAACTGCTATCTAAATGCAGGCACGTAGGTATAGATTTTTCATGGGTGGGGTTCAGTGACTGTGCAACGGATTTTTTTTTGGATACTTCCCCTCCCCCCCCCCCCCCTTCTAACCACAACATTTGGGGGGAATCCTCCCCCAAAATCAACAACTCCCCCCCCCCACCCTATTTAAAAAAATAGTAACATTTATTTAAATAAACTGGAATACGTTGCTGATAAATATCGTAAAAGCAACAGTTATCTTTTATTTTTTATTACAAATTTTTAAAATTAATAAACATCACTCCCAAATTATGAAATAAACTTAGAGAAAAAATTTAAATTTGAGAATCCTTGTTTAGAATAATATATAGTTTTGGAACATCTTGTTTATACGGTCCCGTTTGGCGTTCTTTTCTCTTTGTCGCCGAAATCCAAATGGTAGGATAATGAAACATAATAACGTAATGGTAGACTTAGTGTGAGATGGAAATGACTTCAAAACATGTTTTTGAAGCCTTTTAAAAATTATTTTCCGGATAGGACCCTCGGAAGATATCAGGTTTTCCCTCATGCAACACTTAAGAAGAAGTATTATATGAGAAATTGGAAATTTTCTAGTCTTTTAGAGTATTCTTACAGTAATTTGATTTTTTTTTTAAATTTTGAATGGGAGGGGTTTGAACCCCTGAACCACCCCCTTACCTACGTGCCTGTCTAAATGCTTAATTAATAAAAGGTCGAATAAAATGTCTACTCTATCCGATTTGCATCAATTGCCTGAATATTTGATTTTTAAAAGATTTTAGGTATGCCATTTAGTATGTAATTATAATTATGCTTTGTATTCACTTTCTTCATGAAATGTTGGTGATGGTGAGATTCCATTTGCTACCAGTAGATGGCAGCAGTATGCAAAGAAGGGTGTTAATCTACATTTTCAATTTATTCAAAATGAGACCGCTAACTACATTTAGTCTTATCTTAATCACCATATACATAGTATTGTGATCAAAATTTTTTCATAAGTTAAAGAAAACAAAGTTTTCGAAGAAACAGAAACTAAATCGCAAAATGCAGCTTTTTTTAGCGCAGGCAAAAAAATACTTGGTATTACACACATTTTTGAAAACAGATTTTGATGAAAATATCTTTGTCGGTTTTTAATATATCAATCATGGTCGATCAGTTATGGATTTGCAGATTTTTCCCGACTAGGGGATACATTTTTTCAGGAAAGAATATTATGGATCACAATTTGACCATTAAACTTTTTTTTCAATATATGGTAAGTTTTGTTGTAATTAAATAAATTTTTATTTAAAAAAATCTTTTTTTGATTAGTAACTATTATTCAATTCATTATCGTTAGCATATATAATATAAGGCTCGGCGTTGATCGTGGTTGAATTAGAAAGTAGGAAATGCACAATTTTTAAACTTGCGAAGCCAGCAACTTTCGCAAAAAAACACAGAGATTTATTCAATTTCTGGAATAATTTCGAGGCGCATAACTTTTTAATTTTTATATTCATTACTTGACTACTATCATAAAGTTTGAACTGACGTTGTATTATTTTTTTAATTAGGGATTAAAAACTCTAATATTAGCTTGTAGTATGATGTAGAAGAAAATAATGCATTCTCGAAAAATGTAAAAATTAAAAAAAATTTGATGGTTGCTTGGATACCAATAGGCGTTAATAGTTTAATTTAAAAGTTGCATAGTTTTATTGCATATAAATTAATTATTTAGTGAAAAGAAACTTGCACTTTTATTCGGCATTCATTAGCTTTAATATTAAACGATACAACAATAACATAGAAAAGGAAAATATGAAATTCTTCAAATTAGATTACTGGCCGAAGTCTTTATATAAGTCTTGGTACACTTTTTCTGAGGAGAAAAAGCTATTTTATAAATATCATTCCTGCAATTTTAGAAAATTGGAAATAATTTTAAAACGCATAGCTTCAATATTTACTCACAAATTTTTTATTAAAAATGAATTTTCAAATATTCGTTTGTGAATTTTAGTAAAATTATTTTAGTCATGAAACGTCTTTAAAATCAGTTACATAAAAATAGAAAAATTAAGTTAGACTTTAGGGTGGTCTATTCCGTCACAATAGCTTTTGATCTTCTGCGCGACAAATTTTATGATTGGCATAAATGTCATCACGTTGAATAGGAAATTAGCCACCTGTGCGGTTTGAACGGTTAAAGAATATCCACATGAAACAACGTAAAGATTTTAAATTGGGAAGTTATTGATAAATGGTGGAATATTTTCCTTAAAATTCGTTCAGCTTGTTTTGAGTTAAAACAGGACAAACAGATAGAACGACAAAACAGAAAAACTTTTAAGTGGGATTTTCTGAAAAAGTGTATCTTAATTAATGCAAAAAATCAATTTGGTTTTGTTGGAATTCAGACAGACACTCCATTCTTATATATGTTGCATTGATTATTCTTATTATTCTCATTGAAAACAAAGAAAATTACTCATATTCTAAAAATATTGTTTTATAATTCAAAAGAAAATAAAAAAATAAATCTTGTCGATATTGATTGATTCTCGTTTGAATATCAATATTTAAATAAAATTTGCTCTTGCTTTAACACTTCGAGATATAGCCCCCTAAGCAGCTCTGTAATAACGCCAATGTCTAGGTTTGATCACTGGGGCGCAAATAAGCTTATTTTATCTCAGGTAATTGAATAGTTTACTTCAGAAACCCGCTAAGTGTACTATTTAAGATTTTCGGGAAACAAGGAAAAACATAACTTTTATATTTTGGCTTAAAAAAATAGAGTGTTAGTTAACATCTTCTCGATGTGGATGTTGTGATGTTGCCTGTAATTAAATTATACTATTTATTCCTTACTTTAATTTTTTAACATGCAATTAGCAAATTTCTTCCATAAAACACATTTTTACTGTAAAATAGTACGCTTTTAAAGTTAATAACATTGTATGCAAAAATATGTATTTTCCATATGGTATTCTAATTCAGTAATATAAAAAAATCAGAAAACAGTCAACAGAGGATTCAATTATGCATCCACGGCCACGCTCAACACGCTAATGCCGCTGTCGAGTTTCTGCTTTAAACGCAGTATTATGAGATAATATTGTTGTATTATATTATATGCTTGCCATATTATGAGATTGTGATTACGTTAAAAAAAGAAATTTTCAACTGACATATTTATGTCAGTTGATTGATTTCTGAAAAAATAAATGGTTAAATTCTGAGTTCATACAAAATGTATTTTTTGATAGAATGTCTTAGTTTTATTTAAGTCCAAACCTTCCATTTTATCAAATCTAATCTCACTACTCAAATAATAAACGCTCAGTTGTAGATTTATTTCAACATAAAACTATCGGTAAAAATATACAAACAATGAATATGAGTTTAGTAAAGATAAGTTTAATTTCGTGAATACGAGTTCATTTTTTTAATATAAATAAGCTCGTCTTGCTAAAATTGAGTTACTCTTCGTGAAGATGTGTTCTTAAGCGGCGGCAGTTAAACGTTGCGACTGCATGGTGCCGTTTGATGATTTCTCGTCTCTTTCACTTGACTTTTGTGGCAACAGCGGGAGCATGAGATTGTCTTGCAGAGACTTCAGTTTTAAACCACTGTCTGTTGAAGGCGACCTTCCAAAGAAAACGGAACTTCAGATTATTTATGCAAACATATTTTCTCTATTTGAATTTTTTTTTAAATTTTAATAATAAACATTAATTGTTTTGGGCATGTCTTGAGCATTTAATTTTTTTTAGCAGGAATCGAAAGTAAGGAATTCAAAGTGTAATTTTAAATGTGAAATTATTTACTATTCCAAAATATTTTTTTTAAATGATTATTTTACTGAGTGGAAAACTTTATTTGCTTTATAGGTTAATGTGATGATTGCTTTGACAATAGGGATTTTTTTACTCATCCACTGGAGAAAAACGGATACTTATGGAAAATATGTGTAGTAAAAATATATGTAAGAAAGCGAAGAGGATTTTTTTTTAAATTTTCAAGTTTAGTAAACGTTAATTGTTTTGGTCACGTCTTGAGCATTTAAAAAAAATAACAATAATTGAAAGTGAGAAATTCTAAGTGTCTTTTTAAATATAAAACTATTTATATTTCCAAAATATTTTTTTAAATGATTATTTTACTGAGTGGAAAACTTTATTTGCTTTACAGGTTAATGTGATAATGGCATTGACAATAGGGATTTTTTGCCTCATTCACTCATGGGTACTTAATGGAAAATATGTGCGATAAAAACATATATAAGAAAGCGAAGAAGATTTGAAGTAACAAAAAGTGAACTCACTGTCCGAATGCCTCCCCTTCTTCCATAGTGTCAGGCATGTTGCTGTCTTTCGTCTCCGGCAAAAGAAGCGCCAGCAGGCCGCTGGTCAGGGCCAGTGCACCGTACAGCACGTTGGGGACGGAGGCATGTGTAGACAGACCCTTAAGATAATTAAAGTCTACATTAAAATCGCCTAACACACTACTAAGTAGCTCTATCTGTTTTTTTTATATAGTATTTTAACTATGTAAAACTTTCATTCTAATATTTACTATGTGAAGTATATCCAGGGAAAAAACAATGTAGGTCTACCTTTTACGGAGTCTTATATGCAGTCTTATTATATGCAGGATCGTCCTTATCAGCCACAGGGTCGAGTGCGAAAGTTACAGTGGGACCGCTTTAGTTAAATTTGTTGAGTCCCAAGAAGAGCCCTTACTAAGGCAGGAGAGGGGGTCGCCAATGTCGGTAAGGTACTTTCATTTAAGGTCCTGACCTCTCCGTTAGGATATACAGGATTTCCTTCAACAACCATACGTGGGATACAGAGAATATACACATATAATGTTTGTACAGGCCATTTGAAGTGATACACACTAGTGAAGTTTGCCAACTAAGTTTGCGATTTTGCCAAGCAGGAATTAACCAACTTTCTTACGGCCCACGTAGAATGTGGGCACGTGATAAATGTTGGGGAAATCGTTGTAAAAAAAACTTAAATATTTTAATAAAATTTACTTCTGGTCGAGTTGGCAATTTTCCATCTGAAACTAATTTCTCCCCCCCCCTCAACCATATACGTAGCGACTACCCTGGTCCCAAGGCGTAGACAAAATACTTTTTTATTTAATAATAGAACATACATGCTGAAGGACTTCCGGAATCACTTTTATATAAAAAATATTACAGTTGGATTTTTAAAACTTTTTTTTTTATTTTTCACGCCAACTCAGAATTTTCTAAATTTTTCAGGTGGTAGTACCGGCCGTTCTACTAGGGCAGTGGTCGGCAAACCGCGGCTCGCGAGCCACATGTGGCTCTTTGTTGCTCTTTGGCCTTTTGAGCGTGGCTCTTCCATAAATACCACGTGCGGGCGGGCGCGTTGAAACTTCGTGGCAAAAAATAAAAACAACAACATACAAACTTGACTTATCCAAACTTTCCAAAGAGATGCAAGGCAATTGTTCACATTAGTGTTTGTGAGTTATTATTATGATTGAGAAAGGTATGTTAAGATAGTTTAAACATATAAAGAGGATGAACGAAAGGAGATAGACGAAATACAAGCCGAGTGTGGATGGAAGAGTTGGAAGGGGTTGATCTCAGCGAACGCACCTCAATCAGATTGAGGACGATTTTAGCAAAGGCCAGCTTAGGAGTACCCTCATTAAGTTAATAACAATGCATCTACCCGTTTAGTTTAAGTTTAAAAAATGTGGCTCTCAAAAGAAATTTCAATCGTTGTTCTGTTGATATTTGGCTCCCAAAAGAAATTTCAATCGTTGTTCTGTTGATATTTGGCTCTGTTGACTAATGAGTTTGCCGACCACTGCACTAGGGGAAACGAAAAATGTATATACGATCGTAAAGGGGAGTCCTACCGCCAGTACGTTGTGTCCTTCTCCGGAAGAACGGCATTCGTTCTATTATTAAAGTTTGTCAATTTCATACAATTATTTTTAAAAATACTAAAAAAAAGCTTGAATGATTTTGGTTAATTTACCAATAAGTTCTACTCGGTAGAAACTAGACCGGATGTCATTATGGCGACAACTCATATATCCCAGTAAAATAAAGTAATAAACGTAAATTAAGTATATCCAACAGAAAGTTTTTAAACATAAGAATTCATTTTTATATACAACTTGTTTCTTTCTAAAAAAAAAGAGGGGGGGGGGGGGGGGGAATAGAGAGCAAACGTGCGGCCTTTCTAACAGCGTGGTGGGACGTTGTGAAATAGCACAAGTTTTACACCCCTAACGGCAATTCTGGATAAATGACTTTAATTTCATTGTAACAAGTTGTAAAACGATATAAAAGATGACAGTCCATCAAAAAATTAAAGCCGTGCATGAGACGCGAAACTGCGTCTCATGCACGGCTTATTGATTTGGTTTCCTGTACAATGACACTGGAAGCGACGTCATCACTCTTCCTTTGAAGCCGTCGTCACTATGTATATTTTCGAAATTAAGACTGCCGAAATGAGATTATTAACCCGAGTGGCGATTCTCGGTCACCAAAATAACGACCTGTTATTTTATTCCCTGTTCTTCAAATTGGACGAGAACTGCATGTTCTTGAATACAAAACACCTTTTTATTTCGTTAGCTTTTGTTCTTTATCTAACTCATGAAATTATTTAGGTTTCAACGTATTTAATTTACTCTTTGCAGAGTGTCGTCTGTAAGTCACTAAAAAAATAACGACGTGTTATTTTTGTTATCTGTACTTCAAAATGAAAGAGAACAACGTAGTGTTGAGTTTAAAAAGTTATTCTCTCATCAACTTTAATATAAATTATTTTTCTCATCTAGAATCTCCAAGTATATATTGGTGATCTAAAAATTTCTTCAGACTGAAATTCCTCACAACCCGCCCCCTTCCCCCCGTTTTTTTAAACATTTGATAAATTTCATAGATCTCTAAATATATGTTTGGTATATTGGTATTAAACGTAAAACTTTTTATTTTTGTAATTATCCATCCAAAATTAAAAAAGAACCCGCTAAAGAATGCTTCTTTGAAAATGACAGAAAAGGGATGTTCCTTTAAAAGAACGTAATTATCATACATGGTAATCGAGTGCAAAGGTTTACAAATTTGCTAAAACCGGGATATGCGTGAAACTTTAACTTGATTACAAAGGATGTTTAACAGAATTGTGTGAAAACGCCCGCTTAGTAATAATAACAGTATGCACCATTTTTAGGGGAACACTTTATTGAAGAGGCCCTGTGCAAGAACCAGGCAGCTCAAAGCAATGGCTAAAAGGACCCAGAGCTGTATTTTTGTATTATACGATGCGAATAACATAAGTGTTTTACGTCCTTCCTGAACAATTTTGAAAACTGGAGCTACCTGGTTCTTCCACCCACGTCTTCAATTATGAAAAAGAACTGAAAGGCTTAAACAGTGAGTGTTTAACTCACCAGTTCCCTGACAAAGGGCGCGAGTATGGATCCTATGCGAGCGCACATCGAGCACGAGCCGAGCGCGGCATTCCTCACCACAGTTGGAAAGAGCTCGCTCGTGTAGAGGTAGAGCAGACCAAACGAGCCCGTCACGCACAGCTTGCCCAGCATGGCGAATGACGTCTGCAGCCAAAGGTAACCTGTGGGGAAAAGAGACAAATACAATGTTAAAGTAATATGGGCCAGACTTCGTATGACAACTTTCTTTAACTCTATTATTTGAAAAGATGTTTCTTTGTGAAATATTTCTATAAAAGTTAAAACCATTTAAATAATGTATTGGAATTTACAAAAGAAGAGCTCCGCAGGTATTTTTCAGTACAATTCATGTCGAAGATGAACAGTACTTATATGTAATTTTTTAACCCTCATACGCAGAGGAAGTAGATGTTTTGGTTTTATTTCTTTATTTATAATTTTTATTATTATCGAGGAGTAAAATGATTTTTGTGTTTTAATTATGATGAAAAATAATGGTAAATTATAGATAATGTCAGACACCAGAAATTTTTTTAAAGTTAGAAAATGAATTTCGTTACATACCGTCCGGCACAGCCAGTATGGCGACGCACGACGCTCCGCCTATGAAGGTGAGCCACAGGAAGGTGGGTCGCCTCCCCACCTTCAGGGTCCCCCAGTAGAGGATTGCGTAGGAGGGGAACTCCATCACCCCCGAGATGAAGAAGTTGAGGTAGTGGTCACCCGCGATGTCGTTGGTGTTGAAAGACAGGCCGTAGTACGTGAAGGCGTTTACCATCCTAAATACGAATGACAGGAACGTCTTAATAGGTACAAAATGCGTTCGTAGATGCGTTCAGATATATAGAGTGCTAACATATTGTTGGACAATGGTCATTGTTGGGCTGTTTAATTGAAAACGGAAACTCCAGCCCTGGGGCCCGTTTCTTAACCTAACAATGAAAATTGATAGGAAATAAACATACGTGGTACACTGGTACACATTCTTTTAAAAGCATTCGCTGGAGCGAGGTATCCTTTCTTAATAAATTAATTCTCCTTTACAACTGTGTATAAATGATTATTTTTATGTACAGCCGCGGAAAAAAAAAACGAACCACCGATTAGTTTTTTTAGTAGAGTTAGTTTTTAGTAGAGTTTTTTTAGATTTCGTTAGTTTTTATAGTAGAGCTAAACTTAATATACCATTTTGTAGGGAATAAAGTCTACTACACATTGATATACAAAAAATTTGCATAGGGGACTATCCTCATATTAAAATCCGCACCAACTTTAAAATTTCCAATAGCAACACCCAATTTTGATTCAATATTTAAAATCTACGACAAAATTTATCGTTGAATATCAATTTGCAAGTCATTTGGTTAAGTAGTTTTTTAATTATGAATATCGAAAATTTAGAACTTGTGATGTTAAATGAATTTCTTAAACTTTTAATCATATCTTTCGAAATAATAAATTTTTTAAGCTGAAATTTTTATGCTTGTTACTTCTAAACGACCCAAATAAAATACACTAACTTTCATTACTTATATGTAAATTTTTTAATTTTATTTAAATTAGGATATTAATATTCATAAAATTTATGAATAGCAACCATGCTATATTTTGATAGTGATGGACTCAGAAAAACGTTTTATATGCATATCTAAAATTTCATGATTTTCCTCTTTGTAGTTTTTGGCAATATTATAATGTGCATCAAATGATCATTAAAGGGGTCATACACAAATTTAAAATCTGCAGAACTTAACAGAAATCTACTAATTTTGAGAATTAAAAGCGCTGTGATCGCGTTGGTATAAAATTCTAAATTCTTATATAGAGGCGAAGGGTATACAGGAGTGGGAGAATGAATGACCACGGAAAAATAAGAACCACGGCTAACGCCAAAACATTTTCTACCAGCGTACTTTATTTCGAAGTCTCACTAATACTTTGTTCACTGTGGAAGTAGACTTCCAAATAAGATCGATACATATTGTCTAATATCTCTGCATATAAATGTAGGAAATTAACGAAAATTTGTATTTAGATTATTTTGAGGGCGGGGAATATTTCTGCGCTATCAAAAGTAGGTGTTGCTGTTGAAAATTTTAAAGTTGGTGCGGATTCGAGTATGAAGATAGTCCTCTATGCAAATTTTTTGTATATCAATGTATAGTAGACTTTATTTCCTACAAAATGGTATATTAAGTTTAGCTCTACTTTAAAAACTAACGAAATAATCATTGGTGGTTCGTTTTATTTTCCGCGGCTGTACGAGTATGAGTATTTATAGGTAAGCTAACTCCGTACATTGCTGATAGAAGACGAAGAAAGCTGTTTTATTGTATACCCGCATAGCCACTTTATTATACATAGACACCACTTTTATGACTATATCTGTCGACATTCATAAGCTAAGGGGGTGAGAAAGAACTTTAGTTGAATGGACAGGGATGTCCTGTATAAAGAAAGGTATATTACTACGACCTCAGCAACGTAAGGCCACGCAGCTAATATTTATTATAAGTCGCTGATTTTCAACTCTAAGCAAGTGTGGCTACACGAGGATTTACTGAAATGGAATTAAAAACAACAACTTTTTAATAGTATTTTAAATACATTTTCTCAATGAAAAAATATAATGTATTTGATACATACCATAGATAAATCATGATGAAAGCTCTATTTCTCATTTTAGGCATTTTCAGTAAGTGAATAAGGGTTTTGGGGTTTTTGTCTTTTCCCTAAAAATCAAAACATAAAACATTAAAGTTTACAATATGTATAATGTATAATATACTAGGTAAAAACAAAAATTATTTTTCACTCCCTTCACTTTTGAACTACGACGGCTATAGTCAGAAATAAGGTGCCTAAGTATAGTAAAGTGACTATGTGTTATACGATGAGATCGCTTACAGCGTCCAATAGCAAAAATTTACGATGTTAGCGTGAAAAAAAGCGTTTAAATAAATTATTTTAAACTAATTCTTTAAAAAAACCTTGACATTTATGAGATGAACGCACGATTCGTCACTGCTCCTGAAAATTCTCTTTATTTTGATACCTCATGTGTTAAGATCCATTGTGTATTTTAGCCGTAAAAGGGACCTTTACTACAGAAATAATGTATATGGTATTGTATAAATTTAGAGACAAATAGGCTAACTACGTACACTGCCGCTAAAGGGTGCTGTAAGAGGTCTCATAGTTTAACGCATAGCCACTTTACTGTTCCTAAACACCTTTCAATGGCTACAGATGTCTGCGTTCAAAAATTAGGGGGTTAGAAAGGACTTCATCGGGCAACCCTGTAAACTACTTTTACATTTAAGCTACTATTTGTTTTATAAAGTCACAAAGAGGAGACCGCATGAAATCTTCAATGCGGCATAGGTGTAGGAAGTAGGGGGCTGGGGGAGCATGAGCCCCCCCCCCCCCCCCAGGAATTATTTTGAACGAGCTCAGCCCCCCCCCCCCCCTAACTATTTTATGCCTTTTTTGCCCAAAACATATTTCATGAACCAATCGTTTCATATGATTGTATTTGAAAGTTGAATATTTTTTTTTACATATTATAGTAAAAATATTAGCATTTTTAAATTGACTTTTTTTTTTAGAAACATTAAAAAGTTGTTTGGTAAACAAATGATTAAATAAGATTTTGTTGCAGAGTGATTATTTCCTTAGATTATCTGATTTATACTTTATTTTCTAAACAGATTATGTAGTTGAAATTTACAATTTAGAAAATTTAATTTTTTTAAAGAAGATTAAATTTAAAAAATCCTTCTAACAACAACTAATCTAAAAATCGTTACATTTATAAATTCGTGTTTATCATGTTTACTTTATGTTCTAAAGGTGCAAACACGAATATCTGCTAATTTAATTTTTTGAAAGATTAAATCCGTAATATTTTTACCACAAAAAAAAAAAAAAATCAAAATTTTACTTTTTTTTATGCAAAAAATTTTGTAGCCCCCCCCCCCCCCTGAAAATAACAAGTTTCTACGCCACTGCAAAGCGGGAACTTTCCGTCTTAAGGTCCATTCTACACGAACGTTATAAGCAAGCGTGGAATTTTGTAGAAGCCTCTGTGATTGGTATATGCAAACCACGTGGTTTGTATTTATTAATCGCACAGATTTCTGCAAAATGCTACTCGCGTTTATTACGTTCGTGTAGAATGGCCCAGTTCGAGCGAGTGTTCTCGGTCACTATTTTTAAACTTCTTCTGCACATTCGGTGAGTTTCTCACAGCTAGTCAGCTCATCAAACCAAGTGTTGTCTGGGGCAACTCTAAACCGTAAAGGTTTGCTACAGTAGGGCTCGAAATGAACTTTTCAAAGCAGATACACCACTGCACCCAAATTTTAAACTTAGGTGCACTGAATAGTATTTAGGTGAAAAAAAAGAAAAAAAATCACTGCACGATTTACAAGTTATTTTGATGGATATTATTTTGATAAATGCATTTAATGTCATTTATTCAAATTGATTTTAAAAATAATTTTTGTTTTTCAATCAAACCAAATATTTAAAAATAAATAAAAATCCAATTATTAAACGGATAATAAGAGATTCCAGATGTAGAACCAAAAAAGTCGTGATTTTCAAAAAATTCAGACACGTTTATTTCAACAGCTGTTATTACTAATTAAATATTTTAATAAATAAATTGTGCTTTAAATTTCAATTAGTAAATAGAAAACTAATTAAAAATTAAACATTTATGAAGGTTTTACAATAAACAATTTAATTTTTGAAATTGATTTAAACCTCCCCCTATTACTCTCTGATAACAGTTTTTACTCCAGAAATAAAGGGGTTGGATGCAATTTTAAGGCAAAGTGCACTTTTTCCCAGAGGTCATTTTAATGATAATGCAAAATCGATTTTTATCTAAAATCGGTAATGCGTGTGTGGGGGGCGTCAATAGTACCGATTTTTTTTCTTTTTTGGCAAAACTGACATGGAACGTCATGGAGCGAATGTAGTCAAATAACTGTGGAACCGAAATTAAATTAAAAAAAATCCTTTATAACGATAAAGTTCATTTTAAACATTCGGAAAATCTTAAATTTTTCACATTTAAAAACAGAAAAACCGTCGTGCTGAAATACGGATTTTCGCCAAAATCGGCCACTCTTGTTGATCATAACCAAAAAACATAAACTGAAAAAAAATGTGCAACGCTACTAAAACGGCAATAAATCTGCAAAAAAAAATATTTTGCGCCATTAGTAATTTTGGATTTTGGATTTAAAATTTTAAAATTAGGGATTTTAAATTTTGGATTAGGGAATTGCGTTCTTGTCGGGATTTCGGCTGTCAGGCTTATGGCTTATCGAGCTCAAATATGTGTCGGGATTTGCTCACATGTATGCCTACAAATGGGTTGCAAGAAGTACCTGTCCATGTGCCTTGAGCAGTTCGAGGTCTTTGACTTCCACACTCAACTCCCTCTTGTTGAGCGTGACTGCCTCCGTCAGGAGTCGCTCCAGTCGCTTTTTCTTGCCCCGCATCAGGAGCCAGCGGGGGGATTCGGGAACGACGCTGCAGAAACACGCAAAACCTGAGTTTAGGCATGGATGGGGAAATATTAAATCCCTACATGGCAATATCAATATCAGGATTGGACGACAATGGGCGTGGTTCAATGTTATCATTGTATATCGATATATTAGAAGCTGAATGCATCACTAGATATACAGAACAGTTGATAATTTCTGGGTATGGATTAAACTGGCAATGTTGTATAAAATTATTTAAACTGTCAACAAGTCAAATTAAATTATGGAACTCGCCGTTTTCTTTCTATATAAGCACGCACTTGTGACAATCCGTTGATTAGAACTGAAGTTACAGCGGTTGAACAGGCCAGAGTATTCCTGTATTCGACTTATTTCTCCCTCTAGCGGTACAAAATTCGGAAGGGGTAAGTGAATCACAGACCAACTGGGTCGAAACGGTCATCTCATTTTAATCTACAAGGTGATAAATCATTTATCCCCATAGGCTTATTCCACCAGAAGTTATGGGGCTTTGAAACATCAACATATTTTGGAGGTCTGCGCAGTATTATTAATGAAAACTGAACAAGTATTAAGCCAGAGAAAAGTTGTCTGCTAAACCGAAACGAACCGATAAACAACAGTTTTAAACCTTGCTTTTCATTTCCGTTATGTCACGCGCTCTAAGTAGTTTGGTTGCGGATATATAGCCTTTTAAAGTTGGGGTATTATTTTGTAATCACCCTGTATATAATAACTAACAAAAATTATTGGTGCGTTAATTCGAACCATTCCATCAAAATAAGTACCTCAGCATATGGTAGTTGTCTATTGGCCACTTGTCTGGATACTCACCGGAAAGCGAGGGCGACAGGCAGCAGTGATAGGCCCAGTACGAACTGAAACCAGAACCAGTTCCTGACGAACCAGGCAACTCCAACCAGAGTGATAAACCCGAAGGCCCATCCGAGCTGAATCAAGATGCCGGCCTCAGCACGGTGACCGGGTCCCATTATCTCCATAACTGCAAGGACATATAATGTTAGACATACAAGAGAACTCCCATTATCCGGATCAATTGGGACCCGATCCCATCCAGATAATCAAATATCCGGATAATTGGATAATTCACGAAAAAAGGTTATTTCTTGAAAAAAGAATTTTGCTTTAGTATGTAATATAATTTAATGGATGTTAAAAACAATATTATTCACCGATTAGACATTTTTAAAATGTGGATTTTGCTGATTTCTTTTTTCTTTCAAAGCGATCTGTATAACTAGCAATCTACTGTGTTTGATCCGGATAATTGCAGTTCGGATAACAGGAGTTCTACTGTATACGTTTTTGTATGAAGCCTTTTTTAACCCTTTGCACTCCAAGAACACTTTGCGATTTGTGTTTTTTCTATGGAACAGTTATTCCTCTTTACGTTGTTTTCCACAGATTTTTTTTATACTCATAAAGAGAAAAAATCTCTTTTGTATTTGCAAGAGAACAAGTTGAAAAAAAGATTGATGTTCTATACACAAGATCATCCTGTTCTCGTTTATTTTAAAGAAATGGGAAACAAAAGAAGTGGCCGTTATGTTGGCGCCTGAGAGGCGACATCGCAGTGCAAAGGGTTAATAATTTTAAGAAAACTGTTTTTCAGAAAATTAGCAAATATTTGTTCAGCTTCCTCACTTTATCTTAAGCCAATCGATATTATCCACTAGACAGTGTTTTCCTTGAATTCGATTCCACAACATCAACATTCAATTTCGTGTAACATTCTTTCCTGAGTCGATGTGGTGTGATTGGTGGATTTGAAAAAAAACAGAATAATATATTTTTTAAAAAAATGGTACTTGCTTAGAATAGAAAACTTCATCTTAAAAAAACTTTTGATTTTTTTATGTGATTTCCATTAGGATTTAACTGATACCATATTTTGAAAAAAAGTCGTCCATATAATAACAATTTTCAACGAAATCATTTAAGCCGCAATCAAACAACGGCAGCATTTTTTCGAATGTTCGATTTTGTCGCCGCGAGCATTTGGGTAAAAGGTTGCACACTGAAGCAGATAATTATAATTAATTGTCGGCAAATCGCAAAACTGCATATCATGTACACTTGCTTTTTTTTAAGTTACGCAAGGAGAATATTAAATTGATAAATTTTATTCGAGGCATTGGTGTAGTTTTTTAGAACCTAGAAGAACAAGTAGCCCCTGGTGTGACATCAAAGTGTAAGAAAGCACTTTTTAAATATAAACAGCATCGCTATTACAGAGTACTTAAACGTTGGTCCCAAACACTGGTTTCTACTGGGTACTTCCAATTAGAACTAACACATCTTATACTGTTAAAGTGTTCGTTTATCGTACCGAGAACTATGCCCGTCGTGGAAAGTCCTGTTCGTCCGAAGGCCTGGAAGAACCGCAGCACGGCGAACATCGTGTAGGAGCTGGACAACATGGAGAGGAACATGCTGGCTGTGGTGATGGTGTAGCACGTGATAATGGTCGGGAATCTGCCCAACCTGAAACATTCATAGTGTCTTTAGTCTGTTTCCGTGATTTCATTGCACTATTCTCAAATATCTGTAATATATTATTATCAGTGACATTGGACAGCATTACAATTTTTTAACTGTTTTTTAGGCAGAATAGGGCGTTAATGCACCAGTTACAGGCTATTTGGAAAAATTATTTAAAAGTAACTGCATTCTATTGTGTTTCTAAAAAGACCTTTAAAACAATTTTACTCAAAGGCTTTTGAATTTTAGGTAAATTTCATTTTACAGTCTAATGTGAGTTTAGTCTTAACTGGTCTTAACTGGTCGATAATTGGTACATTCACTCTGTCTTTGTTTTTAGAGTTTCATAAATTGGTACATTGAAAGTACAGTCCTGTTGCTAAATCATGCAATGAGATCTCGAAATTTCAACAAAAAGTAGATCCTTAACGTTTAATACCAGAAAACCAGTGCAATAATTATAGTATAACCCTCCCTCCCCCAAACACACACCTATTCGTTACAGCCAAAATTTTTAAAAAGTAACGTTCTGCTCATAGATAGTATCGTTATCAACGGCTTGTTTAAAAAAAACGTTCACATTAATTATTTTAACTGCATTAATTTTTTTTTAATTTATGAGATAAAAGTACGATTCGTCACTGGTCCATGAAATTCCCTTTCTTTTGATACCTCATGTGTTAAGATTCATTGGTCTATATAAATTGATCTATACTACATAAATAATATATTTAACAATTAAACAATTTGGACAATTAAAGATGTGTGTTCAAGAACAAGTCCAGTTTTCAAAATTGTTCAGGAAGGACAAAAACTCAACATTTCTTGCATCGTATAATACAAAAGTAAAGCTCATTTTCTTTTATATCTCTATATCCATTTCTTAAGAGATGCCTGGTTCTTGGATTAATCGATATAATTTTTTTTCTTTATAGGGAAAAGTGAAAAGTAAATAACAAAAAAGTGGAGCTGTCTTGTCATTGCATTCACGTTTTCAATTGGATAATATATCAGTGCATACAGGGTGCGTTCCATAAGTAATGCGACCAAATTCATAAAAAAATTATATATTGGACATATTCGTACAATTAGTTAAAAATCTTCAAAATACCATCCTCCTGCGTCGATACATTTATGGAGAAGGTTTTTCCAGGCCTGGAAGGCATCCTGGAAAGCCTTCTCCGTGAGGTCCTTTAGAGCCGATGTAACATGAGCCTGGATGTTTTCAATTGTGTCCCAAAGTTTTCCTTTCAGGGCTCCTTTTAAGCGGGAAAACAAAAGCAAAGTCTAGGGGAGCCAGGTCAGGCTTGTAGGAGGCTGAGGAACCAGTGGAGTATGCGTCCTGGCCAGGAAATCGTTGACAACGAAGGAGCTGTGGCTTGGCGCGATATCGCGATGAAGTTTCCATGCGTCCTTGATGTCACTTCGGCAGCGCGCGACCCTCCTTTCTAGCCAGGACCCATACCCCACTGGTTTCCCAGCGTCCCTACAGTCATGACCTGGCTCCCCCAGACTTTTTTTTGTTTCCTCGCTTAAAAGGAGCCCTGAAAGGGAAACATTGAGACACGATTGAAAACATCCAGGCTCATGTAACATCGGCTCTAAAGGACCTCACGGAGAAGGCCTTCCTGGATGTCTTCCAGGCCTGGAAACACCGCCTCCATAAATGTATCGACGCAGGAGGGTGATATTTTGAGGATTTTTAACTAATAGTACGAATATGTCGAATAAATGATTTTTTTATGAATTTAGTCGCATTACTTATGGAACGCACCCTGTAAATCAGATGAAAATGGAGCTGCCTTGTCCTTGCATCCACGTTTTCAATTGGACAATATATCAGTGTAGAGGACAGTTATGGTCAATATCATTTTTTGGCTCTCCAAATAAATTTAGTTTCGTTAAAAGTTCACTAATGATGAAACAGGATCCATTTCAGTGCTACTCACCAGTCGGACATCTGTCCAAATATGAAGACGGATGCAAGGAATCCGAACATGTAGACCGACTTGGCGAGAGACACCAGCCACTGGCGATCGCACACGAGGTCCCACTGAAACAAAAGAACTTTACAGTCTACAGGTATAACTTACCAGTAGGTTTCTTTATTTAGCCCGATTTGTTAAAAAATCTACTGTAGTTGTAAAATACAACAAACGGTTCCCAATTTACTACCAAAAAAAATTAGTTATATAAAATCTGATTTCATATTAATGCCCCGACAAGTTCTTAATTAAATGTACGCACACTTCCACTCTCCATGACGTAATACGTTTTACAGTGCGAATTCGATATGACGGGTTACTATATGAAAACGAAGGTATCGTTTTTTGTGTATACCACACAAATGCTAATAAATTTAAAACTATAAGACATATACGATTAAGTAGTATGAAAAAGGCCCTAGGGCAAGCCCGTAGCTCTAGTAGGGCGTTTAGTTATATATTTTTTGTTGTTTTCTCCTATGCATGGCCGTAGCTATATAGCTTTTAAAGCAGAGTTGGATATGTATTAGGTATTTAAAAAAATATGAAAGAAAAATAATTAGTCTAGGAAACAACAGACCTTGCAAACAAAAAAAAATAAAATTAACATACGTTGTTTTTAACGAGTTCAAAGAACATTCATGCCAAATTTGAAGAAAATCGAACAACGCGTGTGGTCGTAACTGGATAGCAAACATATACCAAAAGGTCGACTGAAATGTCGCTCGGTCAATGAATCACCGTTGGTTAATGCAAAATAAATTTAGATATATAGAAACTAAAATAAAATCGATGCTGCAGTTTTAACCCTGAGAGCAAGGTTTTTTTAAACACATTTTTTAAACATATTTTATATCTGACTATTGATTCGAACAGAGGGATGTTGTGTTCACGACTGGCCCGTTGAGGAAAGACAGAGCAATTGAACTTGAACAATAAGAGCGGTGAATAGAAGTTTTTTTTTTGTTACTGTTCCTAGTCCTCGGTGGTCTAGAGTGTTACACTGAGGGTTAAAGGAAAGGTACGAAACATGACCATGCGTTTTTCTTCTGTGGTGGTTGCACTTTCCCTCCGGGGCCCTGGATTGTTTGGTTGGTAAATTTAAACAATCAACCAATCAATCCAGCGACTCGGGTTAAAAACGCAACTGACGCAGAAGAATAGCGCGAAGACACGTTCCCTATCTGAAACCGCACACAATCAAAGTGAATGGTTTATTCTGTAACTTTACTTAATATAGTTCGGTTCTGGCTACTTCACTTTATTGAAATGGTCAGGGCCCAATTAAGACATTGAAACAAGGGATGCCCGCCAATAAATGGGGTCCCCATTGCTCCCATTTACACCCTGAAACATCAAATCGAGCTTTTACATGCACTAAAATCCTGGCCCCTGGAAGGCAACGAAACACATTATAAATAATATTTAATAAACATTAATAAGTAATGAAAATATTCCTAATATTCTTTATGTTTTTGATTATTTTTCCAATAGTCGAACACATTTAACACAAGTGGTAACTTTTTTTTTCGTTAAAGTTTAGTAATGCCACTTTTTTAAAGTAAATTTAGTGGCATATACTATGTTAGTATTGTTAAATATTTAAATAAAATGTGTGATTTGGGGGCCCCTCAATAATATAAAAGCCTGGGCTTCCTGGGCCTATTCGGTAATCAGGCCCTGGACATGGTTTAGATAAGCCGATCGGTCAACTCGCTGAAACTTGTTTGTTGATTCGTTAAAACTAGTAATAATGGGCTTTACCCAACCGCCAATTAACCAGAGCCAGACTGTAATATGCTTTCCTGCAATATTTACAAGACTCACCTCACTGACGATGTTGTGAGAAAAGTTGGCGGTGTCGTACTCCCACCGGGTGCACTTGACCGTCGTCGCGTTCGATACCAGCACCTCGCAACGACCGTCGAACGTGGCGTTGGGGTGGTGATCCACTGTGTGCGCCGGCTCCACGCATTCAAAGTCCACGTTGGGTGCTAGGAAGGTGATGGAGAGCGTCTGCCACACGCCCACGATGTTGATGTAGAAGAAGACGGCGAAGACGCGGCGTTGCCAGGGACCGTAGCTGCCGATCACGTCGAACAGATCCATGCTTCAATTCTACAGTTGCACCCTGGAGAAAAAAAATTCCGATACAGAACCATTAAAGGTATTCCGATACAGAACCATTAAATGTATTCCGATACAAAACCATTAAATGTATTCCGATACAAAACCATTAAATGTATTCCGATACAATACAATTTTCATACGCAGGTGCCGATTCCGACGTCCCGTCCAGGATTCCGTCACTGAATATATTGGATCCCGAATTTTGGAGAGCAACCAACCACTACAGCGTTAAGAATGTCGCATATAGATTTCATCAGATTTTCGATCATATTTATCGTGCACAAGTCCCGCATACAATCCGGGGCCCCAGTTACCCAGTGGATAAAGGCGTTCGGCTAGTAATCAGAGGATTGCGAGTTCGAGCCCGACTGCCGGACTTGATAAAAAAAAGCAAAAATGTAGTGATATCGCGATCGGAGGGTTGCCAGATTCGCTACTAAAATATTTAAAAGTCGTGTAAAAAAATCCAACAAGTTATATTGATGTGTAAACAGGACTGGTACACTATAAATCTGATCAAGGTTTAATGTCCTGATGCCTATTGAGGTTACATTGGGTACCAGCTCAGGTGTTGTCCTCGCCATCTGGTCATAGTTCAAAAATACGAGGCATCGTTTCCGGGTTCCTTTCGAGATAGGCCTCGAACCGTCGCCAATAGTCCAATGTGCACAGTTTTAGTGAGACGTTAATTAACCAAACCATATACATGCCAGTATGATTTGTTGTTGGATAGTTTTAGAAGACTTCCTAGTATTTTAGTAGTGAAGCTGGCAACTGTCCAATCGCAAGATCACTACATTTTTACTTTTCTTTGTCAAGTCCATCAGTAGGGATCAAACTCGTAATTATCTGATTACTAGCCGAACGCCTTTATCCACTGGGCAACTAGGGGTCCAGTAAAAAATTAAAATGGGTTTGGTTTGGTTAAATAACGTCGCACTAGAGCTACACAGTGGGCTATTGGCAACGGTTCGGGGTCTATCTCGAAAGAAAACCCGGGAACACATACACATTCACACAAACATTCATACATGCACCTCGTTATTTTTGAACCATGGTCAGATGACGAGAAAACACCTGAACTGGCATCTAACGCCTTCAATAGACGTCGGGACTTTGGAACCCGATCAGATTTATCGTGCACCAGTCCCGTATACACACCATTCATTTTTGCGGATGTTCTGGACGACTTTTCTAGTATTTTTATAGCGAAGCTGGCAACCCTCCGATCACAAGATCACTACTTTTTTACTTTTCTTTGTCATGTCCATCGCACGGGTTCGAACCACCAATACTCGGATTAGTATTAGAATGTCAAAATAGGTCCAAAGTACAACACCTTTCCATACACACAAGTCACGTATTTACCTAAAGATACGTATTAGCATAAAGTAATGACATATAGGCACTTATTCACTTATCACCTATTCATAATATTCAAAACAGGTTGTAATTAAAAATGTTAACTGACTTTGTACTAAAGCAAAACATGGACTCTTCAATCAAATATCTTTTGGTGACACATTTACGAAAAATATTCGAAAATATAGTTTTCTAATTGAATATAACATTGATTTTTTTAACGATTTGCTCTAAAAAAGTAACAATTTACATACCAATATATAAGTATTCATATATTTTATGATTTTCAAACTACACTATTTGTATAAACAAAGAAATAACATTAAACATAAACGTTTATAAACTGTCAGACAAACGCGATTTAAATACGTTTTTAAAATGGTTGAGAAATCCAGGGTTAAAAAAAAATGGTTCTTACCTTTCATATATCATGTTGAATAATTTTCACGTAAGCAAAACCCTTCAAAACGCAAAGAGAAGTTTAATAAATTGGATAAAGATTAAAATTCATTGTATTAAAAATTAATAGCAGCATATAGATACATAACCACGCATGTTATAACGAATTCGAATATTTCCGCATCCTTTTGTCGAACGTCATGGCTTTTCATTTAAATAGGAGTATTGGAACTTCGCCTGACCTCAGCTGCCGGCAGGATGTTACGAAACTTTCAAAGTATGGGGAGGGGAGCGAATCACTTCAAAGTTTCAATTAACACCTCGATTGATTGGATTACTCAGGCCCAGGCAACTTTGTTCAGTGTGTCTACTGTTTCAGACAACTGGAAGACTGATTCAGTATTTATTCATAATAATTAAGAAAAAAAATATGTATTAATCTTTTGAATCGAAGAATGTTTGATATTTACGTTATATTTTTTTAACAGTAACGTCCTGTTCTTTAAAAAAATAGGTATTCTTTAATGTGTTATTTTTATGTGTAGGGTGGATAATTATAAAAATAAATAAATTATGCTTGAACCTGCCGGTTAATTCCTAGTGTCCGGTGCACTCGCCAAATGGGATTTGGCGACAATGATTGGGCGATAAAGTTTATATTTTGGCAACCCTACTTGATGCGTGCGAAAATATCATGCTGTATGGCAACCCTAATTTGTTTACCTCTAGCTTGGTTAACTTGAGAGTGCCGTCAAAATGCCCCAAACGAGTGCCCGAAGGATCGCCTATAAGCACCATCATCGACTGCCCCGACCAACGCAATGTCCCCCATTTTGATTTGGTGACAAAAAAAAACGTCGTTTTTGCCTTGGTGCCAATTTTTGGATTTGGCGACAACGGGGCACCGTACACTAGGAATTTACCAAGCTGCCTATTAATCAATGGTCTAAAAATACCCAAACTTATATGTAGTGGTTTATGGCATGTGTCGAATGTTTTAAAAAACAGAGGTTGTGAGAAATTTCAATCGGATGAAAGTTTGAGAAATCCAACATACAATAGATAACAAAAATAACTTGTATTAAAGTTTGGGAGAGAATAACTTAACAAGAATATATTGTTCTCTTTAATTTAAAGGAACAGATCAGGTCTTGCACATGGGACTTAAAAATAGAAATGCTTCTTATTTTCTGCAAAGTTCTGAGATCAGTGACATTGTTAGTGATATTGGTGTTTCACTAAATAGGGATTTTAAATGGGGGACATCAATGTGGGACAGCCAGTAAGAATGCGAATAGAATGTTGGGATTTATTAAAAGAAATGTATCATCTAAATCTAAGGATTGTTTGTATGTGTGTTTGGTTAAATAACGTCGCACTAGATCTGCACAGTGGGCTATTGGCGACGGTTCGGGGTCTATCTCGAAGGAAAGACCCGGGAATACATACACATTCATACATGCACCTCGTTATTTTAGAACCACTAAATCTAAGGAAGTAATTTGACCACTATATAAGAGTTTGGTTAGGCCTCATCTCGAATATGCAGTACAATTCTGGGCACCTTATCTTAAAAAGGATATAGATTTATTAGAACCCGTTCAACAAAGAGCTACGAAAATGATTCAGGGTACTTTGATAATGAATTATGGTGAGAGGCTTAGAACACTAAATATGTATACACTCTAGGAGGATTAGAGGGGACCTTATTCAGTTATTCAAATTTATCAAATTGGGTGATGTGGAGGGATTGGAATTTAATATTGCCAATGTGACTAGAGGCCATGGATTCAAATTATACAAATCACAGCTTAATCGAGACGTTAGAAAGTATTATTTTTTAATAGGTTTATAGTAAATTCGAATAGTTTGCCTGAGTATGTTGTTAATTCTTCAGGAGTGGGTAGTTTTAAAAAGCAATTGAATCGGCATTGGGGAATCGTGAGGATGATAGATTGACCGGATTAACATTGCTGGTCCTAGAGCCTGTAGTTGGTCGACATTATTTGTATTTAACAGATTGGTTTGGTTAATTAACGTCGCACTAGAGCTGCACAGTGGGCTATTGGCGACGGTTCGGGGTCTATCTCGAAGGAAAGACCCGGGAACACATACACATTCACACACACATTCATACATGCACTTCGTTATTTTAGAACCATGGTCAGATGACGAGGAAACACCTGAACTGGCACCCAACGCCTTCAATAGACGTCGGGACTTTGGACCCCGATCAGATGCATCGTACACCAGTCCCGTATACACGCCGTTAATTTTTGCGGATGTTCTGGACGACTTTTCTAGTTTTTTTGTAACGAAGCCGGCAACCTTCCGATCACAAGATCACTACTTTTTTACTTTTCTTTGTCAAGTCCATTGCACGGGTTCGAACCACTAATCCTCAGATTCGCAGCTGAACGCCTTAACCGCTCGGCCACGGAGACCTTGTATTTAACAGAGAAAAATAATTAGTTGTTAATTTGGTAACTTAAAGTCGACACTCAAGCGCAAAGGGTTAACTAAACGTATTAATATCCAAGCGATGTCATTACAAAAATACTAGAAAGTCGTCCAGAACATCCAACAAATTATACTGGCGTGTATACGGGACTGGTGCACGATGCATCTGATCGGGGTCCAAAGTCCCGACGTCTATTGAAGGCGTTGGGTGCCAGTTCAGGTGTTTCCTCGTCATCTGACTATGGTTTTAAAATAACGAGATGCGTGTATGAATGTGTGTGTGTTCCCGGGTCTTTCCTTCGAGATTGACTCCGAACCGTCGCCAATAGCCCACTGTGCAGCTCTAGTGCGACGTTAATTAACAAAACCAAACAAGCGATGTCATATTTTAAATGGTCTTTTAAACGAAATAAAAACTTTTTGTTAAAGAACATGCATTTTTCGTTCAAGTTTTGAGAACAGGGAACAGAAAATGGTGCTATTTTAGTGACTGAGTCACCAACCGAATTCATAGTGTTAATGTATTTAGTTTCATATTAAAGTATTAGGCAGACACTTCAAAGGAGGAATCACGTTCTTCGCTAGTGAAACCGCGGGTAAGAACTCATTAAAATCTAAAATGCACCCACCTTTTTAATCACCAGAGCATGCTTACTGGACAGACAAACATTCAATCTTCAAAAGACAGCGTGACGCAGCAGATGCCATAACATGATGTCCACGAGGTGCAATTCAATGGCGCTCTTATCGCTTCAGAACGAAGGTCAAGGGTTATCAGGTGGCGAGTATATTTATTTTTCTTTCCAATTAAATCTTATCTCAAACAACATTTTAAAATACTTTTCTATATTGGAAATTCGGTTTCTTTTCTAGTGGTTCCCTAAAAACAAAATGGCGACACTCTTCAAGTTCGGAATTAACCGTTCGAACTAAAATGGCAAAACAACTAGTCTATAATAATAAAAGAGTCTGTGGATCGAAAAACACCTACTTCCTGTGAGTATAAAAGGCTGAAAATTTATATATAAGTAATATTCATCCTGAAGTTCTGATTTGTATGATCCCGCTTAGTTTTTAAAAATTATTTTAGTAATTTTAGAAATATTGCATAAAGAAAAAAACCTCTTAAAAAGATTTTCAAGATCATTAACTTGCCTTGGCAGATTAGTTGATTGCACACGGGGCTTCGGAACAATAGATCGCGGGTTCAAGTCCGGTCGGTATTCACCAACTGTGTGTACATTTAATAGTATTTCGAAAACAATGATCCATGATGAAGTGTATTAACCTGGCGTTTTGATCATTACCCTACACGATTTGACAATTGATGAGTTGGCATTAAAAAACTCGTAGAAGTCACAAGTACTTAAGAAATGCGGAGGGTAATTTTGCTCAGCATACACTAAAAAAAGTTAGAAGTCACATTAAGAAACTCTAAAATGAATAGTATTCAAATAAGTACCGAGCCCCAGTTGGTAAGGCGTTCAGCTACTAATCAGAGGATTGGTGGTTCGAATCCGGGAAATGGACTTGACATAGAAAAGTAAAATATAGTGATCTTGCGATCGGAGGGTTGCCAGCTTCGCTACAAAAATACTAGAAAGTTGTCCAGAATATCCAACAAATCATACTGGCGTGTATATGGGACTGATGCACGATAAATCTGATCGGGGTCCAAAGTCCCGACGTCTATTGAAGGCGTTGGGTGCCAGTTCAGGTGTTTCCTCGTCATCTGACCATTGTTCTAAAATAACGAGGTGCATGTATGAATGTGTGTGTGAATGTGAATGTGATCCCGGGTCTTTCCTTCGAGATTGACCCCGAACCGTCGCCAATAGCCCACTGTGCAGCTCTAGTGCGACGTTAATTAACAAAACCACACACACATTAATTCACACACACATTCATACATGCACCTCGTTATTTTATAACCATTGTCAGATGACGAGGAAGCACCTGAACTGGCACCCAACGCCTTCAATAGACGTCGGGACTTTGGACCCCGATCAGATGTATCGTGCACCAGTCCCTTATACACGCCAGTATAATTTGTTGGATATTCTGGACGACTTTCTAGTATTTTGTAGCAAAGCTGACAACCCTCCGATCGCAAGATCACTACTTTTTACTTTTCTATGTCAAGTCCATTGCACGGATTCGAACCACCAATCCTCTGATTAGTAGCTGAACGCCTTACCAACTGAGCAACTGGGGCTCGAAAGTCGCCTGGTGTTATCCTCAATTTCCACCAGTGTGCATACGGGACTGGTTTACGCCAAATCTGTTCGAGGTCCAATATCCTGAAGAATATTGAGATTGATGCATCGGGTGCCAGTTCTGGTGTTATCGTCATCTGAACATGGTTCAAAAATACGAGGCAGTGTTCCAGGGTCATTCCTTTGAAATGGACTCCGAACCGTTGTCAATAGCCCACTGTGCAGCTCTAGGGCGACGGTTTTTCAACCAGCCAATCCTCACCAAAAGGAGAGCCCCAGTTGCTCAGTTGGTAAGGCGTTCAGCTACTAATCAGAGGATTGGTGGTTCGAATCCGTGAAATGGACTTGACATAGAAAAGTAAAAAAGTAGTGATCTTGCGATCGGAGGGTTGCCAGCTTCGCTACAAAAATACTAGAAAGTCGTCCAGAATATCCAACAAATTATACTGGCGTGTATGCGGGACTGGTGCACGATAAATCTGATCGGGGTCCAAAGTCCCGACGTCTATTGAAGGCGTTGGGTGCCAGTTCAGATGTTTGCTCGTCATCTGACCATGGTTCTAAAATAACGAGGTGCATGTGTATGAATGTGTGTGTGAATGTGTATGTGTTCCCGGTCTTTCCTTCGAGATTGACCCGAACCGTCGCCAATAGCCCACCACGCTCTAGTGCGACGTTAATTAACAAAACCCCCCCCAAAAAAACACCAAAAGGAAAGCTACAGTTAGTCCGCAATCAGGTCTCTATTCTTCCTTTTTATCTCTCTGGTCACAATCAAGTGTCAATGGTGCGGAGATATTATATTCGTGCAGTGCTGCCATTCTGGCGAAAGTTCCCCGATTTGGCAATTGTAGTTATTGATTTTATATTATGTAAATGAGTCAGTTTCGGTTGAATTCCTAAAAGTTTCGTACGTTTATTGTAAAATTAAATATTTTTTTTTTATATAAATATGTACCGAAATGAATATACTATTTAGTAAAATATAATATTTATTTTGACATTTTATAACAACTTGGCGACTTTTTTTTTTAACTGCAGGCGTTTCAATCTTCTTACTTGGCAGTTTCGCTTTCACGGATAATGAGAGATAACACTAACACAGACTCTTCTTTTTTTCCCGACTTGCTAATGTCAAACGCTTTTAGAGAATTTTAAAATTATATTTTGTCTGTTATATAACGAAGAATATCATAAATTATTGTACGACTTAATAAGTTCTCTTGTTTTCGTTCTACTGGTGAACAAAGTTGGATTTAGGATACAGTTTTGGTTACCTATCAAAGGCCCTTCTTCTTGATTTTGGACGCGATTTCAAGAAGTTATTTCAACTTGAATGCAAAGAATTTAAAGGGAACTTCAGAAATGGCTAGTGAATGGGGTATGTATTTTTATTTGTATAATAAATATCTAAGTTTTTTTTTATAATTTCGTACAAAAAATATTGTAGTACTGAAGAAATTCATTTACAAGTTTAATATATTTTTAATAAAAGTTTACTTATGCTTATAAGTTGTGATCTATGATAACTTTTCATTAAAAAATTCAGAAATATATATTGTACATTTTCCTTGTTTCTGGATCTGTGGTAGTCAAATAATGAGGTCGGACTAGAGTCTGATGGGTGCGGGTTCGATGCTAGCACGTGCGTAACGATCTGATAATCAGAGGATTGTCAGAATCTTTCCTTTCTCAAACCAATATAATATCTACTGTGTATAGGGATTTGGTGCACGTAAAATCCATCGTGGTCTAATGTCCTCATAGTCAGGGTGCCAAATGCCAAAAAATAGGTCAACCTTGTTTTGGCGTACGGAGAAAATGTTTTCGTGGTTTCTGATGTAGTAAATAGCGTAGATTTCAGAATCGATTGATGCCACTCTGTAAATCTTGAGCATTTTGAAATATCCAAGATGGCGCCTGCCGCGCACCGTTCGCGAACACTTGAGAATCTTATTTTGGCGTACGGAGAAAATGTTTTCATGGTTTCTGATGTAGTAAATAGCGTAGATTTCAGAACCGATTGATGCCACTCTGTAAATCTTGAGCATTTTGAAATATCCAAGATGGCGCCTGCCGCGCACCGTTCGCGAACACTTGAGAAGCTTATTTTGGCGTACGGAGAAAATGTTTTCATGGTTTCTGATGTAGTAAATAGCGTAGATTTCAGAATCGATTGATGCCACTCTGCAAAACTTGAGCAATTTGAAAAATCCAAGATGGCGCCTGCCGCGCACCGTTCGCGAACACTTGAGAAGCTTATTTTGGCGTACGGAGAAAATGTTTTCATGGTTTCTGATGTAGTAAATAGCGTAGATTTCAGAACCGATTGATGCCACTCTGTAAATCTTGAGCATTTTGAAATATCCAAGATGGCGCCTGCCGCGCACCGTTCGCGAACACTTGAGAAGCTTATTTTGGCGTACGGAGAAAATGTTTTCATGGTTTCTGATGTAGTAAATAGCGTAGATTTCAGAATCGATTGATGCCACTCTGCAAAACTTGAGCAATTTGAAAAATCCAAAATGGTGCCTACTGCGCATCCTTCGCGAAGAGTGAAAAACTTAGTTTTGACAGACGGAAAAAATGTTTTCATAGTTTCTGATGTAGTAAATAGCGTAGATTTCAGAACCGATTGATGCCACTCTGTAAATCTTGAGCATTTTGAAATATCCAAGATGGCGCCTGCCGCGCACCGTTCGCGAACACTTGAGAAGCTTATTTTGGCGTACGGAGAAAATGTTTTCATGGTTTCTGATGTAGTAAATAGCGTAGATTTCAGAATCGATTGATGCCACTCTGCAAAACTTGAGCAATTTGAAAAATCCAAGATGGCGCCTGCCGCGCACCGTTCACGAACACTTGAGAAGCTTATTTTGGCGTACGGAGAAAATGTTTTCATGGTTTCTGATGTAGTAAATAGCGTAGATTTCAGAACCGATTGATGCCATTCTGCAAAACTTGAGCAATTTGAAAAATCCAAAATGGTGCCTACTGCGCATCCTTCGCGAAGAGTGAAAAACTTAGTTTTGACAGACGGAAAAAATGTTTTCATAGTTTCTGATGCAGTAAATAGCGTAGATTTTACAACTGATTGATGCCACTCTGCAAAATTTGATAAATTTGAAAAATCCAAGATGGCGCCAGCGAGTTATTTGTCGTTCATTTGAGTGACGTTGTGATCGACGAAATACATCGGTGTTGCCCAAATCGAAAAGCTTGTTTTGGCGCAGGGAGAAAATGTTTTCGCAGTTTCTGATGCAGTAAATAGCGTTGATTTCAGAACCGATTGATGCCACTCTGTAAATCTTGAGCAATTTGAAAAATCCAAGATGGCGCCCATGATAGACATTAAAAAGATGTCCACTTTGGAGTGTGGTAATAGTGGCATGTGAGACATTTTTCTGAATGGTTTTTGATCCAGGAATCTGAATACAATGTTATTTTTCATATAAAATAACTGTGGAAACTAATTTGGATGTTATTCCAAGATGGCGCCCAAGAGATGGCCGCTTTAAAAATGTCCACTTTAGAGTGTAGTAATAGTGGCATGTAAGACATCGTTTTAAATATTTTGGGGCCAAGGAATCTGAATACAATATTATTTTTCACTTAAAATAAATCTGGAATACATTTCAGGTGGTATTCCAAGATGGCGCCCATGATGGCCGCTATAAAAACATCCACTTTGGATGTAATAATAGTGGCATGTAAGACATCGTTTTAAATGTTTTTGGATCTAGGAAACTGAAAATATTGTTAGTTTTCACTTAAAATAATTGTAGGAACTAATTAGTACTGCATTCCAAGAGGGCGCTCATGATGGCGGTTTAAAAATGTTCCCATTGGAGTGTGGTAATAGTAGTTTTTTATGTTCTCAGCAAAAGTGCAACTGTAGAAAAGATTAACTCTAAGTAGTTTATTTATAAAATAGTTAAGATAATATAAAAAATAATGTAACAAACTATATAAAATCACATTTGTTTCTCGTTAAGGAAGGAACTAATTGTAAGTTGCAAAGACTTTTCACTTTTAAAAAAATCAGGTACACATTGAAGTAAAATGAAGGCTTACGCAATCATGAACCAAATAAGAAATATATTGGCAATCATTAAATATAGAATTCAGAAACATATTGGCATAAAGAACATTTTCTTCATACTTGTTTCCGGTTATTGCTTCGGGAACTTTGATATGAGGAATTGCAACACTTTCATTTCTTCACTTACTGCACGAAAAGTTGCTATAATGACTGCCACATCTTATTGCTGAACAGGTTTCGTTAGAACTTTAGAATCACTTCACCATCGCTCTGAACAAACCCGATTCTGTTAGATATAGGTATCGATACAAGTTCGAAGTTCGTCTTTCCACATGTTCTTTCTTTAGAGAAGAGTTCTAGCTACAGCATGTAAATTCAAAGAGATGTCGTTTATTACCATTATTTGACTGTTGTGTTTTAAAAAAGTTTTCCATGAAATTAGCTACTGTTCCTCGTGAGGATCAATGTTTAACCCACTGCAAAGCACAGCCGTCCACCAAAATTAGGTTAGGTATTCTGCTCACTGTGTCTGAATGCGTTTCATTTAGTGATCTCAATAAAGCAGGTTTCCTGTCTCAGTCTCTCTCTAAACATAAACGTGGGCACATTAGCAAATTCGTATTTTAATATGTCGACCATTTGTATGCATTTGATTGCCTGAAGGACTATTATTCTGAATTATAAAAGTGTAGCTTCCATATGTGTGGTCACCTTTTCATTGTTTCCTTTCATCCATGCTGACAACACCTTTCTGTAGACTGTCATAGAAACCACTTGGAAGGGTGTCTTTAAACTTCAGTACACATTTACCACCCAATTCAAAAGCATTGTCAACGTTAATTTTTCTTGATGCAATATTTTCAGTCACAATGTGTACTAGGCCTTTTGTGCTCTGATGGATTTAAAATTAGCTGCATGCATAATTCCAGTTCTGCCACTTTGCAAAAATCCTTCTCTGGCTGATTCCTCACAAGTACACTTGAAACCCATCGCTTGACTCCAGCACTGTTTAGTGTAAGACCCTTCAAAGAAGATCCTTTTGCAACATGTCTATATCGCATAATATTGTTATCTATCATCGTATCGGACCATATCACATTCCAATAACGAGTTATATATCTCATCCCATGTTCATCTTTCAAAAAAATTTCTAAACATCTTTGTGGCATATTTTCTATGAACATCACATAAACAGTGGCATACTTTAAATGATTCTAATAGACTGCACATGCAAAATATGGCCTACTGTCTAAATATAAGTATATAACGTATAGTCTAAGAATAAGGTACTAATTAACTTCCCTTTCAGCTCTCACAAAATTCATTATTAGCTGGACAAATTTGATGTAATATTCGGTCTATAACTTAGTTGTGCGGTTTAAAGAGCATTCATCCCCCAGTTTAGCCATCAATTTGTCAATACTAGTTGCACCAATGTAATTTAGAATAGGTCGCAGCATTTCTTTGGGCACTAATCTTAGTGCACGAATGTTTTCAGTAAACTTCTTTCCTGATAACTATTTCAACACACCTGCAAATGCTGATTATGGTATTTCCACAATTCCATTTTCTGCCATTAGTGAACCTACAGACCCTATGAAGACCATCAGTGTATTCAACCTCCCAAGGCGAACAACAAAGTTTGAAAACTGTTTTGGAAACATTCAATATTATATCAACCATTATTTTGTAAATAACCTGATCTGCTATGCATACAACAAATGGCTGCTCACTAACAACTATGGTAAATTTCCTGACTTCCGACGTAGAGATTAATACTGTATCATAATTTGTTGGAGATAGATCAATTAATGGCAGGTACATAATTTGTGTTGAATTCATAAGTTCACCATCTAAATTAGTTTCTACAGTCAATTTTAGTGAAAAATAACAATATATTCAGATTCCTTGACTTAAAAATATTAAGAACGTTGTCTTACATCTCACTATTACTACACTCTAAATGGGACATTTTTATAATGGTCATCATGGGCGCCATCTTGGAATACCATCTGAATTGTATTCCAGATTTAATTTAAGTAAGAATTAACACTGTATTATGGTTCCTTGACCCCAAAACATTTAAAAAGATGTATAAAATACATGCCACTATTACTACACTCTAAAGTTGACATTTTAAAGCGGCCATCTCTTGGATGCCATCTTGGAATAACATCCAAATTAGTTTCCACAGTTATTATATGTGAAAAATAACATTGTATTCAGATTCCTGGATCAAAAACCATTCAGAAAAATGTCTCACATGCCACTATTACCACACTCCAAAGTGGACATGTTTTTAATGTCGATCATGGGCGCCATCTTGGATTTTTCAAATTGCTCAAGATTTACAAAGTGGCATCAATCGGTTCTGAAATCAACGCTATTTACTGCATCAGAAACTGCGAAAAAAATTTCTCCCTGCGCCAAAACAAGCTTTTTGATTTGGGCAACACTGATGTATTTCGTCGGTCACAGCGTAACTCAAATGAACGACGAATATCTCGCGGGCGCCATCTTGGATTTTTCAAATTTATCACATTTTGCAGAGTGGCATCAATCAGTTGTAAAATCTACGCTATTTACTGCATCAGAAACTATGAAAACATTTTTTCCATCTGTCAAAACAAAGTTTTCCACTCTTCGCGAAGGATGCGCAGTAGGCGCCATCTTGGATTTTTCAAATTGCTCAATTTTGCAGAGTGGCATCAATCGGTTCTGAGATCTGCGCTATTTACTACATCAGAAACCATGAAAACATTTTCTCCGTACGCCAAAATAAGCTTCTCAAGTGTTCGCGAACGGTGCGCGGCAGGCGCCATCTTGGATATTTCAAAATGCTCAAGATTTACAGAGTGGCATCAATCGATTCTGAAATCTACACCATCTACTACATCAGAAACCACGAAAACATTTTCTCCGTACGCCAAAACAAGCTTTTCGATTTGGCACCTTGACTATCAAGCCTATGTAATAGGGTGAGTCGAAAAAACATTTTTTTTTTTCGATAACGTAATTCTAATAGTGCGGAAAGGGTGACCAGTGTGATCAATAAACATACTGTAAAATATTTTTTTGATCGGATAATGTCTTCTGCCACTTTATCGCACTTGAAATTTCGAAATTAGGGTAAATTTACCTTTTTTCACTTATTACAGTAAAAAGAATATTTTTCAAAATAGTTATCCTAATAGCACGGAAAGTATGTCTAATATGATCAATACAGACGAAGTAAAATATTTTTTCGATCGGATAATATCTTCTGCCTTCACAACGCACTTGAATTATCGCTATTTTTGTTAAAAAGTGCACTTTTTCATGTGTTAGAAATATGGTTCGAATACTATTTAATACATGCATTTACACAAATACACTTACAGATAACTATATCACAGATATTTGAATTCATTCTTATCTATCGTCAAATTCATTGGCGTATACAGGGAGGAGGAGACACAGGGGCCCGTGTACCCCCCCCCCCTCTTCTTTGTTTTCCTTATGTAATCGCGGGAAATTTATGTAGGTAAAAAACTTAGCACAGTTTTTGTCACGTACTACAAAATCAGGAAGTCAAACATTAACAACTTTTGGACAACAACCACCAAATCTATATATCGTGCAGTGATCTCCATCTCTTTTGAAATAATCACACAACATCATTACAAAATCATATCACTGATTGTGATAAGAACGTTTTTCTAATGAATTCGTCTCTATTTCCAGCCCCTCATAAACCTTAGCAGATGCTTCTGCTACTAACTTCACACATCGTTCAACTGCATATGCGTGAGATGTGAAGTGAAGTATAAGTCCCATTTCGGGTTGGTTTAATGAACCATAAAGGACCAGAATATGTCGGTTGTATATTACAAAGCATTGGACAAGGAGAAACGGTAGTAGATGACCAGTCAACCATTTCCGTATAGTTATCAGTTCAAAATTACGAGAAATTGTTCTCGGGCCTATCCATCAACCGAACATCTTTCCTAGGTGTTAGGATTACGATAAATTTAACGTACACATGTACCCTCTATATGGATATTAAATAAGTAAACTAAGCGCTAGGCGATGAAAACACTATCTCTTAGCGAAAATTTACTGAGTTCGCGAACCTAACTCTAAAATAATAAAACGTGCATGAAAATAGTCAGTTACAAAGTTGTAGACGAGCATTGATTTAGTACGAAAAGGAACCTTGTGCATCTGAATGCTGTTAATATAATGCGTAAAACGTGCATTCGTTTGTTTGAACGGGGGCTCTTGAAATATATTCCCGCACTCAATAGGTAAGAAAGAGTAAATCAAACAAACGAGCATTGTACGCGTTCTATTTATTGCATTCAGGTGCGTAAGGTGTCCTTTAGTACTAAATCAATGCTCATCAATAACTTTATAATTGATTATTTTCGTGTATGCAGTATAATTTTAGTGTTAAGCACGTTAACTCCAGAAATATCCCCTACAAGTTGATGAAAGGGGTTTCATCGTATAGCAAAGTGGTTTCCAACTTTTTTTTTTATCTCAAGTATCCTTTGATAAATCTTTTCATTTATGAGTAATCATCTCGCCCATCTCTCTAAGCAAAAAAAAATTGTTTCTGTTCGGCAGTAATGTTTTTAAGTTAGCTGGCAAATTAATCAAACGACTCTGACTTATAAGCTATTATTTAAGATTTTTCTTATTAGATTAATTTTTCCTTTTAGGTGTTTTCCGGCATTACTAATATTACTTTCGGGTATCCCCAAACAGACTACCACGTACCCCCTGGGGTACGCGTACCACAGGTCAATAACTGCTGGTACAGCACATTGTCACTTTACGATACCTAGACACTACTTTTATAACTGTATCCAGTCGGCGTTCAAAATTTAAGAGGTGGGGTGTGTGAAAGGTTTTTAGTGGACCTTGAATCCAAGGATAGTGAAGACTATATATAGAAGGTGCGCTCGTTTTTCGCTTTTTGAAAGTGGGCAAGGAAAGCACATTTTTGACGTCATTTTAGCTCCGCCTTACTATGGGTTTTTGATCATTCTCATTGGCTGTGTTTTTTAAGCATTGCTACTTAGGTTCGATCCCCGGTTGGGTAACAACTGGTCATTTAATTTTTAAGAAGCAAAATAATGTAAATATATGTAAATACCTGTAAATAATTGTGTTCAGGTAGCTTCACTACTAATCCGTCCTTGTTTTGTTATGTCCCCGTATTTTACTTAATTGAAATTGTAACTCATTTAATATATCCAATACAAATGCATTGACCTGATGTTTCCTAACCCCATTTTACTGTTTCAAAATTCATGGACATGCTCTCGTGGCAGCTAATATTATTTTAATACGCTTAATTTATTATACAAATCTTTTGCAATTTTTCCATACTAAATTCAATTCTTAAAATATAATTTAAACTCTTAAAATTCAGCAAATTCTCAATTAAAATAGACAATATCATTTTTAAATAGTTCAGAAAAAACGAATAGATGGCAGCACCTCACTAACGAGAGCATTAGACACGCCTACAGAAAGCGCGAGGTAGGCGTCACTATGACGTCAAAAATGTGCTTTCCCCGCCTTCCGTCAGACAGCGCGAGAACGAGCACACCTTTCTTCACTATCCTTGCCCTGAATCAAAATTATGCAAATGATTTGAAGAGACCACTTTTGCGTGCTTTTAATGACATCTGTCAGCGCTCTTGTGTTTCCAAATGGTATTCAGTTTTTATTGTTGTTAGTTTACACTGCCACTAGGGTACAAAGCATACATATTATGCAAATGACTTTACTTATTTTTTAAACATCATATATATTATTTCAGTATTAAGGATCCTTTTTAAGAGTCTCGCATACAAGGGATCTTAACGTGTGAGGTATAAAAAAAGGGGAATTATAAAAAAAAGGGAATTTCCCGGAACATTGGCGAATTATACTTTTGTCTCATGAATATTAACGTTTTTTTTTAAAAAATGCGTTTAAAAATAATTAGTTTCCAAGCAGTTTTTAAACGAGCCGTCGGTAGTGCTGCTATCTATGGGTAGAATTCTTTGAACGCAGTGTCATCTATGAGTAGTTAGAACGAATGTGTGTTTAGTTTTAGTTATTCATGCAACAATTATCATAACAATCACGGGTATGGTAGTTTAATAAAATTTATATACTTGTTAGGCACGTGATCTGGAAGGTAGACAATGATTTCCATTATATCTAATGAATAGCAATATATCTTTATGTATTACTTTTCATAAATGGTATAAATTTTTTGGTCGTTGACTCTTAGTCTATAACAACGATACGTCCAACGGTCATCTAAAATACTTGTAACACAGTTACAGATGGGTGTTGTAGAATTTCCTTTGCAAACCTGTCAATAACGACTGGAGCTCCTGTGTTGACTGCGAATACGCTACACGCATCCCAAACCAAAACTTTTGTCCCAGAAATGAGATACTCAAAATTAAATTCTAAAATTATTTAATTAAAGTTAAAATTTTAGAGCTTAGAAATAAACATTTAAGTTACAGGTTATTTACAAATAATACAAAAGAAAAACAGAAAGGACGCCTGGTCCTTCCTAAGAGACATAAAATACATTCCAGCTAAGTGTCCAAAGAGTCTCTGATTTTCTTTTTAGTTTTCTCAGAGGTAGGGAAAACGCTAAGTTTTCAAAGTATCAAGCTGGTGGCTCCACCCAGTGTCACTAGATAGATAGTCCTTGATGATGATAAAGATATAGAGTTCTTGGGATAGTTAGCCACGCATCCAATTCAGGGCCACTTTTGGCCTTAAAGCCAAAAACGGTAGTGACTTCCTAGTTATATTTTTAAGTTTATTTTATTTACAAATTAGTGTGTTTAAAAAGGTCCTTTTTGTGTCGTTCCAGTGGCGATTCTTGGGTACGGCATTCTAGGCGGCCTGGCCCTCCTCCTCCTCCCCCGCCTCCTGCTGTGGCTCTTCGGCTTCACCTGCTGCGGCGTGCGCAGGCAGTCGTACGCCTCCAAATGGCAAAGCTTCTTGGGGAATGTGGAGACAGGGAGCAGCTTTTCCCGCTTCCAGAGTCACGGGGCAGGGGGAACGCCGGGCGGCATCTGTTGTAATGCTTCTCATTACAACACTGTGAACTCATCTGATCAGTGCCTCGTCTTCAAATCTCCAACTCACGCTGCTTGCCTACCAAAGTCAACAAGCCTAAACCGCGCTGTGACGTGTCCTTTCCCCAGTGTGCACTCCGAAGAAACGATGGGAGAAAAGTTAGCGCAGTGGCAACGCGCTGTTTCTCGGTGCAAGGGAATTTCTTTTTCCGAGAGTGGCAACCTCAGAGATAGCGTCCCGAGACTTTTTGACTCGACGCGGTAAGAGTGAGAGGGCCTTTTCGTCGCTCTCGTAGCCAGGATAAAAAAAATGGCTAAGATGTATCCAGTTCGCGTGTGCAGTAATGATCCATTTCGATCTACCATCTGAACTATGCCAACATAATCCTACTAAACCTATCTTCATCGACAATAAGTAATCAGAGACTGAGATGGAATATCGAGTTGAGTTCTTCTATTTTCCACGAGATAACCCCCAGCAAGTCTAAGTAGGCTTACCAGACAATGAAGTCATGCTGATCACATCACCGTCCTGCCTGATCTAGTCTCCACTCTCCGACTATCGTGCGGAAATATCTGAAGCCCTGTCATCCTGATGCCACGTCATACTGAAGCACGGTCATCCGGCGATTCTACCGAAATATCTGAAGCCCTGTCATGCTGATGCCCCGTCCTACTGATGCACCGTCATGCTGATCCTGCTGAAATACTGACACCCTGTCACACTGATTCCCCGCCGTAGAGAACCCCCTTCATCTGCTGGACTCCCGGATTCATCATGTATTCCGTCTACAAAGAATCACTGGCACAAATCCACGACAGTCCTCATGATAGACATTTGTCGTCAATCTCCATCCCTCTTCAAAGAATCCTACTGGAATTCTCCTCCCCACGTCCCCATGAGATCCTTGACAACACATGTGAGACACCAGACGGAGGAAAGTTATCTAATCAAGTATACAAATAAAAGAAAGTAGAACTTACCATCTGAATCTTCTATCTTGGTATCGTTAATATTACATTATCTTACTCAACTCATTTATAGTTCTTATAAATCTACTTAGTATATTTAATATATATACTCTTGATGAGAAGACTCGACTGAATTTATGTTTAATGGAAATTTTAGATAAGTTGTCTTTAGTTTTTAATAGTATCACACTCTAAATCTTGTCTTGTCCAAAAATCTTCTAGGCAAAACATGAATGTTAAAATTAATGTTTAGTATGTCTTAGGTCATGGTGGGTGGCACTCGCCTTTTGTACAGCACTATTACATCCGGCCTCTTTCTTAAATGGTGCATTCAAATCACGTCCCCCTTCTAGTGTTCCTGATAAGCCACTAAAGACTTATAATAATTACCCCCCCATCACAACCAATATTAATATTGTAACATGGTGTCCGTGACCCTGCAAAACCACCTAGATATGCTTAATCAGTTCATAAATAGTGATTTTTTTTCTTGAAAATGATATGTTCTATTCTTAAGAGTGTCATTATAGTATTATACTACCTCACTTTGATCACAATATTTATAGTAACTTTGTTTATTTATGTTTATATTAAATGGTGATCACCCGTAGAAATCAATATAGGGTAAATGAAGTTAGATCCATAAACATGGATAACAATAGTAAGACAAAAGTCATGCATCTTGAAATAGAAAAATTCTCTGGTGATCCTGAGAAAGTGGATTGGTTCCTGAGACAAGTTGTTGATCTTGCCAAGATTAATAACTGGTGTGATGATGCAGCTTTACTGTATCTTAAAAGTAAATTGTCAGGTGCAGCACAGGAGTTTTTTGCCACATCTCCTTCGTGTTTAGATTTGACTTTCACAACTGCCTGTGACAAGATCAGAGAGTTCTTTGCCACTGTAAACCTACCCTCGGCTAGTTTACTTAATCTCCAAGGTATCAAATTACTGCCTGGAGAGACTATCCGAAATCTTGCTCATAGAATTGAGACACTCACAAACAAAACTTATGATACTGTGAAAGATATTCAGGCTCTTAAACAAATACAAATTTTCCATTTTATAAATGCTCTTCCTTCTAATTTGAAAGAGAAGATCATGTTCGAAGACAAATCAGATCTGGATAAACTTGTAGAACAAACCTCAAAATTTGCTTCAATAAGTAGAGAAATTAGCATCAGTGAATCTAATTCTCTGACTGTATCACAGAATCAAATAGTGTGTCCCTACTGTAATAGTAATCATTTGCTTAGAAATTGTGAAGAATTTCACTTATCTGTAAACATGGGTAATTTAAAAATGGGAGATGTTAAATCAGGGAATACTACTCCCACTGCTAATAACATTGTATCACATAACAATGTGAGATTTGATCCTATTGTCTGCCAATTCTGTAACAAACGTGGTCATATTTTGCGGGATTGTTTTCAGTTTAATAGAAATGTGTATACCCCTCAGTACAATCAAAACAATCAAAATCAAGGTCGATATGTAAATCGTCAACAATATGCTTACAGACCTGTATATTCTGTAAGAGGTCAAAACCAATATAGAAGTGTTTATGGCAATAACCATAGGTATGACAACCCTCGTCCAACATATAGACAATATTATGGCAACCCTAGAAATTCTTTTGGGACAAATGTGTACCAAAACAATCGTGTACCTCATAACAGTGAAAGTAGAAATAGAGTTCCATTAAACTCCAACAGAGGACGATAGATGGTGGGTATCCATCCTCTGCTAAATCCATGAATCCGCCACCTCACATTCATTCCATGAATTCTCTTTCTAGTAACTTGTCTGTTGACAATCTCTTAAATCAAAAAATGCATAATGTGTCTCCACAGATTTCCATTCGAGACTTTCTCAAAAAACCGACACCTGTTGTGTCAAGTGCAAAAGGTAAACAAGGTAATGTTTACGTGTTCAATGCTATTGCCAGCACTGCCTTACCAATTATTGACATTACTTTCGATAACATACAACAATCTATGTTATTAGATTCCGGCAGCTCTGTTTCTCTATTGTCGAAAAAATCATATTATCTTATCAAACAATTTCTAAAGGTTAGAATCCTATCCAGTAATGTCTCCATAAAGACAGTTAATTCCACTTTAAACTTTTTGTGTTGCATTGAAGTTTCTTTCAAAATAGATGGTCATTTCTTTCGTCATTCTTTCTATGTAACTGATATTTGTCATGATAATTTCAACGGTATATTAGGTTATGATTTCTTAAGTAGACATAATGTCTTACTCAATCCAAAATCTGGTTGTGCTAAATTCGAGAACTTTGAAATTAAATTGAATAATCGTCCATCTAATCATTCTAATGCCATTTCTTCCAGGGATATATTTAATGCATCATTGTCTAAAAAGTTAATTCTTCAACCGCAGGAATCTGCACAGGTAAAACTACACTTAGAAATGGTAAACAAAAACAGTGACTTGTTGTTCGAACCATCACATGGTGATCATAATCTCGAAATCCATCCTTCACTTCATACGGTTAAAGGTGATAATATCACCATTGTTGTCAGAAATTTAGGAGTTAATCAAATACATCTCAATAAAAATCTCATTTTGGGTAAATACTCATACAATGTTGAAGTTGAAGAGGTAAGTGAACAAGTGTGTAATAACTCACCACTGTCTGACTCCACTGAGTCACAATTTTGTAATCTCATTTCCCCCTCAAGTAAAATTCTTCAATTAAGAAAGAGAGAGTTAACTCTGGATGCTTTTGATTTAGATCATCTTGATTCTGAACGTAAACAAATCTTATCTCCAATTCTAATGGACAATTATGCTGCATTCTCTAAATCATTGCAAACACTTGGCTGTACTGATAAGGTGACTCCACAGTTATCTTTTCGTTCACTTAATCCAATTAAAACTCTGCCTTTTCCTATTCCACATGCTCTCCAAGCTAATGCAAAACAGGAGTTACAAGAACTTCAGGAAGCAGGTTTAATTCATCGTAACATTGCTGATTGGGCTTGTCCCATGTTACTGGTCAAAAAGAAGCCAGATCCAAACAATCCAACTGCCCCTCCAAAGTATCGCATGGCATTGGATCTTCGTCTCCTTAACAACATCATCGAAGCTTCAACTTATCCACTCCCTAAAATAAGTAATTTAATAAATGAAATTTCTGGTTATAAATACTATTCTGTTTTAGATCTGAAGAATGCTTACTGGCAAGTTCTATTGCCCGAGGAACTACAAGATGTCCTCACCTTCACTACTCCTTTTGGTACGTTTGCAAACAAACGTATGGTTTTTGGTTTAAAAACAGCTGCAAGCACGTTCCAAGCACTTGTTGATACTCTAATAGATGAACTTCGAATGGACAATATTACAGGTATTCATGCATATCAGGATGATATTCTGATAGGTGCATTAAATTTTGATGAAATGATACTTAAGGTTAAAGGTGTTCTTAAAATTTTAATAAAGTATAATATAACTCTCTCTCCATCAAAGTGTGTGTTCTTCAAAACTTCGATTGATTACTTGGGATTTAACATATCTCATACTTACATTAAACCCATTTTATCCAATGTGCAAAAAGTCGCTAGTTTTCAGCCACCAAAAACTGCTAGACAAATTAAGAAATTTCTGGGACTTTGCAGTTTCTATCGTCATCTAATACCACAGTTCTCACAACTTACTGATGCAATGTATCAGCTTACTTCTAAAAATGTATCTTTCAAATGGACTCCTAAACATCAATCTGATTTTGATCAATTACAGCAGGTATTCTTCACTGTTCCATTTGTGAGACTTCCTCAATGGGACAAACCCTTCGTACTTAATACTGACGCCAGCGGTTCTGCCATATCTGCAGTTCTCATGCAAGAATCTGAAGGTCAACTACATCCAGTTTCTTACTATAGCAGAGCACTCTCACACTCTGAAAGAAACTACCCTGCCATTAAACTTGAGCTTTATGCTATTTTCAAAGCTGTCACGTCATTTAAATCTTATCTCTACAACCGTAAATTTACTATCTTAACAGATAGCAAACCTCTTCTTCACTATAAAAAGACTTCATCTCCAGCTGACATAACTACTCGTTGGTTACTTGAACTATCTGAATACTCGTATGAATTCCAACACATCCCAGGTAAGATAAATATTTTAGCGGACTATCTATCACGTATGCCTGAACCTGAGCACAGAGACAATGTTTCTCTTGGTAATAATAAGGAAGATGAAATTGTTCTTCCATTCATAGACTCTATCTCTCCATCATCTGATCCACTCGTTAATTACTTAGCTCAATATGATGCACAATTTGAAATTGATGACTCCACTTTTCTTTGGGAACAGATTAACGATGACTACACAGGTAAACTCATAGACATGATCACTGAACCAACTCCAGAAACTGCCAAACATGTTGAAAAATTCTTTATTCATCAAGACACAGGTGTGTTAATGTATCGAACCAATAGTATTCAGTATCCTGAGGTAACTGTTGTTCCATTAAAATTAAGAGCAAAAGTGTTAAAAATTTGCCACGCACTCCACTACGGAGTCAATAAAACATATGAAGTTGTTATTCAAAGGTATTTTTGGAAGGGAATGTATGTAGATACTAGTAATTTTGTGTTATCATGTGAACAATGTATTAAGAATAAATCCTTCACACCAATTCATGCCCCTTTTCAGTCTATTCGTATACCAAAAACCCCAGGTGACCTTGTTTCCACAGATATTGTAGGTCCAATAAAAGACCATGGTTACATCTTAACTTTCTTAGATCACTTCTCCAAGTATATGGTATTGTATCCTTTAAATAGTTTGAAAGCAGAAGCTGTTACAAAACACTTTGTCAATTATATTTCCAATCATGGTAGACCGAGTGTCATTCTATCTGATTTAGGTACTCAATTCACTTCAGAAGTATTTTCTCTAGTTAATAAAACTCTAGGTATTAAGCTTGTTCACAGCACTACATCTCATCCCCAATCGAATGGACAATCGGAACGAATTAATGCTTCAATAAAGTCTTCTATACTTATCCTTACTGAAAGTGGTGTAAATTTTCGAACAGCTATCCTTCTCCATCAACAGTTGTATAATGGTTCAAAACATTCTTCATCAGGTTTTTCACCCAACATGCTTCACTATGGAAGAGAACATTCAATGTTCTTCGATACCTACAACCCATCTATTAAACCAGTGTTTCTTGATAAATCTCATTTTATTTCAGATTTGTTAAAACAATTAAATATCACATATGAAAAAGCCTATTCCAACTTGGAGCGGAGCCAGCTGAAACAAAATATAAGACAAGAAGCTCATGCTTCTCTTCGTAAACTAAAGGTTGGAGATATTGTTTATCTCAATTCTAATAATAAATTTAAGACACGATTTTCAGGTCCATACTCTATCATCGAGTGTAATTCTGATGTTAATTACACCATTCGTCTGTTAAATAACTCTTCAGCACTGTCTTTTAAAGTACATATAGACAGACTTCGTAAAGCTCCTCCTCGTAATACTTATCTTGTACAACCTGATCAAACTCCTACCCAAGCACAAAACCCTCAGCGTCAGTACAATCTCAGAAATCGTAATTGAGATTCCAAAAATAAGATATATATATAATATATCTCATCACCAATGGTTATCTTTATAAATTAATAATAATTTTTCTAGGTATTCCTTATCCTTGTATAGGATAGGAAAGGTTAAAACAATATATTTTAGCATCAGATGTACTAATCTTGTTCTTCTCACTTGTGTAGATCTTTTTGCTGGTCAAAAATACTGTCGGTGTGGGAATTCCATTCCCGGGAACACACTGTCTCTGCATTGGTGTTGAAGTGTTATGATGGAAATCTGCAAAATTCTTTCTCGTTCTTCTTTGGCTATCTTGTACATCTAAAGGTTTGATTTTTCAATTTTTGTGATTTTTTTTTCTTTCTCTTAATTCAATGCTGAGTATACATAAAATATGTATAATATCCTTCGTATATCTATTATGTTCGTTTTAAATTTTTTTCTTCGGTTCTTAAGGTCTTGGTTGTACTTGTGAGATAATGATATATAGTTCCATGTTGTATCACATTGTAGTTGAGAATTCGTCCTGTTGACTTGGTTATAAGAGTAGTTAATATTTTAACCTGACTTTTCTGCAGAAAGTTATCAACATTAGGACATGTTTCCTTCTCTCTTCACAGTGTATATACACATTCAATAGTATTTACAACAGCATGTTCATCCTTTTAAGCTATGAATAGATAGCGTTTACTATTCCTTATCATCTGTCTTTGGTACATCTTCATTCATAATTTTTTCCAGTATGGAAATATCTTGTTGTTGAGAAATATTTTTTTTTTTTCCTCTTTGATCCAGTTCTTATTGTATCTTTCTCTGTGGTATATTGTTGCTGAGAAAAATGTAGATATTCTCTTTTATCCAATCTTTGTTGTATGGTACTTGAATGGTGAGTGTGAGCAAAATATTCTGGATGGCAATTAGGAATAATTTACCTTACATCTACGCCCTGAGTTTATTCGCTTCTTCAAATCATGAGAGGTGAAAAGTGACAGTGTCGTTAATAGTAATTATAGCACGGGTTAAACTTTGTTGGGTATTGTTTATAAGCATTGATAATATGATTCACATAAAGTGATATCAGGGTATACAAATATGTCATACACAAATTGTGAAGTTTTATGTAAAGTATTGTATTGAAAGTATCTATTTTTGTGAAATCTGTTATATTGTGAACCAGACTGTTCTACATATAGACAATCAAACATCACTATGAGAACTTTCTTCATTGATGTCAAGTTGACACAAAATATAGTGATAATTTACGAACATACAATACAGTTATACAATCACTGAGTATAACATTATAAATTAAATAATCTTCGATTTGTGATATTTGTAAAAATGAATAACTCTGAGTCTCCCATCTTGTATAATCCAACATAATGATATACAAATATTGTTGAACATATGTATTAATGACTTTTCTTCTTCTATAGGCCTAGTTCCTATTAAGTATAGATGTATTGCAGATTCACTTACTGCAATATAACCAACATGCTCTCGAAATAGTTTGTGCAATGACAACACTACAGTGTTGATAACAAATTGTGAAGTCAGTATATTCTCTGAGTATTATTTCTATATTACATTGTATTATTATTTTAGGTGTACAATGCATATACATGCATAACTTTAAGTATATGGTATTGTCTTGAGTGATATTTTGTGTTACATAGTGCAATAATTATCTATGTCAGGTAAACGACACACAGTGTGAAGTTTGTGTGCAATAATCTTCTTGAGTTCCTATATACAATCTTGCATATTGTCACAAAGTTTAGTTGAAATTTTTTTTGTGATAAAAGAGTTTTGAGTTATTAGCATGAATAAATATGCTATGTTGATTTTGTTTTCTTGACACACTATTGGTATAAAAGTGTGAAAGTTTGATAGGAAAATTTTTGATAGGTAATATCAGTTAAATTTAAGATAGTTGCTTTCGTCCAAAATTTTTCCTTTGGCAACTTTTCAGTTTTGAGCATGCTTTATTTTGGCTCATCGAGTTTAGTAGATATATTACCTGAATTTTTTTGTTTGTTAAAATTTAATTTTTTGAAAATTAGTAAAGGAATAATTACCTGAATTATGGTAATCTTGTGAAGAAAAGTATGCTTCATGTAGAAAAATACATGAGATTTCGAATTTGCGTTTATATATATAGTGTCTAAGACATGCATGTGTCTAGAAGTCGTATTTTTTCAGTGTGATTTTTTATTAAGAAAATTTTATGTTATTGAATAAGATATAAACAGCTATCCATTTTCTGTTTTACTATTTGAGTACAGAACAAGTTGAGAATTTGAATAATCATATACTTCTATGGTAATAATTTTGTTGTGAGTCTTTAGTGAATATATATGTCTTTTCGTTATATATTTTTTATTCATTACTTTTGCAAAAGTTCCTATATACATATATGTGTGATTTTCTTTAATTTTGAATACCATTAACAAGTATTGTTCATATTCTGGCACTTAAATTTTCAGACCTTACATTTACTGTTAATCTCTACCTTTGGTCTTTTGCCAGACATTTGTAATTCTTTGATGTTGATTGATATTATATGTAACAATGATCTGTATTTTTATTTCTTTTAGTCTGGTTGTCCTTGCGTGTTGTCTGTCATTGGTCTCATTTCCGCTTCAAAGTTTACTAAGTGTCAAGAAGTGTTTTTTTTTTCGTTGAACGCTGAGGTAGAAACCTTTTGTTTTCCTCAAAAAGGGGGAGAGTTGTTGTAATGCTTCTCATTACAACACTGTGAACTCATCTGATCAGTGCCTCGTCTTCAAATCTCCAACTCACGCTGCTTGCCTACCAAAGTCAACAAGCCTAAACCGCGCTGTGACGTGTCCTTTCCCCAGTGTGCACTCCGAAGAAACGATGGGAGAAAAGTTAGCGCAGTGGCAACGCGCTGTTTCTCGGTGCAAGGGAATTTCTTTTTCCGAGAGTGGCAACCTCAGAGATAGCGTCCCGAGACTTTTTGACTCGACGCGGTAAGAGTGAGAGGGCCTTTTCGTCGCTCTCGTAGCCAGGATAAAAAAAATGGCTAAGATGTATCCAGTTCGCGTGTGCAGTAATGATCCATTTCGATCTACCATCTGAACTATGCCAACATAATCCTACTAAACCTATCTTCATCGACAATAAGTAATCAGAGACTGAGATGGAATATCGAGTTGAGTTCTTCTATTTTCCACGAGATAACCCCCAGCAAGTCTAAGTAGGCTTACCAGACAATGAAGTCATGCTGATCACATCACCGTCCTGCCTGATCTAGTCTCCACTCTCCGACTATCGTGCGGAAATATCTGAAGCCCTGTCATCCTGATGCCACGTCATACTGAAGCACGGTCATCCGGCGATTCTACCGAAATATCTGAAGCCCTGTCATGCTGATGCCCCGTCCTACTGATGCACCGTCATGCTGATCCTGCTGAAATACTGACACCCTGTCACACTGATTCCCCGCCGTAGAGAACCCCCTTCATCTGCTGGACTCCCGGATTCATCATGTATTCCGTCTACAAAGAATCACTGGCACAAATCCACGACAGTCCTCATGATAGACATTTGTCGTCAATCTCCATCCCTCTTCAAAGAATCCTACTGGAATTCTCCTCCCCACGTCCCCATGAGATCCTTGACAACACATGTGAGACACCAGACGGAGGAAAGTTATCTAATCAAGTATACAAATAAAAGAAAGTAGAACTTACCATCTGAATCTTCTATCTTGGTATCGTTAATATTACATTATCTTACTCAACTCATTTATAGTTCTTATAAATCTACTTAGTATATTTAATATATATACTCTTGATGAGAAGACTCGACTGAATTTATGTTTAATGGAAATTTTAGATAAGTTGTCTTTAGTTTTTAATAGTATCACACTCTAAATCTTGTCTTGTCCAAAAATCTTCTAGGCAAAACATGAATGTTAAAATTAATGTTTAGTATGTCTTAGGTCATGGTGGGTGGCACTCGCCTTTTGTACAGCACTATTACATCCGGCCTCTTTCTTAAATGGTGCATTCAAATCACGTCCCCCTTCTAGTGTTCCTGATAAGCCACTAAAGACTTATAATAATTACCCCCCCATCACAACCAATATTAATATTGTAACAGCATCAATATCGGGGTGTTCCTCTTCGGGTGCTATATCACGATAGTGCTGATTGTTATGATTGACATCAGCAATAGCTTCTCGGAATCGTCCAAAATCTTGAACAACACGACGGATGTTATTACTTTGGCACCAACCAACTTAATTGATTTCGTCACATTGAAGTCAAGTGACACTGATTTCAGTATTCTCAATTTCACTCAGTTGCCCTCTTCGCATGTGTAATCACAAGAGGATCTAAAGGTAACAAAAAATAAGTAAAAGTTAAATAATTTTAAAAATATGAACAGTAGTAGCACGATGCGGTTTTAACAGAAACACATAGAAATATATTGGATATTTTTTAATATATAAAAAAAAATGTATATTGTCAGAAAATTATATTTGTTACCGACAAGTGGCACTGTAGTAGTATGAAATCTATTACCTTTCGGTATTTAAGTCGTCATTAGTCGTATTGAAAATAAACTATTCTCATCATGAGACGAGAATTACGACTGAAACACTCTTCGATGCTGAGCAGCGTGTTCCATGTCTGGAAACTATTATCATGAATGAACGTCTTCATATTGAACATTTGTAATCTTGGCTAAGTTGTAAACTGTGCTGTGTTACTGTATTAACACAATTGAAGCACCACCTATCGGTAGAAAATGTAACTATTATGAAAAATATCTTTTTTGTAATTAAAAATAATCAAAATGTGCATATCTGTGAAAAACGCATCATGTGACAAGTATACTTTTTGAAATTATTGATTTTTTTAAACTTTTGGACCGTCCTGTATTTTGTTGTGATATTTAATTTTTTTGCATACTATGTTAATGAATGTATTATTCAAAAGGCAATAAAATATATCATGAAATGTATATTTTGTTCTGTTTTAGTAAGAAGGAAAGTAATGATTTGACAGTGACAATTTGGTTAATATGGTACTGGACTCGGGATGGAAGATCCTCGAGCCCGATTCCAGTTGTCCACTAAATATGTAAAGGGGGTCAAATATTCTACGTTGGTCGTGATATAGAAATGAATCTTAACATTGATACATAAAGAGCACGCACACAAGCATTTGTTAATTTGAGTAGTAAAAAAGAGATATCAAAGGGAGTGAAAAGGAAAAGTTAGTGGTGCAATATAATTGTAGGGTTGCTAAAAAAATTAGTGCGGCGAATTTGCATGACGTATATTTTAATAACTTCTCTCAATGCAGATTAATTTGCACTTATTTTTTAAAGACAAAAGAATAAATTGAGTAGTTGAGGCCTCCGTGGCTGAGTGGATTAAGGCGTCAGCTGGGAATCCCAGGGTCCCCGGTTCAAACCTTGCAATGGACTTGACTAAAGAATAGTAAAAAGTAGTGATATTGCGATCGGAGGGTTGCCAACTTCGCTACCAAAATACAATACTAGAATGTCGTCCAGAACATCCACAAAAAATTAACGGCGTGTATACGAGACTGGTGCACGATAAATCTGATCGGGGTCCAAAGTCCCGACGTCTATTGAAGGCGTTGGGTGCCAACTCAGGTGTTGTCCTCGTCATCTCACCATGGTTCAAAAATACGAGGCATCGTTCCCAGGCCTTTCCTTTGAGATAAGCCACGAACCGTCGCCAATAACCCACTGTGCAGCTCTAGTGCGACGTTATTTAACCAAACCAAACCAATAAATTGAGTAGTACAACATCCTTAGAAAACATCTCTGTAAAAAGAGTCTAGTACTATAAAAATAAAAGGCTGTTCATAATTTTCTATATATATATATATATATATATATCTGTTCATAAATATTAAAATTTTTAATTTAAGTGACCTACAAGAAATCGAATGATTGACAGCTCTTTTAAATAAAATTTCTTATAAATATCAACTTATAATTGACGGGATAAGTGGATGAATGTAATATTAAAAAATTAGTTATTAGATGGATGAAGGATGTATGGGTTGCCCTGTCTTTCGACACTGGCAGCTGCATTGTAGAAGCCTTATTAACAGAAAGACTAATGACACAACACAATACGAAATGAAAACTTTTAAGATCAAAAACACAATTTTTTATTATACCTCCTTCATTCACCTATTCCTTTTAATTATAAACTCTTATAATTATTAACCCTTTGCACTCCGTTGGCGCCTCTCAGGCGACAACATAACGACTCGTTCTTTTGGTTCCCTGTTCTCTAAAATAAACGAGAACAGTATGGTCTTGTGTTTAAAAAACATCGATATATTTTTCAACTCGTTCTTTTGCAGATCCAAAACAGATAAGGTTTATTTTTCTATATTTGGTTTTTGTTAATTAACGTCGCACTAGAGCTGCACAGTGGGCTATTGGCGACGGTTCGGGGTCAATCTCGAAGGAAAGACCCGGGAACACATTCACACACACATTCATACACGCACCTCGTTATTTTATAACCATGGTCAGATGACGAGGAAACACCTGAACTGGCACCAACGCCTTCAATAGACGACTTTGGACCCCGATCAGATTTATCGTGCACCAGTCCCGTATACACGCCAGTATAATTTGTTGGATATTCTGGACGACTTTCTAGTATTTTTGTAGCGAAGCTGGCAACCCTCCGATCGCAAGATTACTACTTTTTTAATTTTCTTTGTCAAGTCCATTTCCCGGATTCGAACCACCAATCCTCTGATTAGTAGCTGAACGCCTTATCAACTGAGCAACTGGGGCTCTATTTTTTCTATAAGCATAACACATTCTAGGGAAAAGAACATAAGGATGAATACAATTGATAGTCAACTCAAAATGATTGAAAACATTAAAATTTCGTCCAACAACCATGCTCGTCCTTTTCATTCCCTGAACATTCCGGACTCTGGGCCTTCCACCTATGCCAAAGTCGCCACTAGGGACGGCCCCCCTACTCAAGTATCTCACAATTTACGTCCTTCCCATAATGGAAGTCATGTGCTTCTGATTAAACCAAAAACTAAATCGTCTTTCGAATCAAACAAAAGAGACATTCTGAACTCTTGTGATCTCCAAAAATCTAAAGTGAAAGTCGGCGGCATCAAACAGATCAGGGACGGGGGCATGATCATAGAGTCACCAACCTCAGAGGATATCACTGCTCTCTCTGACTGTCTTCTAACCAACGAGAAAATCATGGAGCAATTCAACATCGTTGTCCCCAAAAGAAAGAGACCCAGACTGATTCTTCTGAATGTCAACCCTGATATTACAAAAGTACAAATTGTGGAGTTCCTTATTACAAAAAATCCCTCAATTTCAGCTGAACAAATTGAAGTGAATTTTCATATCAGGGGTAAGTCGAGTGTCCACTGGGTTACTTCAGTGACCCCAGAATTGTATAAAGTTATTATGAATGATAAATTTGTATATATTGGTTGGGAGCGAATTAGAGTAGATGAGTTTAACAGTATAAAGCATTGTAGAAACTGTGGGATGTTTGGTCATACCACTAAGTATTGTGAAAACAACCCATTATGTATGAACTGTGGTGAGGAAGAGCATGGCAGGTATGACTGTATCGCAAACTGCCTCAACTGTTCTTTCTCTAACCTTAAATTCAAAACTAATTTTCCTACCAATCATAATTGCACCGATGGGCGAACCTGTGAATCTTTTAAAAAACAATTGAACTTAGCCAAAAGAAACATCGACTATGGTTTTTAGCCTCAAAATAATTCAAATTAATCTAAATCATTCACTAATTGCCCACAATAATTTACTCACTGTTGCAGTGGACAGGGACTTGGATATTATTTGCATTCAGGACCCATACCTGTTCTCCGGAAGGCAACTAAATCTGCCGCATCAATTTAAATTATTTGCATCAGAAACAAACGATGCTCAAATTATAATTTGTAACAATTCGATTTCTGCTAAATTTAAATACCGAATTGGATCAGCTGTTTTTGTTGAAATTAAATATCAAAATCTTAAATTCATATTGTGCTCTGTTTATTTAAGGCCAAATGATGATATTAAAAGCCAAATTGAAGAATTTAAAAATTCTTTCATTCTGTAGGTCCCCTAAATGGGGATATGATGTGGAAGACAAAAGAGGAAAGTTTTTAGTTAACTTCATGTTATCAAATAACTTAATTTTGTGTAACTTAGTGGAATGTGGTTATTCTTTTGTCTCTACTCGGGCGCATGGAAATCCGGACCTCACCATTGCCAGTCCGGAACTAGCAGAATTAATAAACAAATGGAAAATTCTTGACCTTGAGTCTTGTAGTGATCATAGATATATTGAGTTCATTTTAATGGATAGGTCTGTTAATGCCAGTAATGATTTTTATTTTAAGACAGCTTATCCAATCGGAAAATTTTTAAGGACGTTTAAACCACTTATTTTTGATTTCATCGCACAGATTCGGGCTGTTGCTGATCCCTCGCAGCTTGAGGAATTTTACGTTTACTTTTTGAAAACGGTAACAGATTGTGCATTTAAAACGATTAGGAAAAAACAAAAACAACCTAAGAAAAAATTTAACTGGTGGACCAAAGAATTGGCTACGGAAAGGAACCTCGTAACCGCACTTTTTAAAAGGCTTAAATCATTAATAAAAAATGAGGCACCTATCAGCGACGTGCAAGCCGATGAGATGACGTATCGAAAACATAGGGCCCGTTATAAGAAAAACTTAAATAAGTCAAAAAAGGACTCGTGGAGAAACTTTTGTACTAGAAATCAAGAAAAATTTGGAATAATTTTTAAAACTACATTTAATAAACTAAAAGGTAGGAATGGAATCCAGATTCAATTTGATAATGACCCAAATTTGGTTTAAGCTGATAAAATTAAAATTTTGTTGGATCACTGCTTTGGAGATGAAAACACAGAATTTGGCTGTCCAACTTATTATAGGGATAACTGCTTTAGGCCACTGATTGATCAGGAAATCTTATTTATTATTAAAACGTTAAAGGGAGGAAAAGCTCCTGGACTTGATCTCATTGACTATAAAATTTGGAAGGAAATTTATCTTTGCTGTCCTCAGTTGTTATTAGAAGTTTTTAACAAAACTCTGGAGATTGGGTATTTTCCGGAGTGCCTGAGAATCGGGAGAGTGATTTTTTTGGGTAAGCCTGGAAAAGACCCTTCCTCCTGTTCTGCTTACAGACCAATTTGCTTGCTTCCGACAATTGGGAAAATTCTGGAGCGATTGGTCGTAAACAGGCTAGCAACTTGGTGTCTTGAGAATGGAATTTTACACACTAATCAATATGGCTTTAGGGAACTCCACAGCTGTGAGATGGCTGCCTCCGACCTCGTTTTAAAAATTAATGAAATTAAAAAAAATCATAATTATTCAACATTGATTGCCATTGATATCAAAGCTGCCTTTGATAACATGGACTGGTCAGTTTTATTTCAGATTTTAGACTGAATCAATGCCCCATTATATATTAAGTCTTTCATATCAACTTACTTGAAAAATAGAAAAATTGTTTTTAAAGAGGATGATTTTCTAATTTCGAAATTCATTTATAAGGGTGCACCGCAGGGCTCGGTAATTGCTCCTTTACTTTGGTCAATTTACATTAACTCTATTTTGAACCTTAACAATAATATTTATTATCTGCAAGCATTTGCGGATGACCTTGCTGTGATTACCTACGGGAGAACCAGAAAGATTGTTGAACAAAGAGCAAATACTCTTTTAGCCTTCGTTGTGGATGAACTGGAACAAAAAAATCTCAAAATTGCTACGCAAAAAACTCAAGCCCTTTATTTTGTGAATAAAAGTATTAAGCTTAAAAGATTAAATCATATTAAAAATAAGCCGCTGGCCAGGAACCCTTGCTTTAAAATCGAAGGTCAGGCTGTTTCTGTTGTTAGGCAACTTAAATTTTTGGGTTTGATTATTAATGATAACTTAACGTGGTCAAATCATATATCCTTTATTTACGATAAATGCTTTAAAATTTGTACCAGTTATAATCGTGTTGTCGGAAGTAGCTGGGGCTCCAGTCCTCATCTTCTCAAGTTGTGGTATTCTACAGTAATTGAAAAGATTATAATTTATGGAGCGGGGGTTTGGGGCAATAAGCTCAATTGTGGGCAGGTGAACCGCCTCCTGTCTCTACAGAGAAAGTTTTTAATCAAAATACTGCATGGATACAAAACCACTCCAACGAATTCCCTTTTCATTTTATCTGGTATTCCACCTGTACATTTAGTAATAGAAGCACATTTTAAAAAATTTTATTTTTGGAACAAGCGTTTGGAAGGCTCAGCTGGGGACAATTTCCCCTCTCCAAAATGTTTTGATTCGCATATCCCCTTTTCATCCATAGACCCAATTTTTAGACTGCATTGTCCTCAATCTGATTCAAACTTCCTCCCTGATTTTGAGGTGTACACGGATGGGTCCAAGATTGACCACAATGTTGGTCTGTCCGTGTGTATCCTTAGGAATAATAGGATTGTTGAGATTTTGACTAGATCGTTAAGTAAATATAATTCGGTTTTTCAATCCGAGTTGGCCGCGATTAACCTTGCGATCGAATGGGCGGCGAAGAACCAGGTGAAAATTAAAATTTATAGTGACAGTAGGTCTTCCATAGAGGCTCTACAAGGTGTGAATAATAAGTCGAAATTCTTAAACGATGTTAAATTTAATGCTATTAAATATAGTAATCTGTTTCAACTACATTGGGTTAAGGCCCACGTGGCGATTGTGGGAAATGAGCTCGCAGATGGTTTCGCTAAGGCTGGGGCTTATTTGGGGAAATTTCTTGAGGTTCCACTTCCTCGTTCTCAGTTAAATAGACACATTAAAAATATTATTTTAAGAGAATGGGATGATTTCTGGCTGGAAAGCCCGACGGGAATTAGAGTTAAAAACTATCTTATCAAATCAGACTTTAAAAAGCAAATTACAAATAAGTATATAATTTATTTTTTAACTGGCCACGGCCCGTTCCCATCCTATTTATATAGATTTAACTTAAAAGCGACAGAGGAATGCCCTTGCGGTGCTCCTGTTGGCGATCCTGACCATTATATTTTTGAATTCAAATTTACCACAATATTTCATTTAACCAGACCCTCTCCAGCCAACGCTCAGGAATGGCTGGACAACATTCTACAAAACAAGGGAGCAGTATGTAGATTGGTCACCTGTGTTAGAATTTCTGCTGAAATATGTCAGTCTATTGATCAGGGGGGAGGGGGGAGTGCTTTCTTTGTTATGTTTATGCACTTTTTGTGTGTGTGTTTTTAAAATTCTTTTGTTACGTTTTTGTCCTATTTCTGTTTTTAATTTGTGTTTAACACTAAGTTTTGCAATCATTTCTGTTTTTATTAATTCCTTTTCTCTTGTTTAAGTCTTTTTGGATTTGCATTTTTATTTTTGTATGTATGTGTATGTTTTGTCAATTGTAATTGGTGTTAACTGGTTTCATTGTGTTTTGTTTTTTCTCCGCCCACGAGGGTGTTGAGCTTTGTTTATGTATTTTTTTTTTGTTCTTTCCTGGGCATGCCCGTAGCTCTACAGTTTTTTTAAGCTGAGTTGGACATGTCTTGGGTATTAAAAAAAAAAAAAAAAAAAAAAAAAAAACTGTTCCGTAGAAAGAACGGAATTTTTCAAAAGTGTTCAGGAAGGACGAAAAACCCTTTAAAAATGTTAAAACTTATTAAATTTGGGTAAAATGTTAAAAATACTTTCCTCTATCACAGACCAGTTACTTTTTAAACTTTTTTCCTGGATTTTATTGAGAAAAAAATGCCCTGGTATTTTACACCTAACACTAATTCTATGCCCAAGCTTACCAATAAAATCCCTGTAGATACTTCTCCGAAATCATCAATGCAACTATGAACTTCAAACAGCAAACAATATTCGTTTCATTTAAGGATCATATAATAAACTATATATATATATAAAGTATAGCTCGGCATTACACCTCTTTAATGCAATTTCGTATTTGTAACACAACTTTTACTGGTTCAACAAACAACACACTTTAAAAAAATGAGTTTGGCAAACAACTGGCTGATGCAACACGGAAAACGATCCAAACAAGCGGCCGAACGTTGAACTAATTCGGGTGTAAAAACAAGACAGCTACTGGAGCTGTACGTTTCTTGTACCGTATGAGACAACAGTACAGCTCATTTTCCTTTATAAATTTATAACCATTTCTTACAGCTATGTTCATGGGTTACAGGTACAGGGCATCGCTGGTTTCGGATATTTCTGCAGCCCCTTCTGCTAGTATATGGCTGGCGTGAATCGGCATTCGGTCGAAGAAGTGGATGGTTGGCCGGTCGGCATCGTGGTTGCTATGGCGTCTTTGTTGGTCTTGTGATGATAAAGGGGAGGTTCCCGACGACTGGTTTCCGGGCGTGGCGTTGTCGGCAGATTCATGTGTGTCGCTCCGCACTGGATTAGCAAGGCATTCCGGAGTTGGAGATGGGTTTTCTTTGGCAGGAAATCCTTAGTCGACTTGTGTAGTGTTTATTATTTAGATTTGCAGTCGTTAGTTATTAGATAGGTTCAAGGAGGATGATATCAAACAAAGGCTGATTTCACATCTTTTATTGTTCCGGACATCAGAATAAGACCTCTTTCAGCTTCGAGGTTACATCAGAATCTGTGTCAAGATGGCGATTATAATAAGGAGAATTCACCGTGGACGCCTCTGATTGGCTACTTTCTAGGTTTGTGTTCGGGATTTTGAAGTGGCGTGGGAGCAGTCACATGAGGGATGTTTTTGTACTGGGAAAAGGGGCGATATACTAAGTTAAAGAAAGTTAATTAAAGTAGATTTTAAAGGGGGTGTAGCGTTTGTTGAGTAAAACCAAAGCATACTTGTTAACTTCGATTTATTTTGCACAGAAGGCAAGAACAGAACAGAGCATTACGAAGAACTAACAGAACAGCAGTAAAACAGAATACAGAATCTGGACGATCTGTCCAGTCGTTTAAAATAAAGCATACATGCCGCCCTCTCGTGGTGGCGGTTAGAAACCTGGATTTACATAATCTCTCCTCCCTCGCGGCAGCAATGCTTAATATGACGTAAGCATCACTGTCGCGCAAAGGAAAGATCATGCAAACCCATGAGGGAACATACTCCCCCCCAATTTTTAATATTTTAGAAATAATTAATTTATGAAAATTAAAAATTAGACAATTTTATGCAATTAGTAATATTGCGTTTGAACAGTCCTTTGAGAGTTTTCAGTTGTACAACTCGTACAACGCCATCGTCTCCAGGGAAGACTTTGATCACTTTCGCCAAAGGCCAGATGCCTGGTGGAAGATTGGTCTCCTTCAGCAATACGATGTCCCCGATAGACAGGTTCTCCTCACGTCCTCTCCAGCGTGATCTTTGTTGTAGGGTATTCAAATACTCCTTATGCCAGCGATTCCAAAAGGACTTGAAAAGATTCTGCAACAGGTTCCAACGGGTCAAATGACTGGTTACAACATCTGACTGGTCTGGAAGGGAAGTAATTAGCTCACCTACAAGAAAATGAGAAGGAGTTAAAACATGAATTGAGTCAATATCCCCTTCGCTAACTGGAGACAGAGGTCTGGAGTTCAGCACCGCTTCGATCTGAGTGACCAAAGTGGTCAATTCTTCGAATGTTAGTAGGGTGGTACCCATCAGTCTCTTCAGGTGGTACTTAGTGGCTTTCACTCCACCTTCCCACAACCCGCCGAAATGCGGAGAATAAGGTGGGATCATGTGAAAAGAAATATTATGTTCATTGAAAAAATGTGCGACAGATTCACAATTGATCAAAGAGTGAAGTTCTTTAAGTTCATTCAGTTTGTTACGTGCGCCTATGAACGTGGTGGAATTGTCACAATAAATGTTTGCAGGAGCTCCTCTGCGAGCTGAAAATCTTCGAAGAGCAGCTATAAATGCATCAGCAGTCAAATCACTAACTACTTCGAGATGCAGAGCTTTTGTAGAGAAACAGATAAAAAGTGCAATATAAGCCTTGGATGTTTTAACGCTTCTACCTCTACCTTTGGTCTTTATTGTAATTGGTCCAGCGTAATCTACTCCACTGTTGATGAATGGTCGACCCATCTTGACTCTAGGTTCTGGCAAATCGCCCATCATCTGAGGTTTAGAGGAACTTCGATACCTGAAACAAACTAAGCATTTATTTACACAACGGCGTATCAACTTCTTTCCGCCAATTATCCAATAAATTTGCCTCAGAATATTAGATAACAAAGTGGGACCAGCATGTAGATGTTTTATGTGAAAGTCTTTAATCAGCAAAGAAGCCATTGAATGTTCTGAAGGAATTATAACAGGGTGTTTTGCTGAATAATTTAAGTCCGATCTGACAATCCTTCCTTTTACACGCAATAAACCTTCGCTGTCTAAAAAGGGAGTCAGTGAAACTAATTTGCTTCTTCGCGGTAAATCTAATCCTTTTTTTACACAATCGATCTCTTGTCCGAAATGTAGGTTCTGCACCCAAGTAAGAACTGAGGTTTTCACGCGCTCTATCTCCGAAGAAAGTAGAGGTTGGAAGTGGCAGATTGTTTTAGGGTCATTCGCCTTTGTGATTTTACAGTTGTTTAAAAATCGTTTGCAGTATGCAATAATGCGAATTATTTTCGTAATCGAGGAAAACCTTTCAAACAAGTTTTCAAACGTGTCATTAGTAGAACTTATGTGAAAGTTAAAGAGGGGATCCTTTCTTTTTTCTTTTAGTACATTTGATGTTTGATCTTCTACGAAACTATCTTTTGGAAGATTTTCAGTGCTGTGTAGAAATTTAGGACCTCTTAACCACAAATCGCACTGTGACAGTTTATTCGGTTGCAGTCCGCGTGATGCGATATCAGCCGGATTTAGACGGGAAGGGACATGGTTCCATTCTAGGTTTGGGAGGGTTTCTAGTATATCCGCTGTGCGGTTTGCTACAAATGTCTTCCATTTTCGAGGATGCGAAGACAGCCAGGATAAAACTACTTTAGAATCAGTGTAAGCAAACAGTTTGACATTAGGATGCTTTAGAGATTTTAGCACAACCTTGAAAAGCTTAGTCAATAGATGTGCGCCGCATAGTTCGAGCTTGGGAATGGATATTTGTTTGATTGGTGCTACCCTAGCTTTAGCTACGAGCATTTCAACTTTGACCTCGTTGTTGCGCTTTTGTTGACAATAAATTATGGCTGAATATGCCAATTCTGAAGCATCGCAAAATCCTACCAGATTTAAGGGATCTATTAAATTTGCGACAAATCGGGGTACTTTTACCTCCGAAATACACTTAAAGTTATCTTGAAATTCACGCCAGGATTTAGCCAATTTTTCGGGAATTTCACTGTCCCAATCACCTTTAGCCATCCACAAGCGTTGAAAGAATATTTTAATAAGAATTGTACTAGCTGTGAGAATGCCTAGGGGGTCAAAGATTTTAGATGCACAAGAAAGAATTTTTCGTTTGGTTAACGGAGGGTTAACCTCTAGTAGACCTTCAAACCTAAACGAATCAGTGTTAGAGTTCCATAAAATACCTAAAACCTTGTCTTCACCTCTGGGCCATTGAAAGTCCTCCAAATGGGATTCTTGACCCAATTTGGTTAAGAACTCTTCCTTATTGGACTTCCATTTTCGTAAATGAAATCCTCTTGATTCGAGTATAGATGAAAGTTCTGTACATACCGTGACGGCTTCGTGCACGTTGCTTGCTCCCGCTAGAAGATCATCCATGTATAATCGTTCTTCTATTAACTGGGCAGCTACAGGAGAAGTAGAATATGCATCCATTGAAACTTGCTTCAGACACCTAGTGGCAAGGAAAGCTGAAGAAGATAAACCATATGTTACAGTCTTTAATTTATATTCGTGTATTGGGCTTTTAGAATCATAGCGCCACAAAATTCTCTGGTAATTTTGGTCTTCCGGATGTACTTCGATTTGACGGTACATCTTTTCTATGTCAGCCGTAAATGCTATTTCGTGCAACCTGAAACGAAGCAAGGTAATGAATAAATCAGGTTGTTGCTTAGCACCCACACCCAAAATTGAATTCAAAGAAACGGAATTGCTTGTTTTACAACTTGCATCAAAAACTACTCTTAGTGCACTAGTGGAGCTGGTAGGTTTTAAAACACAGTGATGAGCTAAGAAATATTTATTTTCATCTGAAATATATGTAGAAGGCTCAGCTATCTGTAGGTGATTTAATCCTTCGTACTCCCTCATGAAATCCTTATAATGCAATTCTAAATCTGAATTTAGAGCGAATTTTCTTTCCATACCTTTTAGTCTGGATTGTGCAGTTGAATAAGAATTCCCCAATTTTAAATCACTACGATAAAAAGGTAAGCGTACTGCAAATCTTCCGTTCGCATTTACAGTATAATTTTCTTTAAAGTGATTTTCACAAAAATCTTCCTCTTCATTCAGAGGGTTAATTTTATCAATAGGAATATTTTCTATTTCCCAAAACCTTTTGAGTTCCTGATCCACATTTTGACCCGAAATTGCATAACAAACAGTGGATAAAGCTGGTGTGTTAGCTACGGAGCTTTTTCCAGAAATTATCCAGCCGAATTTAGAATTTTGAGCAATGAGTGTGGTGGATTGATTTACTATTTGCCCTGGGAGAATAATTGATAAGAAATAATCAGCTCCAATTATTAAATCAATATTTCCAGGAGTCATAAAAGCTGGATCTGCCAATTGAATATTGAGCAAGTGTGGCAAGTTTTGAACGTCTACTGCCGCAGGGGGTAGCGGAGCAGTTAATTTGTTCAAAACATATGCTTCCATTGAAACTTTTAAGTTTGCATCATATTTTGATGACACTAGCAAAGAGACTAGACCTTTTGTAATCCCAGCCTTTGAATCGGCCAGCCCAATTACTGATAATCTAGCGTTTCTTCTTTTTAAACCCAATCGTTTAACAAATTCTTCAGAGATGAAAGTTTGTTCACTCCCTGAATCAAACATAATTATCGCGACTTGGTTTTTCTGCGAAGAGTCGCGAACAAAAACCGAAGCTGTTGGTAGCAATCCTTGACCTTGACCTACTTGCGCTGAGTGAAGCGATAAAGCAGGTGCAGCTACCGAATGATTCGACACCGAATTTTGCATTTCGGACTCGTTGCTCACGGGTGTCGATAAATTGTGAGTAAAGGTGGTTTGGTGCAATAAGGTATTGTGCCTTTCTTTACATGACTGACAGACAAAGGTGGAAGGGCAATTTCTAACCGAGTGCTTGTCAGATAGACAATTGAAACAAAGTCCTTTGCGTTGCACAAAGTTTTTACGAGCGACTACATCTAGATCTTTAAACTTTACGCATTTGAACAAATAATGATTTCCTTTACAAAATAAACACTTAGTATTAAGATTAGATGAATCTCTTTGGGTTCTAGGTTTATTGAAGACTTTCTCTTCTTTATTTCTAGGGATTGAGATTTCTAAAGCATAGCTACGATTGTTTAGAAATTCAATGAACGAGTCTATGGTAGGAAAATCCTCATTGGCTTTTTTTTCCGCCCATATCTGACGAGTTTCTTGGTCGACCTTTTCGAGTAGCAGGTGTATTAACCAAGGATCGCGGGAATCCGCTTTTTCGTGCAACGACTTTAACCCTCGAATGACGACGTCTGAAGTGTCCGCCAGTTTGCGTAAAGCACTTTCGGTCGCATTGGTTATTTTTGGTTGCGAAAGAAAAGTTGTAATTAGGGACGTTACAATTTTCTTTTTCTTATCGTATCTTTCTAAGATTTTGTTCCATGCTGCGTCATAACTTGATTCAGCCATGGGCAAGTGTCGAATCAACGTGGCTGGCGTTTCAGCCAACAAACCCTTTAAATACTGGAATTTTTGAATCTTAGTTATGTTGGTGTTGTCGTGAACCACCGCACAAAATAAGTCCTTAAAGGAAGGCCATTCTAAAAAATCCCCAGTGAATATTGGGATGTTTAATCTCGGCATTTTGATATCCGCGATTGAGCGTTGACTGATATTTAGAATTTGAGATTCTAACTGATTTTGTCGCAAGGACATATCCGTTACACTGTCCGTTGTGTGTGGATGATAGCTGTTTATTAGCTTACGTAAAGCTGCTTTAGTTTCAAAAAACTTAGTTTCAAATTCTGCCAAACCCGACGATTCTTCGGGAAGTGCAGAATCGTGTTCGTTAAAGCTTGTCCAAATATCGTCTAATTTTTCTAAACGGACTTTTAACTCTTCTAAATCATCTTCTATAACTTCACCGTCTAAGGTTTCAACGAAGTTTGCGATCCGCGTTAGTGAAGCTTTTTCTCGGCCGCGCAGTCTAATGGTTTCGCTATCGTCAGCCATTTTAGAAAACGGCAGCGGTTTGAAAAGAATCAAATTGCACTTATCTGGATCGGTATTCCTTGAAGATCTCGTCGCGATGACTCCAAATTATGTAGCGTTTGTTGAGTAAAACCAAAGCATACTTGTTAACTTCGATTTATTTTGCACAGAAGGCAAGAACAGAACAGAGCATTACGAAGAACTAACAGAACAGCAGTAAAACAGAATACAGAATCTGGACGATCTGTCCAGTCGTTTAAAATAAAGCATACATGCCGCCCTCTCGTGGTGGCGGTTAGAAACCTGGATTTACATAATCTCTCCTCCCTCGCGGCAGCAATGCTTAATATGACGTAAGCATCACTGTCGCGCAAAGGAAAGATCATGCAAACCCATGAGGGAACAGGGGGGAAGAGTTATAAAATATATTACATTTATATATATATATATATATATATAACAAAAACATCAGTTTATACGCAATAGTAGTCGTGAATATAAAAATTAAAAAATAATAGTTTAAGACATCTCCATAACTACTCAAGGTAATTGAATAAATTTAGACAGGGTATAGAGGGCGATAGTTGACTGTACTTATTGATTTTTAACACTCGTTAACTGTTTCGCATAATTTATGCTCAATTTCAAAATGTACATTTTCCTCTAAATATTGCAATATGTCTTGTTAAATTTGAAAAAGGTATATAAACGACTCATTTGTAATGCAAATCCCTTCTACTGCGATTTTTTTTTTTTTTTTTGGAAAATATTTTTTTTTGTTCTTTCTTGAGAGATTCCACATAGTCCAAGAGTAGCATCTGCATTTCATTTGGGTGTCCAGTTGGTGTGGATTACAAAGGCAAATTTCAAAACTATTTAAAACAGCAAAGTACATTATTGACCATTTTGTTTGAATTGTTTCGCTTTCATCATTAACTTAACGTAAATTGTAAGTATTTTTGTGTTTATTTTTTTAGTATTTCACCTAGTATATACATAATTCCTGCAGACTGGAGCAGAACACAAGAAGATATATGTGTTTGTTGTGCTTTGCTTTTAAGAAATCGAAATAAACTTGGCCTATTCAAATACGAATTCTATAGATATTCCAATAAGTATTTCAAAATAAAAAGTATTTTTGTGTAAATGAATCATCTGGAATAGTATTCCTTTTCGTTATTACAACTCGGAATATTCTTGGAGAATGCACTAGATTTGTACTTTGTTGTAAAAAAATGTGAACTAAAATTATCATAAATTTAAATTCTTTTATTATACAACGTTACTGTCGCCAGGGCAAAATTCAAATAAAACATTGGATTATTAAATGGATTCTGATCCAGCTATTCGTAATGTCTCTTCCTCCCTTTTTGTGTGCCCAATTAAGGGAAAATGCAGCAACGAATCGAAATAGCTCGAAATTAGTTATTGGAAAATCGTTTTCATAATTACCGGCTGCGGAGTTGATGTGTCTCGTACTGCTTTTACACGCAACTTGCAAAGAAGGCTGGTAATACGTGACCTATCAATGATGAAATATACTGAACTCCATTTGAAATACAAACTAACTGCTATATATACTTAACTAAAAAAATTATCTAACTATTAAAATGCCATTACATTATTGCAAAAATATTAACCAACTTCTTTTGATTTATTTTATTTTATTTTTTTATTTTATGAACATTGAGAGAAAAAGCAACTCGTAGTTAAACAGCAGTGTCATTTAAATGAAAATTATATGTTCATTTTACCTTCCTAACGATTTTCTTGGAGTTAAGTAATAGAAAAACATCACAGGTACAATCAGGTACCGTCAACAGGGGTTACTTTACTCCAGTTTTTTTTGTATTTCCCAACTTTAGTGAAGTGTTTGAGTACCATGCAGCGCCCCTGAAATTATGTTCTGATATATATATATATATATATATATATATATATATATATATATATATATATATATATATATATATATATATATATATATATATATATATATATATATATATATATATATATATATATATATATATATATATATATATATATATATATATATATATATATATCTTAGTCCCATCGAGCATTTGATTTTGGTTGAATGGAATTCAATGGGCATGTTATTAAAAGAAACGGGTACTTTCAATAGTAGTTTCTATATTCTTGCATATAATCCTCCACGAGCAGCCGAGTTTGACACTTGATATTGGGACATGCATTAAAAAACATCTGACGCACTTGTGGCAAAAAAACTTAACACCTCTTGTTATTTGGACATCATTCATATTATCACGAAACCAAAAATGCGTTTTGTAAGGGTTGCAGTTTTCTACAAATTTGTTTGCAAACAATGTACATAAGGAGGCGTCTTCATTAAATTGCGCAACAACTTTAAAATTTCCAATAGCATAGTTTAGAAATGTTCCCCAATTTTCAAAATAACCTAGATATGTTTTCATTGATCGAAAAATCATTGGAAATTGATCATTGGAAAATCGAATACAAATGTCACATCTAAAGCAAAATCAGTATTGTCGAAAGATTCAAACTTACGGAATGGATATTAAAACAATTATTTACTCTAATTTTTCTGTTGTTTGGATCTAGTTTTAAAATCTGGGCAGAAAATGCAAACCAAAAAATATAAAAATTGTCAATAGGTAACAAGGTTTAAGCGAAAGAGTTATTAATTCCTTATTGAAATTAACAAATATACATTTTTGTCATGCAGTATAAACCTTTTAGACGAATGCGAACGACACCGCAAACGACAAAACCTGAGAGTATTTTTTTTAAGTATATTATTTTTTTATATAATATACGGTTCCTAAAATTATCAGTTATTTTCAACTCCTATAATATATAATTTAACATTAATGACAATTTATTATATCTCATAAATATTGTAACCATAACAGCAGAAATAACTATTTTTTCGTGTTTCTGATTCATACAAAAATTATGAGAATTAGTAAATAATAAATGATTGGAACTATGTATGGTGAAACTACTGATTAACTTGGTTTCTAATTTTAAAAACTTAGAAACGAGATATTTCTAGGAATTTGCAGAAATTTCATATTACTTAACAATATATATTTTCTCACTCTGAAATCGAAACAAAATGACGCATCAACTATACTTATTTTATGCATAACTTAACCCTGAGCTAAAAAAAATAACTTAGATCTCTGTGTAAGGCACAGTAATTTGGGTGAAATGGCTTAACGGACAAGCCGGACTATTTCAGTTTAAGGGCTACAGAGGATCCATCAAACTTCTTTTAACATAATACTTTAGTTATTGACAATTTAAAAAGCCTCATAAATAAAAATTACATGGCTGTTGTCTATTAAGAAAATAAATTATTAGCAATAATATAATAACAAAGATATATGGCGTCAAATTTACAAATGTGGAAATAGTTAACGATAAACGTTTTAATTAAGCCGAGAAGAAGAAGAAAACGAGAGAAAGTGAGAAGAAAGAGAGAAATAAAAGTAAAAAAAGGGAGGAAAACAGATAAAGAAAAAAAGATAAACCGAGAAAGAAAGAAAAAAGAGAACTTGAGTTAGAATAGAAAGAAAAAGATAAAGGAAAAGTGAGAGAAGGTTAAGAGAAATGTAGAAAGAAAGTGCGAGAGAATTTGAGAGAAGAAAGAGAGAAAGAGAGTGAAATAGATAAAAAGAGAGAAACTGAAAAACAAGAGAGATACTTAGGTAGAGAAAGTTGTCGAAGCAATGTGTTTGTTGAGTTAGAAAAAATTAGCGCGGCGAACTTGCATAATATCTATTTTAATAACTTCTCACAATGCAGGTAAATTTGTATAATAGTGTAAAAGACAGAACAATAAATCGTGTAGTACAATATTCCATCAAAAATATCTTTGTAAAAAGTTTCAAGTTCTATGCAAATAAAGGGCAAGCCATAATTTTATTAATACCTGCGATAAACATCTTGATTATTTTTCACATTTTGAATTTAAGTTATCTCAAAACAATTAATGATGAACAACTTTTATAAACATCAACTCATAGTTATCAACTCATATTTAGTAATAACATTTATCATTAAATACATTGAATTAGATATCTATATCAGTAAAAACAAAATAAATAGCTTAATCTCGTCATTTTATATTATTTTACATCATATTAATACGCTTTATTTGCGTTACAATTTAAGTATGAATTGGAAATCGCTCACTAGTACTGATATTCCTAATTTAAATAAAAACTGACAATCCTACTTTAATGAAATACAGATGATTAAAGTGGCACCTTTCCACTCATCTTAAGCAGTGAAGAGAGTTCACAGAAGAATGCAGAGTAATGACCGGGATCTTCAAAGAGAATGGAAGGGGCGAATGGTGAAACAATCGCTTGCCAGTTGACAAGCTTCAGCGCACAATAGATCTCTGTAAAGGAAAAACTGTTGAATTGATGAGGATTTGCACTCTTTAACCTTTATGAAACCTTTATGTATATAAATAAAAGTTTTTGAGTTGATTTCACAGTAATCAGCAAGGGACTCGCTTCTAGCAAGTAATTCGGTCAGCATCGGATAGTAAATCTCAGTTTCCTCGTGTGTACAGAGGAAGACGCGAATTGAGTCCATGCGAATTGGGTTTGGGCAGGGTGGTAGTAGTGGGTCTGTCTCTACCATATGGTTAGGTGTTCGGAAAAATAAAACTTGCTTCTATCCGGTCATTGTCAGCAGCATGGATTCTATTGACGAATTCAATTTTCTTCTGGGCAGAGTAGAAGAATGTTCTACCAGGGAGGCGTTCTACAATCAATTTTAGGTAATCCACTTGCTTTAGAGCCTCTTACCTTACTGAATTTTGATGACATCGTGCTTTATCAAATTTTGTAAATCGATTGTCTACTATCGCAACTTTTTTCGTAGCTTAGGACCGATGTTCGGTATATTTAAATATATGTTCCTCTGCAGTTCATATATCAAACGTGAAGTACTCTAACCAGTGGGAACTTTAATGCTGAAGTTATTAGCTTTCATAGGGAAGAAAAGTTTCTCATTTAGTTCTTCTTTATCATTTTTAATCATTTGGGATAATAAGCTATTATAAACTTTACAAACAAAAATCAAATTTTTCGATAACGACATTTCAAAGTTCTCCGTTGCCTGTCCTTAATGGGTTATAATTCCTGATTCTTAAACAACTCATCTACTTGTATTTTGTCCAATTTTATCAAATTTATCTCAATGCAAACATTCGAAAGGGTTGTTCGTTCATCAAAATACGTTTGTGCTAATATTTTTTTTAATTATAGCAATTTACTATATGCATTTATATTTATTTTTGAAGAGATATTGACAGTTTTGAAATTTAAAAAAACATTTATTCAAAATCAATTCTATCTCCAATCAAATTTACCAGAATATCCAACAAATTATACTGGCGTGTATACGGGACTGGTGCACGATAAATCTGATCGGGGTCCAAAGTCCCGACGTCTATTGAAATCGTTGGGTGCCAGTTCAGGTGTTTCCTCGTCATCTGACCATGGTTCTAAAATAACGAGGTGCATGTATGAATGTGTGTATGACTGTGTATGTGTTTCCAGGTCTTTCCTTCACGATTGACCCCGAACCGTCGCCAATAGCCCACTGTGCAGCTCTAGTGCGACGTTAATTAACAAAACAAACAAACAAACCAATCAAATTTACGAGGTTAATTTGCAGACGAATATACCGGATCAATATTAATTAATTTGGATATCGCTTAAGTGATTTTAAATTACTGATTTTGTTTTTGTATGCAGCAAGCAGCAAGCTCTTAAAATGCAGCAAGCTCTTAAAATGCAGCAAGCTCTTAATGACAGCACGCTTGAAAAACAGAACCTCGCACAGAAAAACTATAAATGACAATCCTAAACCAATAGACAGTAAGAAGAATCCGTACTTCAAATCTCCAATAGTAAGGGACTTCGTCGTTTCTTCGGGAGGCCAATCAAATCGTTTAAATTCTTCGGGATAGTAGATATCTTGCAATTGCCTGCGAAAAAAGAATTCAAATATGCCTGCAGATATGGCTTCAAGCACTGCTAAATTTAGTTGCTCTTTGCAGCAAAAGTTTTTTCTCATACTGACGACTAGCATGTCATAATAAAGAGAATCTTCTGAGAATACTTTTATCCTGGTGGGTGGGTGGACAGGAAGAAGTTTTAGAACTGCTCTATAACTAATTGTAGCCAATTCTTTACCAATAACTTCTTTATCATCAGTAGCCCACCACTTGTTCTTTAAGATTTCTTGTGCTAATAACTTTATATGTTCCTCTCTACTCTCTAACATATAAATAAGTATGTTTCCATTACTCAAACACTTGAATCCTTTCTGCAGCACTGCGGTTGACAACTCTTGAAAGTTCTTTACGGGTTTTACCTGTATAGGTAACATTAAGAAGCTCAAGAACAGAGCTGTGTACACGGTGGATATCACAGTTGCCCACATCAGCCAGGAGGCCCACCAAATTGTCATCTGGTGAGATTTCGCTTTCATGTCAAGAGGCTGTCTGAGCAAGCTTCCAATTATCGACACAAAGTTGCTGGCCAGCGATACCTTCGAAGATGTTATCCATTTTGAAAACCAAGTCGCTGAAATCAAGACAAAGAGGCAAAGTGTCCAAACTTCGATGGTGTATGGACGCGTGAATGCCTGGAATTTTGCTGCGTGTCCTGCTTCTTCTGTCATAAACAGCACGTCGGATGTATGATATGGCGTAGTAAAATCGACATATTCATTATCTTCTTCTTTTAGTGAACTCCCTATCAAACCTATGTCAGCTTCGCCTCTACTTATTAATTTGTAACACTCTTTAACTGATTCGCATATTTTAGCTTCATGTTCGAAATGCAGTTTTCTCTCTAAATATTGCAATATATGAAACAAAAATTCATATTTTGGACTATATAACATCGTTTCATTTGTAATTTTATACATTTGTGCTGCAACTCGCAATTTGTTTGGAAAATACATTTTTGCATCTTCATGGCCAATCCACGATAGTTCAAGTAGTATGTACTCTAGACTTATAATTCATTTTGGTTTGCGTTACCAAGGCACCAGACTTTCAGAACCAGACTTACATAAAACTTTACGAGATTGAGTCATCAGACTTGCGTGAAGAAAAGCAAAGTACATAATGACCTTACTGTTTGATGGGCATGTGTTACTTTTATTCCTTTTTAACCTAAAAGTTATTTTTGAGTTTCTAAACATAATAGTTTACCGGATCAACACTTAATTTCAAGTGCAGTGAAGAAACAGCCACGTGTAATTGTTGTTTGAATGAGATGGCCTTTGACAAATTGAAATAAACCTGGACTATTCCATTAAGAACTCAATAGATATTCAAATGCATATTTTAAAATTAAAAGTAATATTGTGTTACTGAATAATCCAGTACAATATTTTCTTTCAATACTAGAACTCGGAATAATCTAGAATAATGGATTTTATATGAATTGATGTGTAAGAAAGCTTGTACTTAATTGTTCTTAACTTTACACTCCTCTGTTGTGCAACATGTCTGTCGCCAAGGCAAAATTTCAACATTACAATAGATATTTAATCAATTTGTATTACTTTCATTGGACAGTGGATACTGTTGCAACTAGTACGTCATTGATGAAAGTTAAAATATTGTATTACACATACAAATCGATTGCTCGTCTCTCTGTGTAATATTATTCAACGAGCAATGTTTATCTAATACTAATATATTAATAAACGAGCAATGTTTGTTTTTTGCCTTGTAAACATTATCTGAAAAACGCTCCGTCTATTTTCTCGATAATTGGTGTATTATTTTTTTTGGTGTGAAAATCGATTGAGATAGGTTTCAACTTCGTGAAGAGGAGCACGGGGGAAGAGGAGCACGGGGGAAGGGGGAATAAGCAGAAAAAAAATTATATGGTCTATGTTATTCTTATTATTGAAAATAATTCATCGCGTATGACAGTTATTTAACAGTTATACAGCATTAACAGGTTATATAAATAGCAACTATAAGCTTATCTAAATAGCAATGGTGCATTATTAGTATTATAGCATTTTTAAAAAATATTTAGCAAATTTGCGTGAGATCTCGTCATATTACACTCCGAGTTACGGAAAATACTGTTTGTAAAATTACTTTTATGTCTTTGGAGAGAAATTTATAATTTTCAGTAGTCTACAGCCACCACTATGGAAATAAAAATAAAAATTAATGGTATATACATGTTACTAGTAGTGTAGGAATTTAGGCGTTTAATTATTATTTTCAGGTGAGTGTGAGAATGAAATAAACGAAATTTATTATATACTTGTATGGGCTTTAATAAAACCGGCTGGTACCTCCTCAAAATAGTCGTTTAGGAGATATCATTCGCTTCAAGCATTTGATTTTGGCGTAATGGAATTCAATGGAAATGTTACTAAAAAAACTCCTAGACTTTTCTTGCATATAATCCTCTTCGAGCAGTCGATTTTAGCACTTGATATTGGGACATGCTGTTAGAAACATCTGACACAGTTGCGGCAGAAAAAACTCAACACATCTAGTTATTCGGACATCATTCATATTATTGCGAAACAAAAAAGGCGGTTTGTAAGGGTTAAGGTTTTCTACAAATTTGTTAGCAAACAATTTACATAAGGAGGCGTCTTCATTAAATTGCGCAACAACTTTAAAATTTCCAATAGCACACTCACTTTTCATAGTTTAGAAATGTTCCCCACTTTCAAAAATAACCTAGATATGTTTTCATTGATATCCCATTGTTATATGAGTAGATTTTCAACAATCCGTATCGCTCGCACTTCAGGGATTATCTCCATTTTGAGAATCGTAATTGTAATATCTAGAATCGTTCTAAAAATAAAGTAACTCTACATGCCTTAAAAATACGTAACTGTTTGTTTTAAGACGTCAAATAGTTATTGATTTGTATGCTATATTCTGAAAATGGAAAATCGAATACAAAAGTCTCAACTAAAGCAAAATCAGTATTGTCGAAAGATTCAAACTTACGGAATGGATATTAAAACAATTATTTACTCTAATTTTTCTGTTGTTTGGATCTAGTTTTAAAATCTGGGTAGAAAGGTAAATCTAAAAATATAAAAATTGTCAATAGGTAACAAAGTGTTTTTAATTCCTTATTGAAAATAACAAATATACATTTCTGTCATGCAGTATAAACATTTTAGACGAATGCGATCATAGCACCGCAAACGACGAAACCAGAGAATATTTTTTTAAAGTATATTATTTTTTTATATATTGTACGGTTCCTAAATTTATCAGTTATTTTCAACTCCTATAATATATAATTTTAACATTAAGGATAATTTATTATATCTCAGAATTATTGTGACCATAGAAGCAGAAATAACTATTTTTCCATGTTTCTGATTCATACAAAAATCATGAGAATTAGTAAATAATTTGACTTGGTTGATTTATTATTAGAAATAGGTAAGTGATAAATGATTGAGTTATGGTGAAACTACTGATTCACTTAGTTTCAAGTTTTAGAAACTTAGAAACGAGATATTTATAGGGATTTGAAGAAATTTCATATTACTTAACGATATATATTTTCTCTCTCTGAAATCGAAACAAATTGACGCATCATCAGGTGGCAGCATCAACTATACTTATTTTATGCATAACTTAACCCTGATCTAAAAAATAACTTAGCTCTCTGTGAGGCACAGTGGTTGGCTGAAAGGGCTTAATAGACAAGGCGGACTACATCAGTTTAGGGGCAACAAGGGGTCCATCAAACTTCTTTTAACATAATATTTAAGTTATTGACAATTTAAAAAGCCTCATAAATAAAAATTGCACGGCTTTTGTCTATTAAGAAAATAAATTATTAGCAATAATATAATAACAAAGATATATGGCGTCAAATTTACAAATGTTGAAATAGTTAACGTAAAACGTTTTACTTGAGCCAAAAAGAAGAAGAAAAGGGAGAAAGTGAGAAGAAAGAGAGAAATAAAAGTGAAAAAAGGGAGGAAAACAGATTAAAAAAAAAGAGAAATCTAGAAAGAAAGAAAAGAGAGAACTTGAGTTAGAATAGAAAGAAAAATATTAAGAAAAGAAGGTAAAGAGAAATGGAGAAAGAAAGAGCGAGAGAATTTGAAAGAAAAAAAAGAGAGAAAGGGAGTGAAATAGATAAAAAAAAAGAGAAATTGAAAAACAAGAGAGATACTTAGGTAGAGAAAGTTGTCGAGGCAATGTGTTTGTTGAGTTAGTAAGACAAAATTAGCGCGGCGAACTTGCATGCTGTCAATTTTAATAACTTCTCAAAATGTAGGTTAATTTGTATAATATTGTTAAAGACAGAACAATGAATCGTGTAGTACTATATTCCATCAAAAATATCCTTGTAAAAAGTTTCAAGTTCTATGCAAATAAAGGGCAAGCCATAATTTTCTTAATACCTGCGATAAACCTGTTGATTAATTTTCACATTTTGAATTTAAGTTATCTCAAAACATTTAAAGATGAACAACTTTTATAAATATCAACTCATAATTATCAACTCTTATATTTAGTAATAACATTTATCATTAAATACATTGTATTAGATATCTATATCAGTAAAAACAAAATAAAAAGCTTTTTCACTTCATTTTATATTATTTTACATCACATTAATACGATTGATTTGCGTTACAATTTCAGTATTAATTGGAAATCGATCAATAGTTCTGATATTCCTAATTTAAATAACAACTGACAATCCTACTTTAATGAAATATAGATGATTAAAGTGGCACCTTTGCACTCATGTTAAGCAGCGAAGAGAGTTCACAGAAGGATGCAGAGTAATGACCGGGATCTTCAAAGAGAGTGAGAGAGGCGAATGGTGAAACAATCGCTTGCCAGTTGACAAGCTTCAGCGCGCAATAGATCTCTGGGAAGGGAAAACTGTTCAATTGATGAGACTTGGCACTCTTTAACTTTTATGAAACCTCTATGTACATAAATAAAAGTTTTTGAGTTAATTTCACAGTAATCAGCAAGGGACTTTCCTCCAGCAAGGAATTGGTTTGGCATCGGATAGTAAATCTCAGTTTCCGCGTGTGTACAGAGGAAGACGCGAATTGAGTCCATGCGAATTGGGTTTGGGCAGGGTGGTAGTAGTGGGTCTGTCTCTACTATATGCTTAGGTGTTTGGAAAAATAAAACTGGCTTCTTTCCGCTCTTTGTCAGCAGCATAGATTCTATTGACGAATTCAATTTTATTCTGGGCAGAATAGAAGAACGTTCTACTAGGGTGGTGTTCTGTAATCGATTTCAGAGAACCACTTACTTGCGAGCCTCTTACTTTACGGAATTTTGATGACATCTTGCTTTATCAAATTTCGTAAATCGATTGTCTACAGCATGCAACTTTTTTCGTAGCTTAGGACCGATGTTCGGTATATTTAAATATATGTTCCTCTGGAATAGCCGGCAGTTCATATATCAAACGTGAAGTACTCTAACCAGTGGGAACTTTAATGCTGAAGTTATTAGCTTTCATAGGGCAGAAAACTTCCTCTTTTCGTTCTTCTTTATCGTTTTTAATCATTAGGGATAATACGCTATCATAAACTATAAAGTATGAAATTGTTTCGATAATCACATTTCATAGCTCTTCTTTGCCTTTCCTTAATGGGTTATAATGCTTAATTCTTAAACGACTCATATGAATGTATTTTGTCAAATTCTATCAAATTTACCCCAATGCAAACATTTGAGCGGGTTGGCTGTTCATCAAAATACGTTTGTGCTTGTCGCACCCTTCAGTCTTCAAGAGGTACTATCAGCTTAGGGGAATTTGAATTAATCCATACGAAAAAGAACTAAAGCATTAACAACTTAACAAATTTATTAACTAAACTTAATAAAAAAAATGCAGAAAAAATAGTTCTGGTTTTCAGGTAATTCTCTCGCTGCCGCGCCATGACATTAGTTTTAGATTTGTAGCACGAAACTGTTTCATGTCGCTCGCGAGAACTACTTGTGATCCTGAGGCGAACTGAAGTGAGCTGGGCTATGGACAAACGTTATCTGCAGTGGATAGGTCCGCGGTTTCGGGGCCCAAATGGTTTGAGGTCTGCCGATCCACCACACATTCATATGTGATAAACCTGTGTCACACTTTGCTGAGTCTTCAAGACTAGTGCTCGATTTGTTGAGGTTGCCATATATTTCGAATTTAATTTGCTGCTGTTATAGAGGCATTTTATAACTCATAATTTCTTTTAAATTATAGCAATTTATTATAGGTATTTATCTTTATTTTTGAAGATATACTGACAGGTTTGAAATTTAAGAAAACATTTATTCAAAATCAACCCTATCTCCATCTTTTTTCCTCCAAGTGAAGGGGTATTTTACACTTAATGTGTCTCAAATATTCTTTTTTATGTATAATTATGAAGTTCTGAGAGTTCCATGCCATATCCTGAGTTATTCTGGTTATCGGGATATATGTTAAATTTACGAGGTTAATTTGCAGACGGATATACCGAATCAACATTAATTAATTTGGATATCTCTAAAGTGACGTCAAAATCCTGATTTTGTTTTAGTGGTACTCGGAAAATGCAGCAAGTTCTTAATGACAGCACGCTTAAAAAACAGAACCTCGCACACAAGAACTATAAATGACAATCCTAAACCAATAGACAGTAAAAAGAATCCGTACTTCAAATCTCCAAAAGTAAGGGATTTCGTTGTTTCCTCGGGAGGCCAATCAAATCGCTTGAATTCTTCAGAATACTCGATATATTGTATTTGCCTGCGAGGAAAGAATTCAATTATGCCTGCAGATATGGCTTCAAGCACTGCTAAATTAAGTTGTTCTTTGCAGCAAAAGTTTTTTCTCATACTGACGACCATTATGTCATAAAAAAGATAATCTTCCGAGAATACTTTTATCCTGGTGGGTGGGTGGACAGGAAAACGTTTTAGAAATGCTTTATTTCCAATTGTAGACAATTCTTTACCAATAATTTCTTTATTAAAACTAAAAAACCACTTATTCTTTAGCATTTCTTGTGCTAATAACCTTATA
>OZ010674.1:12101200-12168700 GCA_963932185.1 Troglohyphantes excavatus
TCATTGGAGAATGGTTTTGCATTGCAACTGACTACAGAGCTCTATGTGCCTGATACGCAACTTCGTGAAAATGCAAACAATACGGAATCGATTAAAGTTCAAATATACTTAGCGCTTTCGCTATTTGAAATACAAGTAGCTATGCATACTTAAATTGTAAAGTATTTATCAAAACTCCATTTATATCGCAAAAATATTAACCTATTTCCATTGCTGTTAGCATTTCTTGATTTTATTTGAATAACATCAAGAGAAAAACTCAATTTGTAGTTAAACATAATTTTTCATCATATTTCATATGAAACAGAATAATTATATGCTCTTTTTACTTGCCTAATGATTTTTATTCTGAGTTAAGCATCAATTTCTGTTCATTATTTTTATTTGGATTTTGTATTGATTTTCAGAAGATGGCTGTGGTAAACGCCAAATATCCATTAGGCCGACACGAAAAGGTGGAATAAATTTATTTTCGAAATTCAAGTGGCCTAAATGTGGAAAAGTGGTCTTGAGTGTGTGAATGCTAACACATTTCAGTACGTTAGCGCAATATCTGGAAAGGTTATAAAAATTCGCAAAACAATTGGTTTTGTTATACTTGTTTTTTTATTATATATTGATTTTTTTGGTTAAAATTTGATTTTTTTTTTAATAAAGAATTAAAGTAGTGATGAGTGTAAATTTTGCGTATGTTTGGTAACAAATGCTTGTAAATTTTCCGCCCCGAAAAACAACTTTTGAATTTTAATAAGTGAAATTAATCTGAAAAGTTGTCTACTGGTAAGGGAAATAAAAGGGTAAAATTTTAATTAAATCGTGTTTTTTAATTGCCACCAGCCAGTTTATAACATTACAATCAATATGGGTTATTCTATATCAAATCAACACAAGAAAATGCATTTTTTCCCTCACATCTCAGATTTTTATGAAATTTGGTGAACTTGTTATACCTACTAAGAATGCAAACCACGCAAAATTTTAACTTCCTAGACCTATTTGTTTTTTAGTTATTTGCATTTAAAAATGGCCAAAAACGTCTCCGATGGCTGCATTTAAATTACCATAACGCTTGTTCTAATTAACACATATAAATAATTTTGGTATTGTTTTAAAGCTATTTACATGACCTTTAAAATGATATGAAACTTATGAAGATTAGGTGGAAAACATTTCAAGGTAATTATCCTTTGACCTTGAATTCCCAAAAAACGAATTTCTCTAACGACACTATATTTTTTTTCACCTGAACACTATAACATCTTTACTACGCACACACCAATTTTCAAAATGGGCACTTAATGGGATCACACACAAAAAAATATAAACAAAAATATCCATTTATTTTTCTATTAACAAACCCTTTTAAAGTTTTTTTAATTAATTAATTAATTAATTAATTAATTAATTAATTACTATTTGCAGTGTTATATACAACTTTAAATTAAATATAAAGACTATTTACCTTAATTGAAATTTAATAAATTTTCCATGAGCACACAATTTTGCATTTTATTATTTTTATTTTATGGATACTAAATTACAACTGCAATATTTTGTGTAATTCAAGTTAGTTTGCACAGCAAATGGAAATGAAAATTATCTCACTTTTATTTTCGTTTTCGAAGCAAACGACGTAGGATTGATTTGCAATCCTCGTGTGTTGGCGGAGCGCCAGCGGAGTAGGCGGTGAAACCCCCTAGTAAGATTATATTTAAGTATCTTGAATGTTTTGAGGTAACAAAAACAAATTATGTTATATCAAAATTTATAACACCATGTTTCATTTTTAAACCCAACAGAATTCATATTTAAACAAGTAATGCCATGTTCACAGATCCACATACCCTCATTTTACAAATGGCTCTTGACATTCCTATTTGATTTGAAAAATGGTGATGAACATTTTAAACAAATCAGCATACAGTTTAATTAAATAATTACTGCTACACTCATTTGTTTAGGACTTGGCGCAATAATAGTTACATTTTGATGATACTCTATTGTTCAAATGACAAAAATCTGTCATAAAATTTTCAAAACTAATTTTCAGCTTGTACATTTTGATGAAAATTATATTGTGATTTAATAAAATCTAGACTATCTTTGAGAAATTTATTTTATAGTAAGTATCAGAATTTAAGAACTTAGAATAGAACGTAAACGCATTTTCAAGTATAAAAAAATTCTTCTTTTTGGAACGGAAATTTGAAATAAAACCCAATTTTTTTTTAAAGCATCCTAAAAAAATTAAAATTTTTAGCTAATTTTAATTTTTAGTTGTTTTTAATTTTTTTTTAAATTTATTTACTGTATTAAATTTATGAAAGCGTTTGGAGCAAACATATGAGAACTTATCACTACTTCTTTTTTTCAGAAATTGCCTAAATTATTGAAAAAAACTTATTTTTCAAATAATTTATAATTTTATATGTATTACCATATGTCATTTTTAAGCTTTTATGTTTCAATTTATAACATATTTTTGTTAGTTGTAATAAAATTAAATTTATCACTATAAATTAAAAATATATAAAAGCACTTTTTTTCCGAATTTTTGAAATTTTTAAAACCACGGCCTGCACTTCGACATATTGCGCTATCGCACTGAAATTTTTAGTATATTAATACAATCTAACACAGACCCCTTTTTCCGGATATAGTATTCTTGAAAAGCTTTTTCCGAACATTCAAGCCGGACTAATTACTTCATTTTTCATTCGACTAAATATTGTACGTTGTTCTTAACATTAAAATTTTTCTTGCAGATTTTTGTTATTGTTAAGTTTTACAAAACAGATATTCCGAAAAATATTCTATACACCTTTTCATGACATTGTCATTAATTTTCGTTTATCAGAAACACTGATATTTCTAGTGTCCTATCATTTATAGGTCAATATTAAAACAATTTTACAATATTATTGTTGTCTGTAGCACACATATGTTAAAACATTGAAAAAAAAGCATACAAATAATTTGTCTATTTTTTTTCTGCCCTTTATTTCCTTTGAGGAAAATATTGCTACCCCGTATTCAATCCATTATTTCGCATATAATCAATTTAAAGGTTCACGAAAAAAACGATGAGATCAAGTTTCATTGAAATCAAGGACTCAACTTCTTACGTGAACTAAATGACTGTACTTTCATCGTATCAAGTTGTAAAAGGGTAAGAAACAATGAGTTCCTCAAAAAATCGTAAGCATCTCACAAAATTTGACAATTTTACTTCTTATATTGCCATTGACCTAATATTAATTCTAGTATTTTCATTTATTTTTTGTATTTCATTACTTCAAAAGCTTATTTTGGAACTCAGTACCCCAAAACCGACAAAAATTCGATTTTGAGATTTTTATTTTATATTAAACTTTGAATTATTATCTTTCCATGTATGTATTATTTTTGTTTCTAGTCGCAGTAGAAGTATTTTTAATTTTATTTTTAAAAATTGTAAACAAGCGATTTGACTAAAGACTTTAACCTTTAGACTGATATATCTCAAAATTATAAATTTTTATTTTGGATGTACCTTTCCTACAAAAGTACTGTATATATAATGGAGGTAAGAGTAACTTACCTCCATGGTATATATAGACACATAGTTTTTTTTTTTTTTTTTTTTTGCAAATTGAAGCACAGAACCTACAAATTAATTCGAGGTTAACATGGTATTTTAAACTTGCCATAATTTTTTACTTTATAATTAAAAAACCATATAAAAAAATCAGGTTTATGATTTTTTTTTTTTTTTTTTTTTTTTTTTTTGATAAATGGTAACACTTTTTTTTTTTTAATATTTTGTGTTTTTTTTCTAAATTTTAACTACCGTTTAGTATACAAAAGTTATTAAATTGTTATAAAAAGTTTCAAGCATTTAAATTAAGTAGTTTCCGAGAAAAGTTACATCACAAAATGGCATTTTAACATAATTTTTTAACCTTGTTTTCAATTACTTAATTTTTTCTAAATTTTATCGTCCAAATATCGTCGCCAGAAATATATTAATCAAGTATTTATTAATGTAATATATTTAAATAATATGACCGTGTTTGTCATTATACAAGTTTAAAAACATTTTTTTTAAATATTTCATAAATTTCATATCTTATAAATATTGTGGACATAGAAGCAAAAATTTCTATATATTTAAGTGTTTCTGATTGATTCAAAAATCATTAAATAATAGAAATTTTAAACTTATAAATGATTGGAACTATTTATGGCGAGACGACTGGTGGACTTGGCTTCCAAATTATAACTTTAGAAACTAGATATTTATACCGGGGTTTAAAGAAAATTCGTATTACGTAACGATACATTTTTCCCACTATGAAATCGAAACAAATAACCGTACCGGCAGATGGCAGCATGAACTAAACAAACTTGACACTGGAACACGGAGCTAAAACGAGGCCCGGCGGCCTAATAGATAAAGGCATTCAGCTGGTAATCAGATAATTGCTAGTTCAAGACGTGCGATGGACTTTGCAGTTCTAGTGCGACGTTTTTTAAATAACACCAACCCCCCCCCCCCCCCAAAAAAAAAAAAAAAAAAACAGAGCTAAAAGTAACTGAGACATTGTGACACTGTAACATTGTGAGGGATAATGGTGCAAAGGGCGACCTCGCAGGGACCGCAATGCCGGGAGACACAGGGTTAGTGAGGGTCCGTCAACGAAATGAACATATTATTTGGGTAAATGACAATTTGAAAAGTCTCCAAAAAAAAAATATATATATATATATATAAATCGAAAGCATCTTTGTAAAAGTGCCAAGTTCTAAAAATATAAAGGGCTAACCATAATTTTCTATAGATCCGCTAATGATATACATATTGGTTAACATTTAAATTCTGAATTTAAGTTTCCTTCAAGGTATTTAGAGATGAATAATTCTTATGCGTTAGGTAACTCGTATAATTATCAACTCTTATGAATATTTAATCATAATCTTTAGTTACATTTATCTTTAAATACTTTGAATTAGATATTATATCAATAAATGTCAAAAACAAAACCAATAGTTATACTACGTCATTTTATGTAACTTTACACTGAACCAATATATTTTCCTTGCATTACAGTTTAAGTATTTAGTAAAAACGGTAAATTAGCAACGATATTCCTAATTTAAGTAAAAATTGAGAACCTTCTACAGCACAATATAGTTGATTAGAGTGGCACATTTTCACTCATCTCATCTCTTAGAATAGTGAAGAGAGTTCTCAGGGAGAGAGGAAGAGTACCAGCCGGGATCATCGACGAAGTCAGGTTAAGGAATGGGGGAAACAATCGCTTGCAGATAAGTGGCCTTCAGCATGCAGTAGCGATGTTTCTGGGAGGAACATACTGTTCAGTTGTTTCTACTGGGGACTTCAAGCTTTCGTAGTCTTGACAACCATATCTTTGACTTTGTTGCAAAATTCAACAACATTGCCGAAAATGGCAGCGATTTTGGATTTGAACAAGGACAGAAATAGGGAAATTAGATCGTCCTGGGCTGCTGGTGAGGGGTCCGGATCTTATTCTGCTGGAGTGGTACTGGGAATTACTCGGTTTAGCTTCGGGCTTTGCATGCCATCCGGGGCCTACGGTGATGTCCATCGCAGTTGATGCAGTTCAACTTGTTACTGGTCTTTTTGGGGCTTGATAAAGAATCGTGGTAGTCAGTGCAAATTCTTCAACTCTCGGGCTCCAGACATGGTCGAAAAGTGTGATATCTTGCTTGGCATTTAATGAATTAGCGAGTGATTAATCGTCTTCTATACGGCTCTAATTTCACAGCCATTTAAATCAGGCGGTCCATATATCCTTTAAATCACTCGATAATATGAGCTTGAAAAAAAAAAGAGTATTTTCCCCTTGTCCTTATAATTTACCTTCAAATATACTCGTTCTGTGGCGAACCCTTTTCTTGTTGTTGACGGAGGAAACTTTTGTTTATTTCAACAAGGTTCTTGAGTTGACCTCAACCTTCACAGAAATCAGTTATCTGATGCCAAATAGTAAGTTAGTCTTCTCCAGCAAGGAAGTGGATCCTCATTTCCGCGCGATTAGCGATGGAGTCGAATTGAGTCCATGATAGTGGATTGGCGCAGTATTGGAGTAATGGGTCTGGCCACCAGATGCTCAGGTGGTTGGACTAAATCTTCTTATATTCACTATTTGACATCGGCATAGGTACTATCGAAGGATCCCGTTTCATCCTATACAGAGTAGATGAATAAGCTACCAAGATGGCGTCGGTATTTCATTTCAAAGAATCCAGTTGTTTGCGAACTTCGCTCGGGCTGAATTATGATGATAAAGTGCTTCTACATATTTTGGATATCGATAGTCTATAGCATGTATATTTAATACAAAATGACTATCCTTCATAAAACAGCAAATTATATGTCCTGTCGTTTTGTTGTTGTTCTTGTATCATTGGAGATGATATGATTTCACAAACTCAACAAATAAAACCCAACTTTTTTACCATAACGACATTTCAAAGTGCTATGTTGCCTAACTCTAATGGGTTATAACCGCTCATTCTCAATTCTCTAACAACTCATTTGCTTGTATTTTATTCAAATGTATCAATTTTATTTCATTACTAACATCTTAATCTGATAAACATGCAGCAGACGTTTCTGAGTCTGAGACTGGTGATCAGTATGTCAATGCAGCCATATCTTTTCCTTTGATTTGATGCTGTTAATATATAAGTACCTTTTTTTAAAATCCTCTTTTTCTCTTATTTCGTTTTATAACAATTTACGAAAGACACTACTGAAGATATTTCGGCAGTTTTAAAATTTTAGAGAAATATTGTTCAAATTCAACACTACACTTTGTTTTTATATTTTTCAAGCTGGTTCGTTAATGTGTGCGTTAAACCAGTTGTGTCAAAAGTATTCATATGCAGGTCGTGATGGCAAAGTTTGGAGAGTTTTATATCAGCTGCTGTTTTGACCTATTCATCTGGATTTGATTTATAACAACGAAGAAGTATTCCAGGATTTTTCTTTCTGTATAATCACATATTGCCCACTGTGTAGATCTAGTAAGACAACGTAACCAAAATTAGAGGTAAACCATTAACAAAGGAATTCATCAAACTAATCAAAAAAAAGTTTGAATACAACTTCGCAAAACATTTCTTTTCATCGTCTCCATCCAAATACAGCCTCGTCAACTGCACTTTGGTTAACACGAGTGAGACGTCGAAATACTGATTTTCTTTTAGAGACACACGGACAACCCAACAAGTTCTTAATCACAGCACGCTTATAAAAGAAAATCTCGCCAAGAAAAACTATAAGTGACAATCCTAAACCAATCACAAGTTGGAAAAATACGTACTGAAAATCATCCATAGTAAGGGACTTCAATGTTTCTTCGGGAGGCCAATCGAACCGCTTAAAGTCTTCGGAATAGTCGACATATCGTTCCAGCCTGAGAAAATGGAACTCAAATATGCCTGTAGAAATTGCTTCAAGCACTGCTAAATTTAGTTGTTCTTTGCAACAAAAGTTTTTCCCCATACTGACGGCCATTGCCCGAAAACGAAGAGACTCTTCTGAGAATACTTTTATGCTGTTGGGTTTGACAAAATGCCTTTCGAGTGCACTTCTCCAGCTAATTGCAGCCATTTTTTTTCCAATAATCTCTTTTTCAAAATTAATCGACCAGTTATTTTTGGCAATTTCTTGTGCTAACAACCTCAGATGTTCCTGGCTACTCGATAACATATATTTAGTTGTTTGTTCGTCACTCAAACACTTGAATCCCCTGTGCAGCACTGCGGTTGACAACTCTTGAAAGTTCTTCACGGGTTTTTCCTTTATGGGCAATGTGAAGAAGCTTGTGAACAGCGCTATATACGCGGTGGACATCACGGTAGCCCACATCAGCCAAGAGGCCCACCAAATTAATTTCTTCAGAGGTTCCACTTCCATGTCAAGAGGCTGCCTGAGCATGCTGCCGGTCATGGACACGAAGTTTCTTACCAGCGATGCCTTGGACGATGTGATCCATTTTGAAAACCAAGTCGCTGAAATCAGGACGAAGAGGCAAAGTATCCAAACTTCAATGGCGAACGGACGCGTGAATACCAAGAAATTTGCTTGGTTTCCTGGTTTCTCTGTCATGAACAACATATCGAATGTACGATATGGCGCAGTAAAATTGACATATTTATAATGTTCTTCTTCTATTGGACTCCACACCAAACCTATGTCAGCTTCTCCCTTACTTATAGATTTGTAACACTTTTTAACTAATTTACACTTTTTTGCTTCATGTACAAAATGTAGTTTTTCCTCTAAATATTTCAATATGTCATTTATCATATGATGCGTTCCAAGGAGTTTGGCAACTCTCAATTTATTTGGAAAATACATTTTGTGTCCTTTCGTAACAAATATTAGAGCGTTCAAGTAGTGTTTATTTCCGATTTAGGATTCCAGTTGGTTTGCGTTACCAGGGCAGGTTTCCTAAGCAATAAAATATATAGCAAAGGCCCTTTTGTTTGAAGGTAATTGATTTGTTTTAATCATTACAGAAGGTAAAAATTAAGTGCTTTTCAGGATCTAAACACTGTATCACCGCATCAAAACATAATTTATAGAGACTGGTACAGAGCATATACTAAAGGACACATAGGGTTGTTGTTTGGATGATACAGCTTTAGACAAATGGAACTAATTATGGAATATTCTTATACGGATTTAATAGATATTCAAATACATATTTAAAACAAAATTACAACTGAGTCATGTAATGTAGTATTTATTTTCATTATTTCATATTCGGAATATTTAATAAAAATGCGTTTATTTTTATTCAACGTTCTGGTTACCGAGGCAAAAACTTCAAACAAACGATTAGAAAATTAAATGCTACTTGATCCATCTATTGGTTGTGTTTATTTTTCCTTTTTTTTTATGTCAATGAAGAAAAAGCGACTATACGTAATAACTCAAAATTAGTCATTGGAGAATCGTTTTCCTCAGTAACTGATTGAGGAGCTTGATGTGCATAGTACTACACTGCACGGGCTTGGTAAGGTTCCTAGTGATAAGGGACCGATTATAATTATAATTATATGCTCTTTTTAACTGCATAGAGATTTTCCTGGGGTTAAGTAACATATAAACATCAAGTATTGTTAGGTAACTCCAGCAACGCAGTTGTTAAGGACTGTAATTGTTGACCTGATTTCCGCTTATAATTTATGGCTTCAATAATTTAATTTCCAATTTTTATAATTAATAGAAGGCTTTGCCCCATGCACCACCTAACCCCCGGTGCATTAGCGAGAACATTGACGCAGAAATTACAATATATATATATATATATATATATATATATATATATATATATATATATATATATATATATATATATATATATATATATATATATATATATATATATATATATATATATATATATATATATATATATATATTCTTCGTGCTTTGCTGAAAAATATGATTTAATAATTTATATAAACACACTATGCATTGTAATTAAATATGCTGTAGACCCCCTTATACTTAAATTAAAAAAAAAGTATTTGCTGTGCTAAAATTATAAATCATATAGAATTATAATTTATGAACACCCACCTCAAATAATGTTATCCAACGAACCCTCGGGTCTTATATAATCATGTGATGTCAATCGACGTCAGATCGCTTAATTGAAACTGTCCGCTGTCGTCGAAATTACATGCCCTAATGGCTGGGCGCTCTGCAAGATGCAGCCAATTTCGACCGTCGTTATAGGACCGTCAGGAAACTGCTAAACTTAATGTGGAAACACAAGACTATGGGTGTACAGTTTGATTGAATATAATTTGTCCGGTACAGTTTATTGCCATATAAATTTGATATAATGCGAAATTTGTGTATAGTTTTGGGTTAAATTTTCAAATTAGTTGGGCTGTGTCTATCGGGACCGTGGAGGTGAGAATCATCGGAGAAAATATTGGTCAAAATGTTTTGAATTTTTAACTGTAACCGCGGTGCCATCTTTGTTATACCATTAAGTTATACTTCGATTAGTTTAACGCGTTAAATGTAATTTTATTTTGGCGATATTTTCAAGTTATTTTGGCGGTATGGGGTCTTGTACAACCTTCAATTGCACAAATAGAATTTGTAAAAAGTAACTTTTTCATAGGGAAGTGCGCTTTTTATTTTTGAAAAACTATTATTATTTTGTTTATTGTGATTGTGGGTCAAAGCTATGGAGAATATTACGTTATAAAAACCGATTTCCTTCTGTTATTCCATAAAAATGCCTCCACCATGAAAAATTAATGCATACGTCCCTCATTTTTTTACTATGTAACACAGACAGTTTCTAACATATATTGAAAGCTGTTTTCCTATCGATTATAGTTATACTTAACATCTACAATCCTTTAACTAGTAATTTAACAAATTAAAAAATAGTCTCGTGAAATTTTTCTAACATCATTCAAATATATTCTAAATGTAAATGAATGCAAGTTAAAGCTAAGTGTAAACCGGGCCTGAATGGCAGAATAGTCGAAATAAAACGCTTTCCACCTAAACTTTAAAAAAAGTTTTTATCTTCGAATGAATAATTCAAAAGTTTTGTTTCTAGTGACTACTTTAGAAAATCCTTTTTTTCGGAATTTTAAGTTCTTGTTTCTGTTAAGAATGTAAATTTAAAACAACATTTTAATAAGACAAAATTAACCTTTTTTTTTTATGTTATTTTTTCTGCAAAGTGAGAATTGACTTATAAAAAAAATGTTTTTTAACTATTTGCACCTGTGCTATTCATGTGAATTCTCACATCTGTATCATGTCCCAAACACGATACGATGGTCAAAATGGTTTAATAACTATTCCAGTCAATAAAATATATTTAAATATTTATGGCCCTAGTACACTGCTAAAAATAGGTACTTGAAAATAAGTAAAATGTATTCATTTTTGAGTACATTCGATGCTCATCATAGCTCCGAATACATAAGTTTCATTTTTAAATATATATGCACTGAAAAATGAGTACAATGAGTAAAAATTAATAAATAGAGCAAATGAATAAATAGAGCAATTACTTGCCTACATAGACTATCTCCACAAATTACTTTTAATAAATATCAACAATCACAACCAAGACTGACCGGAAACTCAGATCACTAGGAACCACAATCCAGAGCCTTATCCGTTAAACTACCAGGGTGGCTTGAAGAAGTTATAAACAGAGGAAATGTTCAAAAGGTGTGCCAAAAGAATGGGAAATAAGATAATTGAGTTGTAATAACTCAGTTGCCATTTAAGCAATCGACCTCAAATAATCTGGAAAGCGATCTTCTGAACAACTATTTAAAGTTTGTCAGGTTACTTTGTTCAAATGGCTGGAACCGAAGCTGAGTTTAGAAATATTAAATCACATAGTTTATTTTTGAGAATTAAATCCCATTGTTCATTTCAGTACATCATCGGTCATTTACGATGCGATTGTACTCAAAGAAAATCGAGTATTTTCAGATACTAATTTTTAAGTAAATTTTTTTACTGTGTATCTCAAATACCACATACATTGTAGGCATACAATAAGTGTACCTGTTTACGGGAACTTATAAATCACATACTGCAGCTAAACCAGGGAAAACCAGAGACGAAATTTCATATTGACAATCTTGAAGGATCATGAAGGCATGAGTTTCTGTAAAACAGAATAGCGCCAAAACTCCCCGATTAAAGAAGACCCAAGGCCTAAATCTTAATCTTTTTATTAATAAATTCAAAAATACCCTTATTTTTCTGCAAGGTTAAAAAAAGCTCTTACTGAACTATAATCAATGAAATAATAATAATATTTTTAAAATTTATATGTGATTTTGTGAATTTTTTTAAACTTAAAAATGTTTTTCAAACACTCCACCTTTTTCTTTTTTTTTTAAATTTAAATTAATTTAATTAATTTAAATTTAAATGCAGGTTGATTAAATAATGTCAACGTACAGACCTAGGAAAATATTTTTGTAAATGTGTGTTTCAGTTGGTATCAAATAAAGAAATATGTTAAGTACACATAACCTAAAAAATATTCACATTTTTATGTTCATTAATTCGTAAAAAAAATTTATTTATAACTTACTTTAGAAAAGCTCTTGCTACGTTTATAAAAATATGAATGTTTCAAAAGCTATCAGCAGTTTAGTTTTAATTATATTTTTACAAAGCCTTAGCATTCTAAATATGACCGAAATTCCGAAATTTTATTTTGTGTAATTGATTAATGTTGTACACAAAAAATAGGTAGAAAGATGATAAATAGCATACAAACATGTAAAAAATATATGTTCTTTGTATTCTACTGCTTTGAAATTTCGTATACATCGTCTTAAATATGAATAGCATCGTCTTTTGCAAAAGAAAATAGCGAATTTTTTCGGAATTTTTGGCTTTTAATTAAGGAATTTATCGAAAAGTCAAATGCAGGTAAAATCGATTCCGCAAATTTATTTTTGGTGCGTATATAACAGCAGCGCCACTAATGCCAGTTCAGGGGGATTGGAGATGTCCAGGTCATTTGTTGAACAACAATTAGGCTTAAGCCCCGGGGGGAAGGAAAGAAGGGTGCCAAATTTGTATTTATTATATAAAGTAATAAATAGTTTCTTTATATCCTATTACTTTGAACTTGCACATCGTACAACAAAAAGATAAACTTTCAAAGTCGTTACGATAGACATGGCAAGTTGGCGACAAAGGATCTCTCTCGTTTTCTCAAATGGCGTCAATTTGAATAAGTGTATCCTGTATAATAAAAGACGCGTTCCTCTTTGCTTTTACGAATGAAAAGTAATGCAAAATCATTACACCAAATGACTTTGTAGTAGCTCGGAGATTTACACACTTAAACCTTTCCTTTTGCGTAATAGGATTTCCCGATGTTTATAGATACAACTTGCCCGCTTTACCCGTGAAAAGTATTGGATTATGTACAATCGTACACACAAACATATATATATATATATATATATATATATATATATATATATATATATATATATATATATATATACTGAAAACAATAAAATATATTAAATTAAAAAAATATAAATAAAAATAAAACACTTTAGTTAAATTAAAATAAAAAATATGGCAAAAGTGAAAAAATCCAGGTAATAAAACTAATATATGAATTATTAAAGTAAAAATTATACTAATAAATATTTTACTAAAAGGTGAAAGACATAATCAAAACGGTACTTCATCAGGGGGTAGGACCGCATTGAAAAGCCAAATAGAGCTCTTTCTGTATTAGCAATGTTAAAAACAAATTGCCAATCCAACCCCAAGAGCTCTAAATACTTCTTTAAGTAGTCTAAAAGTTACTAAATATATACAAGAATATATACAGACTATATACATAGTATATACAAAATATACACAAAAAAAGTCATCAGATTAGACAGATCAATTAATGACAACAAATGGAAAATATAAAAACTTACAAGACGCAAACGAAAAAAGCATCCTGACTCAACAAATTCAAGGCACGATGTGAGGTCTAGCCGGGGTATATACCCCCTTTTTCCACGAATTCTCTCTCCCTCGACCTCCAGACATATCAGTTACCGCATACCGCAAATGGGAAGCAGTACCAAGTGAAGCGTAATATCAATGAAAAATCCTTATAAGGAATCAGTGTTACCACAGTAACGTTTAATAAAACTAAATGGAATTTCATTGTTCAAAAGATTATTTGTTAGAACTGAAATATTTTTATGAAGATTGGAATCTAAATTACAAATTCTTTTGATTCGTGATATTTGAGAAATAATAATATTTCTGTAAACTGTAATTGATAGATTAGAGTTCCAAAAAATCAATTTATTAACATGAAAATTAAAAGCATTCCGTTTATCAAAAAGATCAATAATGGCAATGTTATTGTTTGCAGTTATATATAAATCTAGGAAATCGGAGGATGAATCGGAAGCATTAGTTTTTACTAGTGTTAATTCAGATGGATAAATATCCGAGCAAAAGGAACCAAAATTTGGAGTGTTGAATATTATTAAGTCATCCACATAACGGAATAACTGCAAACAATAACATTGCCATTATTGATCTTTTTGATAAACGGAATGCTTTTAATTTTCATGTTAATAAATTGATTTTTTGGAACTCTAATCAATCAATTACAGTTTACAGAAATATTATTATTTCTCAAATATCACGAATCAAAAGAATTTGTAATTTAGATTCCAATCTTCATAAAAATATTTCAGTTCTAACAAATAATCTTTTGAACAATGAAATTCCATTTAGTTTTATTAAACGTTACTGTGGTAACACTGATTCCTTATAAGGATTTTTCATTGATATTACGCTTCACTTGGTACTGCTTCCCATTTGCGGTATGCGGTAACTGATATGTCTGGAGGTCGAGGGAGAGAGAATTCGTGGAAAAAGGGGGTATATACCCCGGCTAGACCTCACATCGTGCCTTGAATTTGTTGAGTCAGGATGCTTTTTCCGTTTGCGTCTTGTAAGTTTTTATATTTTCCATTTGTTGTCATTAATTGATCTGTCTAATCTGATGACTTTTTTTGTGTATATTTTGTATATACTATGTATATAGTCTGTATATATTCTTGTATATATTTAGTAGACTACTTAAAGAAGTATTTAGAGCTCTTGGGGTTGGATTGGCAATTTGTTTTTAACATTGCTAATACAGAAAGAGCTCTATTTGACTTTTCAATGCGGTCCTACCCCCTGATGAAGTACCGTTTTGATTATGTCTTTCACCTTTTAGTAAAATATTTATTAGTATAATTTTTACTTTAATAATTCATATTTTAGTTTTATTACCTGGATTTTTTCACTTTTGCCATATTTTTTATTTTAATTTAACTAAAGTGTTTTATTTTTATTTATATTTTTTTAATTTAATATATTTTATTGTTTTCAGTATATTTTTATCATTATGCTTCATGCAGCTCTAGCGCTGATTCATATTTGATTTTCTATGCATTTTAATTTAATTATATAATTTTGTTTATCATTTTCCATTGTTTTTTACTTTGTTTTTATTGTATATATATATATATATATACAAACATATATATATATATACAAACATATATATATATACAAACATATATATATACAAACATATATATATATACAAACATATATATATATACAAACATATATATATATACAAACTATATATATATATACTAGCTGAAATACCCGTTCTACGCACGAGAAGGAAATATGTTACAAAATTGATACAAATAGCAAATATAGCGAAATTAATAATATTCTTAATTTGACACCCGTCAGCGGGAACCACAGTGTTAAAAGTTCCAATTTGTAACGAAATTTTATTAGAAAGGTCTTGCAAGAACTGGAAATATTGATAATATGGAGAAGTCGACTGTACAATAACGTGGATATATATATATGATACTCCCCGTTGATTAACATCCACATTTCAACCTTTAGTAACATACCAAAGATTTAAAAAGGAACAACTCTTAAAATTGTTAATAATAATTAATTCCGAAAAACTTTTATTAGACACCTATGTCAACATTTGTCGTTAAGTTTCACAATCTGGCAAGAATATAAAGAGAAAAAAAAACGATTTCGACCAAGCCAATTATTAACCCTTTCCACCCGCTGACCTTTGTACCCCGTGAAGGGAATGTCGCCCTTAACTGCAGACGATTTCGTTCTCATTACACCCCGGGTAATCGTGCTATGGGTGATAAATGACCTACCGTCGTATAGGAAAGTGAGTCGTGTCGATCAGGTCGTTTGTTAACCCATTTTCCCTCTGATCTTTATACCGCATTAAGGGAAATGTCACCCTTGATGACAGGCAGTATACGCTTCCACCCTAAGAATTCTAAGGTAAATCAACCTTCGTGGATAAATGACATAACATTGAGTAGAAAAAGGTAGGCCGCGTCAACCAGATTGACCATTTACACACTCTTCGTCTGACCTTCCTACCACTTTGGGTTCAAAGTGTTTATGAACCAGTGTGTCTGTACCCGATAGCTTACTTTTTCTATGTAAGATATAAGTAAAAACTCAAATTTCATCTTCCTGGATATACAGAAAAATTAGAGAATTAGTGATGAGTCAGTGAATAAGTGGCAAGGATTTTTACTTTTGGCAGTTAGAATTCGAATTTTTGAAAATCATTTCTTAGTGAGCAATTTTGGCTTAAAATGTACCTCCATGCCAAATTTAATTTTCATAGTTGTTGGAGTACGGAATATCCTGTTATCCAATCATATTTTCACCATTTTGTCATATATATTATCATTTTTTGACAATAATTTTGCCATTTTTATGTTATTTTTACATATATGATCATAGTTCATTTGGCGATATTTTAATAATTTGGCGAATTTTTTTGTTCATTTGGTGAATTTCTTATTAATTTGGCGATGTTTTTATTAAATTGGCGATATTTTGATCCAGTTGGCGATATTTTGTTTTTATTTGGCGACAATTTGGCGATATTTAGTCATCAGCCAATCAGATTGCTCCTCATAGGTTACGTAATATTAAAATATTCCATTCTTTCAATTTTATATTTTACATTGTTGCATTTTCTCCATGTTAATCCTATGGGAAGGTTTTTTAAAAATCGTTATTTTGGCAGTTCGAGTTCGAATTTTTAAAAATCCTTTCTTAGTGCACCCCTAGAGCCCAAGAAGAATCTGTGTTCTAAATTTCAGCACTGTAGGGCTTTTGGATCTGGAGATCTCATGATCAATCAGTGAGTCAGTCAGTCAGTGGCTTTCGCTTTTATATATGTAGATATATATATATATATATATATATATATATATATATATATATATATATATATATATATATATATATATCATTCAAGTTTTCAAGTTTTTACATTTCGTTTTTAAAACGGAGTTTTTTATAGCAAAGTCTGTTCTTTTTTAGTATCTATGAATTAGTTAATCAGAACAATACTGTCAATAAACAATAGAATATTGCTTTATATCAAATTATGTAATAGTATTTTATTTTTAGCGCATCTTAGCATCTTAATTTGGAAGCAGAAAAAAAAAATTAGATTTATATAGAATTTTCAAATATATGAAACATAAATATTTAAAATCGTAATTTAAGCTTAAAATACTGAAGAATTTCAAAAAAAAATAATTATAAATGTTGCAAAAAATATTTATAAACTGTGAGAAAAACAATTATAAACTTTGCGAAAATTAATTATAAATACTGCGAAAAATAATTATAAACGTTGCGAAATTTTAATTTTATATTTGTTGGTTTCTTGTTTCAGGAAATATAATTATATTAAATAATAATGTGTCGTTAAAAAATATTGTCTTCCCTACTCATAGAAGTCTATGTGATACTTTATATATATTAAACTCACGATTTAACTATTAAAACTCAAAATGTGAGACGGAGAGCTTAAATTTTAATATTTCAGTTAGATTTTCAAAGGAATTTTCAACGTTTATAGAACCATTTCTTTTTACTTCCAGTTGAAAAGCTATTATCAACAGGGTTGTCAAGAAAGTATAATACCTTAAAATAATGAATTAAAAAAATTATATTTTTATAATAAAAATATATTAATTTAATGTTAATATCTTACGGTTATCGTCCTATGTGAAAAGTTTGATTTTTGAAATGTTACACTCTAGTTTACCACAAACCGGTTAATTATTGTATGTATAAAATCGAGTTAAAAACTCAGGTAAAGTGACGGTTAGTATTTTTTAAGTAAGTTAAGTTAATAATTATAAATGAAATATTCCGTATAAGATGTGCTAATTTCCAACCAGTACTTTATATCTTGGTAAATTAGATTATATAGAATATTGCTTTATATCGAACTATATAATAGTATTTTATTTTAGCGCATTTTATTAAGAGGTAGTATGGAAGCATAATATAAATATCCTGGAACACCGTAGTTAAAAGAAGTAGCAGAAATATCACATTTTGTAGTAAATCAACTAAGCAAGAAATCTGTCCAATTTTATTAAACCACTAACCAATAATTACAATTATAATATAACCAATATCACATTATTTTATAAATATAATATTACACATCCTAAGAGTTCAGTAACATAAACTTAAATATAAAACGTTTTTTTTTTAAATACTTTATATGTTTTCGACAATAAAAAATTACCAACTATTTGTTATAAAATGCCATCATCTCACTACAATTGTGAGTGTTAAAATATAATCAGTCATATTATATTATTTCTATGAAAGTTTATTATATTTAACCGTATGAACTTGTGTATCTTTGCTTTAAAATATATCTTAAACATAAAAAACTTCCTACACTTATTATTTATGAATAATATAGTATTAACCATTAAGGAGTCCGTAAATTATAAATTTTTAACAACCATATGTTCGTACTAATAATTAAGTTTTAATTTTAAATATTGAATGCGACTTCTGAAGTGAATGTCTGAATTAATATTGGTTTTGCTTGACCTTGGTTAAAGGAAAATATATTTTATTTATTTCTATGGGAGTATTTTATACTTGGCATCCAGTATTGTGTTGTTAATTCCATACGTAAAATTAATATATTTGGTAATTTGTTTTTAAAAAAATATCTAATGATATCGAAATGTTTCGTATTTTTATGACAAGCATGTTGAAAATACATTAGCACTATAGAACGTTCCAGTAAGTTTTCATAAAAAGTCATTCGGTTAACCTATGTACAAATAGCCTTAAATAATTTTTTTTATAATTTAATGACTAAAATTTTTTCAATGATTTGTAACTTAAGTTACTAATTTGATTAAATAGTATAAATAAACACTGTTAAAAATGCATTATTATATTAACGAAACAGATGCCTGCTATATGCTCCTAAATACTTCAATCAAACTTAGGAGAATAATTTATAACGAAATTTATTTCTCCAAAAATGCAGACAATTTTAAAAAATATAATAATTCAATACAGACGGGGGCCGACTCGAACCGCGGACTTCTCGTTTCACAGTCCAATTATCTATTCACTCGGCCAAAAAGGCTCTTTTGAATTCGGACAATATAAGTATAAGTACCAAAACATGAGCTAATTAACCATAAAAGGACCGAAATGGAATCTGAGTAAATGATTTTCGTTCAAAATTGAGAATTTTAGTTTTGTCAAAAGTTACGTGATAAATGACGAAACGATTGTCAATTATAATAAAAGTATTTTTGACGATCGCATAGTTCTCAAAAATGCGAGTGTGATTACTGAGAGTGAAATAATTTCAAAATCCCAATAAGAGAATTTAATGCACATACTAAAATAAAAAATATATATAGCTAACTTATTAAAACAAATATATTTGTAAACAGTTTTACTAGAAATTATCACTCAACAAAAAAAAAATTGAAATTAATACATAAAGAAAAATGTTTACTGAGAAACACCGAGAAAATAAGAAGTGATTAGGGACATATTCACACAATCTATTTTTACTCAAATAGTATAAAAAGATGTGTTTTCTTACAAAGCAGAAAACAATAAACGCGAAATTATACGGAGAAAATAAAAGCCAAAGGCGCAGCATTGCTTTTTATAGCAACAGATAAAGAAATGGGGTGACAGCGAAACCAGTTGCAGGGGTCATCACCGCAAGCGTTTTATTACTCAAGATGTTTCTGACAGTGGTACTTTCAAGATATCATAACCAAGTTCTTGACGGTTATATAGTAGTTAAAGATAAGAGTGCTAATCATTTTCGTTAGATTCCTGTAATCGAAAAAGATGTACCGCGTCTAATGTATCTTAGAAATACATCTTCAGAAAACTAACGTTGGTAGATGTCGATAATAATTTTTTTTCACGAAAAACTCTTTCGGGAAAGGTCTAGTATACTTGTGTTTTGGGTTTCTTTATGGTTGGGAGTATATAAGGACCCATGATACATATGCCATAAAGAGAAAAACAAATGAATCTACATATAAGTTGTTAATTAAAAATTATATAATATACATTTTATAAACCATTCAGTGGAGGAGACAGTAAAGATGCAGCAATCCATAATTTACCGGATGACAGTGATATCTCTGTTTTAACTCGACCTTTCGGTATATGTTTGTTACGCAGTTACGACCACGCGCGTTGTTCGATTTTCTTCAAATTCGGCATAAATGTTCCATGAAGTCATTAAAATCGAAATAAATGTTTTTTTAAGATTTTTTTAGTGGGGTGGTCTATTGTTCCCAGAATTACTTGTAGTTTTACCATTAATTTTATAGTTCACTATAAAATACTACAAAATTAAAACTGAATCGTTAAATAATGTTTAAAGTAAAACCCTAAATTCTCAATCAATACATTTTAAAATTACATATAATATATCACATGAGCACTCGGTGTTTATGAGTAAAATTTTGAAATTTTTTGTAAATAGAAATACAAAATTTCTAAGATTTCGTTACAAGAAAACTTACATATGTCTGAGAAATATTTCAAATCATTTGACTTTCACGATAACTGTAACTGCTTACCATTACCCTTACCCTGAATTTCATTTGCACACCACTGACCACTAACGGATAAGCAAAATATTAAAACTGCAGGACTTCTGGAGAGTTTAAATTATATTTTCAACAAATTTTCTATAAATAAAAAAATATTTTAACGTAGAAGTTTTTCAAAAGTTTCCCCAATGCTTTAAATTTGTGAAAAATGTTTTAAAATAGAGATATTTCTATATTAAGTGGGTGGCACTAAAACACTGGCAGATACCCGCACGGATATACACTTGCGCATTAGTCAGATGGTTAAAAGGCTGATTCCAACCTGAAAATAATAACTACTTTTTCAGTTCAAAATATTCATAAATCCTTCTTTGTTATTATTATATAGCATCTCACTGTTTTTGATTAAAAAAAATACATAAATTTACTCCTAGAAAATATTAATTACGGTCACATGTACTTAAAATTATCCATTATCAGTCTTGTTATAAAAAAAGAAACTTACGCGTTTGATTAGCACCTTTTCTTGAAAGACATTTTTAATAGAATATCATACCAAAAGTCTTGCATGAAAAAGATAATACTCGTATCCCTTTGACAGTGTATGTCAAACCATTTTTAGAAATCAAGATACCCTCAACTTAAGAAATGAAATAGTAAGCAAACACTTTTCTCTTCAACGTGGAAGCTTTTTACCCTGAAATAAATTTTTCTGTACTTTTTATCTATAAGTACTTGCAAAAAATGCCGAAATCTACAGGAGTAAAAGTTTTTATTCGTAATAAGGTATTTTTGAAACTTCCCATCAAATAAATTTTGATGTCTAAAAGTATTTCTGAATAGAGAAATAATTTCGAAAAAAAGATTATCTTGCACGAGATTTTAAAAAGTATTAGCAAAACGAAAAATTTTAAAATTAAAATCGAAATCAAGTGAAAAATAAGATAAAAATTTTAATATTATTTCATTTTTGAAAAGTAAATATTTAAACACTTAAATAGGTCTAATATTTTTTTAATAAACTATAATTGTAAACTATTACGCAACACTAGCGCCAAAATTTGAGTATTATTACTTAATTTTATGTCATCTATATAAAAACACATAATATTAGTATTACTAATCACAATTATACTTTATTTAAAAATGTTGTTTATGTCAACAACAAAAATTGCCAAGGTTTATTTTTTAAATTCTTTGTTGATATATCTAAATAAATTTAAAACTTTTATACCGTCATCTATCTGTATCTTCCATTGGAAAAATGATAATCAATATTTTTATAAATTATAAATAATAAATTATAAAATTGTTATTATACATTGTTACCCGCAATTTTACACGCCTTAAAAAATTTACTCAATTGGTTCGTTCTCCCCATTTATTAATTCTCTATTATTTTCTCGAAGGCAAAAAAAGTGGACTATTATCAAGAAATCTACGGGTACAACTCCAAATATTAGCTTTTCCGTTAGTTTACCCGTCAGAAAGAGTTATTTCGCCAAAGCAGTTTTTGATCGCCATTTTCCATATATTTAAATTAATAAATATATTAATTACTTTAAAAAATATTTTTTTAATCATTTTATTTATTATTATTTATTTATTTTTAAAGATTATTAATTATTTAATAAATATTTTTATTATATTAATTAATAAACATATTAATAATTTTAAAATATTTCATTGTTGTCAATATCTTACAATTTTATAACAATGCGATTTCATAACAATATAGATACTATTTCTTTTTAATTAATTATAAACGGTTATAATCAGAAAACTAAATGGAATTTTAAAATTACAAGCCCCAGGTGCACAAATAAATTATATATATATATATATATATATATAAATTTTCAGATATGTCCGAGCAGTGAAATATAGTATTATGCGCGACACAGACCCTCTCACAGACAGATACTTACTATTTTAATTATAGATTTCCTTTTTCAAACCCTACTTCCAATTTCAAACAGCATTTATTTTTAATTACTAAGAAAATATTTAGCAGTTTTGGTTTTTACCAAACAAGTGGTAGGCAATGTCAATTTACCTTTTATTATTTACTATAATAAAATGTCTGTCATAATCCTCAAAACAAACCCCTATTTATCTCCAAACACACGCCAGAAATCTGCAAGGTATATTCGTTTCCGTACCAGTAATTTTCTATGGTCCAGTAATTCACTCATTTCTGCAGTTCTCCCTACCCAAAGTGTTGTTCAGCGAATAATCTGAAGACGCGTTGCCGTCGGAATTATTGCTGGTTTCTTCTTCGTCGAATGGGAAGTAATATCAGGACGTAAAGAGCGTGTCTGTGGTCAACCAAAAAAGTTTCCCCAAGATATTATCGATTGATATAACAAATAATGTGTTTGATTATAATAATATAATTTATTGAGAAAACAAATAATGATTGATTGATTAACAAATAATGTGCTTGTTTATAATAATATGATTGATTGAGATAACAAATAATGTGTTTGTTTATAATAATATGATTGATTGAGATAACAAATAATGTGTTTGTTTATAATAATATGATTGATTGAGATAAAAAATAGTGTGTTTGATTATAATAATATGATTGATTGAGAAAACAAATAATGTGTTTGTTTATAATAATATGATTGATTGAGATAACAAATAATGTGTTTAATTATAATATTATGTTGATTGAGATAACAAATAATGTGTTTGTTTATAATAATATGATTGATTGAGATAACAAATAATGTGTTTGTTTATAATAATATGATTGATTGAGATAACAAATAATGTGTTTGTTTATAATAATATTATTGATTGAGATAAAAAAAATAGTGTGTTTGATTATAATAATATGATTGATTGAGATAACAAATAATGTGTTTGATTATAATAATATATATCTATAGCATACTGAATAGGCAAGAAGGAGCAGGCCGAGTAGGTGAGCGTACAAAGAACGCTGGAAACTGTGTATGTCCTATGTTTTTATACAAAAATCTTTTTAATATTGGAGTGGAATCTTTGAAAATAAACTTTTTTTCTAAATAAATTTTCAGTAAATGTTAAAATTAAAAATAAGCCATTTCTTATTTTAGGACAGTCTTCTTTCTACAAATATTAATAAAATATTTAGCAAAAACATTTAATTTAATTCATATCGTAAAATTCTTTACGTAGTGCTAAAATTTATCAGGGAGCTGAGAGGTTTAAGAAACAGATAATAAATCTTCAGAGTAACTTACTTACAGTATTACTTACTCTAAAAGAAAGCTTGTTTAATGTGTTCATGTCAATGAAACTTCTGCTTTTTTATTTCTTCTATTTAATTTATAAAAGTAATTTAATTTTTTCAAAGTATTCTAAAATTAAAGCTATATGTAAGTTGCTACAGATAACTGATTGATCAGCTATTCCCATTCAACAGCACAGTTTGAATGCGATCGTTTGATTAGTGGTATAATAAAATTATTCGTCTCTGCACTGGTTCAAACTTCACGTGTGAAGTCTGTCTCATTATTTATTAAATAGTTAAATACAATAAGTGTATACAAGTGCTTCATTATTAATTCAGTTTGATAAAAGTATTGTGAACTTTTTTATAAAAAGTTATACAATTACGAAATTTTTATTGAATTTATATAAACCAAAAGCAGGAAGATTTTTTAAACAAAAATATATACAATAATCTAACTTCGTCCTCAAACTGATAATGAATATGGTTAATCCTTCTTTGATTTTTATTCTTCATTTGTAAAAAATTATATATTTTTTTTAAATAATAAAATTTAATTAAAATGAGATTTACACATACTTTTTACACATTTACAAAATTTATAAATATCATTTTTTACTAATTTGAAAATATTCTAACAATTAAACCTCTTCCCTTGTAAAATTTTAGATAAGTTTTACTCAAATTAATTCTTAAAAACAAACTTAAATATTCTACCTAAGCAGCACTTGAGTAAAACATTACAGCAGTTTAGACTTCAAAATGTAGTTGCGTACAAGTATTACCAATACCCTGTAAAAATTTCAATTGATTAAATGTAAAGTTACTCAACATCTTAGCGTAACCTCTACCATCCTAATGCTTTGAAGAATTTTGAAATCCGTGGAGTCCCATTCTGGATACGTTATCATTTTCAGGCAAACGCATTTTCAGGAAAGCGTAGTCAAATGCGTTAGGATATCGAGATAAAACGTTTGATCATTTGAAAACGTTTCAGTTTAAAATGAAGTTCTCAGCACTTTACTTGATTGGTGGAACTTTATTCACTCTTTTGATTCTTTGCATATTTCGTCAAGTATTATTATGGTAGCAATCACTTAATTATCGAGTTAACACTAATCGTCCACTCTTCAATGAATAGTGTTAAATCTTTCATTCATCATTTAACAAACTAATCATCTAATCAATCACTAATCATCGATACTTCAATTTAAAGCTATACACATTTTAACATTCAAACGACATAAATTCTTAAATCAGCCACTAGATTTATCTAAAAAAAAATATTAATATGGGGATCTTAGATTTTAATTTTTTAAACACATTTAAATATTTTTATGTATTATTTAACGTTGAAATTAAGTAAAATGCATATCTTAATTTCACAAATGGTTGTGAAAGGCGTGTTTAGATCAGGTCTCCAATGTAGCGAGGTGTGTTTTGGAGACTCCCAGAATCTACGCTTTAGCGTTTTACTATAGTGGATTTTATTGTAATAGCTTTATTCACGGATTGCCAAACAGGCTTATATTCAATTATATGACATTTTATAACTATATCTTAGTCGGGATTCGAACCAGGACCCATTGCGCTATTATTTGCACTGATAGGTGACATTGCTGACGTTGTTCGTTATGGATGCTTTTATAATTTTTTTATCGTCGATCTATAGCCCGACGGAAATTTTCTAGTATTTGAAGAGACCACCCCAGATTCATGGATTTCCTTACGATAGAGTTATATTCTTCTCACTTTAACACAGAAATCTGAGTAAGACACCAATGTTTCAACCCGCATTTTGATTATATTTATACCATTTAAGTGTAACTGAATTTTTTTAAAGTTCATAGGAATAAAATCATTAAATAAAATATTTCACGATTCGCAGAGTCTAAGTCGTGTGACGCCAAACTCAAGTGACTGGAACGTGTTTGGATGCGGGGCATACCATAGCACGCTTTCTGCGTTGTTGCTACCACGCCAACTCTATTTCGTTACTGACATCTTTCGTTACGCTTCCTCTGCGCTCATTACCTGGAATCAATTTTCTAAGCGTTACACTTTCAAATTACTAACACCTAACATTTCAACTTTCTGAACATTCAAGATAACCGTATTAAAAATTTTCTCTGATTTCGAGTTAACTTTCTCTTTGGAATAACCGAGAGAAAGAATAAATTTTCAGTTCTCGCAGAAATTTTAAAAACCTTCATTAGCATGTAAGGAATCCGCAGCCACAAACTTTTAATGATATTAGTAACGACTTGACGGGTTAATGACTGCCATAAAATCTTTTATGCGACAGACGCAAGTCGTTTAACACGAAAGATCCGTTTCGTAATTTACGTTTACTTGAAGTTTGTTTTAAATGGAGAAGTATTTAAACAAAGAACTCGGAACTTTTCAGTACTTAGAACATCATTATTCAGTTAAGATTACAACCTGCTGTTAAAAATAAAATAAACTTTGCATTAAAATAATAAATAATACAGATTTTTTTTTTAGTTAAATAATTATTTTATGTTTTGGGTGATATTATTCTGTGATATTTTTTAAGAAATAGGGTTAACAGCTACAATGCGAACAATACTATGAAATAAACATACTTTTTACACTAGAAAATATAATTTTTCTTGCGGTGAAATCAACAAAAATTCGACTTTTTTTCCCTTTATAAAAACAGAACTTAACTGAAATAGAAGAACATAACTGGAATAGAAAAGTAATACAAGTACACTGATAAAAATAGGTACTCAAAAATAAGTCAAATGTACTCATTTTTGATTACATTCATAGCTCTTATCATATCATAGCACTGAATATATAAGTTTTCATTTTTGAAAAGACATGTACTTAAAAATGAGTACAAAGAGTAAAAATGAATAAACAGAGCAGTAACTTGGCTAAATAGGCTGCCTTCATAAATCAATTTCAATAAATATCGACAATTACAATCAAGACTTATAGGGAATCGAATCCATATCCCCAGGAATCGCATTCAGTGCCTAATCCATTGTATTGCCAGGGCGATGTGAAGAAGTTATAAACAGAAGAAATGTTAAAATGTATGCCAAAAGAACGGAATGTAAGCTAATTGAATTAGTTTCCAACAAAGCAATCGACATCAAATAATGTGGAAAACCATCTTTTGAACAACTATTCTATGTTTGTCAAATAGTTTTGTTAAGATATCTTAAACAGAAGCCGAAATTTGCAATATTAAATCACACTGCTCATTTTTTTTAAAGTACGGTTGCTTAACTTTGAGTACGTCATTGCTCATTTACGTTGCAAGTTACTCAAAGAAAAACGAGTATGTTTGGGTACTCATTTTTAAGTGCTTTTTTTACAGTGTTGAACTCCAGTTATCCGATAAATCGAAGCGGATCGATAATTATCCGAATCCGGATCGCTTTGAGAGAAAAAAAATCAGCACAATCCACATTTAAAAAGTTTCTTATCGGTAAATGGTATCAGTTTTAATAGTCATTAAACTACATTACATACTAAAGCAAAATACGTTTTTTCTACTAAGACTTAATTTTTTTTTTCGTAAATTACCCAATTATCCCGATTATCGATTATCCGGATGGGGTCTGGTTCCAATTGATTCGGATAATTTGAGTTATCCTGCATTTCAAATAAAATATTCTATAAAATGACCAATCAACATGAAAATCAATAATGCATCGTATAAACATAGATACATTTAAAAGGTTGATTTGCATGTTTGAATTTCCTAAATAACATACTTTTTATTGCTAGATATGTTTAATATCATGTATTGCATTTTACTCTTAAAATACTTTGTGTACTTTATTTACTCCTACGTAACCTTGCATAGAAATTCGTCATTCATTAATTTTCATTCACTAATTAACATGACTAAATGTTATTGGTTTTGACATCGCGAATTTTCAAGTCAATATGATTTTTAGAACATGTTTAAAATTAAGTTACAAAATTTGACTATTTAAGTTTAGATTAGAATCAGAAAGCTTGTAGAAATAACTATTAGTGTTAAATTGTACAAAATATAATTTTTTAACGTGTATTTTGTGCTGTCATGTAATATAAAACGAGTGTAAGGTTAGTGTTGTAATTGTTTCAACTGATTTGATGTCGGTGAAACTTTTGTGATTGTATTTATTGCATTATAGTTTAACACTTCTTCAATTTAAACATGGTGCCTATGCAAAAAAAAGTATAATAAGCGGAAATAAAAAGGTTTAATATTTTTTTAATATCGTTTGTAAAAACTAATTTTTAAAAGAATAGTACTCACTTCTATGAAATTACAATTAAAATATTATGCTTGGAATAAAACTTAAAAAATACTGAGAAATATTGAAAAACATTAGTAAAAAATTAACTTCAATAAACACTAACAATGCAAACCAAAAACTCACATTAAAATATGTATCTTTTTATATCTGTACAATTTCTCAATGACAGAAGCCCATTATTATAATACCTAACAGATGTTTAAATAACAAAGACAACAGCTGTTGCTTAAGCTTCGGAAAAACAAAATATTAACATACAGAGTTTTCTGACGAAGATCATAAGCGAACTTGATTATTCAATTTCGCAAGAAAGCTTAAGTTTTCAAAACTGTTGTCGTCAGAATTTCGCCCAAATTCATTCTTGGATTGGATTTTGACGTTCCGGGAAATTTAATTAGATTTCGTCGTCCTGTGAATCGAAAAATTATACATGAAAACAAGAGATGAAAAATTGGTTTACGCCTTGTGGCATCATTAATATATTGTTTTTGAAATAATATTTTAACTTAATTCGTCACTCAGTGTAAATATACCACGACCGTTGTGTATTAAGAAATATTTGGGATTATATCAATAAATAGTATCAATTTTGTTAACTTACATTTGAAAATTAAAATTATGTACAGCCGCGGAAAAAAAAACCACCGATGACTATTTCGTTAGTTTTTATAGTAGAGCTAAACTTAATATACCATTTTGTAGGGAATAAAGTCTACTATACATTGATATACCAAAACAAAATTTGCATAGGGGACTATCTTCATAATCGAATCCGCACCAACTTTAAAATTTTCAATAATAACACCTACTTTTGATAGCGCAGAAATGTTCCCCGCCCTCAAAATTATTTCGAAACATATGATCAAAAGTTTAAGAAATTCATTTAACATTACGAGTTCTAAACTTTCGATATTCATAATTAAAAAACTACTTAACCAAATGACTTGCAAATTGATATTCAACGATAAATTTTATCGTAGATTCTAAATATTGAATCAAAATTGGGTGTTGCTATTGGAAATTTTAAAGTTGGTACGGATTTAAATATGAAGATATGCAAATTTTTTGTATATCAATGTGTAGTAGACTTTATACCCTACAAAATGGTATATTAAGTTTAACTCTACTATAAAAACTAACGAAATAATCATTGGTGGTTCGTTTTCTTTTTCCCCGGCTGTACATATTATAACTTTATATTACGGGTTAAATGAAATACCATAATCGTTCGCTTAAAGAAAAAACTCACTAAAAGAGATCCCGCAACGCTATTTTTCATCCCTCCTCCCCCATGTCACGCACTGTTACAGTAACCTTACTTTACCTTCCCCTCTCCCTCATTTCCAGTCACGATAAATATTTTCTGCTAAAAAGCAGTCATTACAACTTCCAATCTTTGATTTCTATAAAAAGTTACTTATATCAAAATTTAAGAAACAATGTTTATGATTATTTTTTCTGCACAGTTGTGCTACGTCACGCAACCACTAAGACTTCCTCTCCCCACCATTTCAGTCACGATTAATAGACCCTTTCCCCCGTCCAAAGGTGCGTGACGTAATATATAAACGTCCCATAATTTATTATTTAATTTTAACTTTTATTGATGTACCTGTATTGTTTAAGGTAAAAAGTTATCAAGGGGGAAAGAATACTTCATGATCATACCAGACGTCATGTTATATTTAGTTTAAGATAAAAATGACCTCATAATATGTTTTCGGTGGACATTTCCGGGGGGTCCTACCCCTGATAATAGTTTCGAAAAGGCGGTGATGAGGTCATTTTTAATACAAACTATGCCTAACATGACGTCTTCGTGTTTCATTACCTAGCATTTTGATTTCAGCGACAAAGGGAAAAGATCGCCAAACGGGGCCGTATAAACAAGTTGCTTCGAAACATGCTATGGAAACCATATATTAAATTATAAGAATTTTTAAAATTTAATCTTGTTCTCTAAATTTATTTCATAATTAGGGAGTGACTTACTAATTTTAAAAATAGTTATTGACAACTGTTAGAAATATTTAAAGACTTTAATAACTATTGCTGATTCCTTATTTATCTGATAACGTATTTTTTTCGGGGGGGGGAGGATTACCTCTGTAGGTGACGGGGGAATAAGGTACCTAAAGAAATCCGTTGCTGTATCTACGTGCCTAACTTAGAGTGAATTTTTATTACATATTCATCCTTTTCAATATTTCTTTTGACAGGTATAAAATCAAAATGCAGTGCTATGTTGAATATTTATTAGGCACTCACAATACGCGCGCCCCTCTATTATTAGCCCATACTTCCACCTTTTCGTTGAGAAGTCACGATCGATTATCTTTTCAGGATGTTCATTTACTTTGCTTGCTATGGTTCATTACTTTTGCATCTGTCATATGTCTCTTTTTAGCAGGTTCCTTATAGAGTTTTGCATACAAGTTATCTCGACAAGGCAGTTTCTCAATTAATTTCTTTACACGTTGTAGGCAATGCAATTGAAGAGTTGGGTGCAAGAACAAAGCAGCTCCACTTTTTCTGATGTATATTTTTTTACCTCTTCTTATAAAGAAAAAATCTTCTATCGAGATTGGTTCAAAATCAAACAGCTCTAAGAATATATATAAAAAAAAGAAACCGTACTTAACAAGATGTAGCATAACAAGATGCAGGAGACGTTCAGTGTTTTTCGTCCTTGGTAAACAATTTTGAAAACTGTAATTGTTTTTTTCCTGCCCTCATGTCTTCAATTTAATATTCCATATATAAAAACTTAAATTTGATTTTTATATTCCATTTATAGATAAATTCAAATTCCAAATTTTATATTTCATTTCATACCATTAAGAAATTCAACTTCATATTTTTAAATTCTTCAATAATCAACTACTAAATCTACTTGTTTTACTACGTTTGAACACTCTTTTAAGTATTAAACGATATATGCATGCAAAAATTTCAGTATAAATTTTATATATTATATGGTTAAGCCCACCAACCAGACTAAGATTTAAACTGATGTAAAAATTTAATTTTTCAGTCCCTCCTAATCATCTCGTTCCCTTCCCCCACCCCCAGCAATTACTTGATAATTGGAGAGTTTTGAGTAACATAAAATATGAACAGTGTAGAGGCGACTGGTGCACGTTAAATCCTTCGTGGGTCCAATTTCCTCAAGCTTATTGAGGTTACGTAGTGTACCAGACCAGGTGTTGCCTGATAATCTTATAGTGGTTCAAATTACGAGGGAATATTCTCGGGTCTTTTCTTAGGCATATAACGCGAATCGTCGCCAATACCTATTATGTAACTTTAGTTAATGTAATCAATCATGTCCTCGTAATCATCTGCTAATATAAAAAGTGCAGAAGTTAACAGAATAAAACATATCCGGCATATATATTCATTAGTAAGTTTCGTAGTTCTGACATATCCGGATAATTGATCCGGGAGAGGTGCTTAAAATAGACAGCTAGAGATGGTGAACGTAGGATGACGTCCGGCATCTCCTTCAAGAATCTCGAACTCTGAATCTGGTTAGGTAAGTTGTTCCCTTTATATTTCTATCAAGTTTTAAATTTCTATGATTTCTTTTAGTCTGGTTTCTATGATTTCTGTACAGAGGAGTATGTAACCAAAGTTTGGTTTACAGGTGCTTCTAATATTTTGGCCACTCATTGTAAGTTATAACACAAACATGCAAATATGTCGATATGAATAGAAAACTCTAAACTTAAAATTCATTCGAAATTCAATAATTAAAAAAAAATATATTATGTAAAAATGTATGTATAGGTAAAAATTTAACCATTTATTACGTTATTTTGCTGAGGTTAGTATCAAGTTGTTGGTTTAAATTATCCTTTTTAGGTAAATATTTGTTAAAAAATCTGCTTTTGTTAGATTCAATTGATTGGTTGTACAGTTTTAAAGATTACTAGAGAAAAGCTTTGTACAAGTAAAATCTGCGAAATATTTTTTTCATAAATAAAAACTGTTATAGAAAATTGCCCCTAAACATTGAAAATTATTCTGTATGTCCTAGAAAATTGCACATAAACATTGAAAATTATTCTGTTTGTCCTTTTTTTTAAATTATTTTTTTATGTTTAAAATATTAATAATCAGTTTATGCAATATAGGAATTAAAATAGAAGTTAAATAATTAAATTCAAATCAAATTTACGAAATTCAGAAATGAAAAGTCCCTAATATAATGAGTAATGTAATATAATGCTTCCTTTTTTACTGGAAACAATTTGAAGAAGGTTTCGTAAAAACATTTATTTAATATAAATTCATTATATCGATTTTAGTTGTTATTCTGAAACTAAATTTGACTTAACTTACAAATTGGTTATATATATTTAGTGCACTTGTAGCTAAATTAAAGACATTAAAATATGGAATAGGGAATTTATTTCATTTAATAGGAAATCAGATTTCTTAAGTATAAAATAGTTACATACTTAAATACCAAGAAATAAAAGCTGCTTTCAGAAATAATTATGAAATTTAGTACGTTAAGCTAAATGTAGGTATTTTAAAGCCAACTTAACTCTTATTTGAAATTAAATTAAGCTCTCAATGTTTAAAGTAATGTGTTTTTAAAATTATCAAGGCAGCCAAAACATCGAAATACTGTTAAAGTTCTAAATACGTCATTATTTAAATACAATAAATTGAATTCTTCAGTTAAGAAAAACTTTTTCTGTCGCATATAATATATTTTTTTATTAATCATCTTAATTTTCTAACCAACAAACATAACTATTATTCCAATTATTGTTATATTAGCGATGTTTACTTTGCAATATCTAATGACAAATGAATATTTCTATCCATTGCAAATACTTGAAATACAATGTGCATCTGATCTAAAGAATAGTTTAACTGAAAAAAATCCCCTTAACAAAATTACGTTTCCTAAGAAAATATTACTAGAGTTTTCAAGATAATAACACTATTAAAAATAGGTATTCAAAAATAAGTAAAATTCACTCATTTTTTATTACATTCGGTGCTTATCACGACCCCGAATACATACGTTTCAATTTCGAAAAAGACATATACTTCAAAATGAATACAATGGGTAAAATGAATAAAAAGAGCAGATGCTGGCCTACATAGGCTGCCTTCATAAATCATTTTCAATAAATATCAACAATTATAACCAAGACTTACCGGGAATGGAAACCAGATCTTCAGGCACCGCTCTCTTTATCCGTTAAGCTTCCAAGAGGACTTGAAGAAGTTATAAGCAGACGAAATGTTAAAAAGATGTGCCAAAAAATGGGAATAAAGACAATTGAATTGTAATAACGCAGTTTCTATTTAAGGAATCGATATCTAATAATGTAGAAAACGATCTCCTGGACAACTATTTTAAATGTGTCAGGTCACTTTGTTAAGATGGCTTGAGAAGTTGAGATCAGCAATATTAAATCACACTACTCATTAGCGAGAAAGTACGATTGCTTAAATTTAAGTACGTCATCGCTCATTTACGATGCAATTGTGCAAAACAACTAACGAGTACTTTCATGTTCTCAAGTTAAGCACTGTTATTTTTACAGTGAACTATTCATTAATTTTTCAGGAAAGCCATTGGATATCATGTAGCAAAATATTAAACAACAGAAAACAACAATCTTCTTCTATAAGGAACAACAAACAATTTATCACAAAATATATTTTCGAACCTACCGCTATTAGATACTATATGGATTATAGTTTGAGGATTCAAAGGAGTTCTTAAACTTAAGGGGGTCCGATACCTTCGACATTTTTTTCTTTATTTTTATACTTGTACAATCCAATTTTTTTTCTCTTTATAAATATGCATAAAAAACCATTTTAAGACGCTCAATTTTTTTTTTAAATTGCACATTTATTTTTAAATTAAAATTTTAGTAAATTTTTTAACAATTTTAAAATTCCTACTCCTTTTTTGTTTTTCAATATTTTGAAGCAATTTTTATTATTTAAGATCTTGAATAATATGTAAATAGATGTATGCATTCAAATTTTGATTCAGATACATCACTTTAAAAAAATAAAATATATTAGAAATTTTGGAAAAAAAATTGACGAAAAAAAATAAAATTCCATTTTAAGTGGTTTTAAAAAAACAAATTATGGGAAAAAAAGAAAATCTGAATGCATACATCTATTTAAAATATATTTATCTTGCTATACACACAAAAATTATGATTTTAAGTATAATAGTAAAAAAGCCTTAGCATTTTTAGTGTTCATTAAATTCACAAAAAATGCACTAAAGTGCACTAAAACAACGATATATAAAATCAAATCAGAAAGGTAAACAATCGTATGAAATTTCAAATGAATAATAGATATTATATCTAAATACTATATAAGATAGCAAAACTATAAGAAAATATATTACCGAACTTCTTATAACTAAACACATTAGCGTTACGACCGTTACCTAATCGATATCTACCCCTTCAAAAGAGGGTCGTCAGAAATCTTTCCCCCACCTATTTCTCTAATATACCTCACAGTCATTGAATGCCTTACTTTTGCGATGTACCGTTGGATGGTGAAATATAAATAATATAAATGGGTAGCCTTGATACCAAATATCAGTAATTTTAACGATTGTAATGTACTTCTTAACTATGTTTTTAATTTAAAAATCCATTTTCCTACTTGCTGGCGATAAAATTAAATTATAATTAGGGTTATTCCGTAAGTATTTTTTAAAAATTTAAATAGTGAGTAGCATTTTTTTACGGTAAACTTCTTTTAAATCAATGTTTATTAAAAATGTTTAATAATATCAATCTTTAATAAAAATGTTTAATAATATCAATCCTTAATAAAAATGTTTAATAATATCAATCTTTAATCATTAATGTTTTATAATCAATGCTTAATAACCAATTTTTAATAATCAATATTTTAAAATAAATGCTTAATATTCAATGCTTAATAAACAATGTTTAATAGTCAATGCTTAATAATCGATGCTTAATAATCAATGTATAGTAATCAATGCTTAATAATCAATGTTTAATAATAAATGTTTAATAACCAATATTTAATAATCAATGTTGATGTAAAATAATGTTTATTGACATAAAATCAGTAACATAAAATATCAAGAAAAAAAACCTATGTTACACTTTTTAAATAATACATTCTTATTAGTCTGGTTCGATAAAAATTAAGTGTAGATGTTTGCAAAATTTTAAAATAAACCAAAAACGCAATATGTCTGGATATGTAATTGATTCGAATAGTACACCAATTATTTTGCCTTCGAGCAAATAAAGAGAAAAAATAAAAGAGAGGAACGAACAAATGGAGAAACATTTTTTTTACTCACGTGTGAAACCGCGGGTAACAGCTAATCGTGATTAAAACTTGAGCATTATTATTATATGTCTTCTCTGTTTTGTATAAATATGTTCGGTATGCCGAATCACATGCTTGTGCAGCTGTAGGACGATATGCGGAGTTTTTCACTGATGAGGCATGGATAAAAACAAAACAATAATTATTACAGTATATTCCTTGCTACGTGTACACATAAAACATACCGAGGTGACTTAAATTGTATAATAAAGGCGTCGTAATCGGAAATTTGCAAATGGAATTCTGAAGTACCAACCAAAAGTTCGCATTGAATAGATGCCGAAACAGATGTTTGTGCAGCTGTAGGACGATATTAATCAAAATCAAATGTGAATGGTTACGGTTGTTAGTTGGGATACACTTATTCAACTGAATCCTGTTCGATAGAAGCTAAATTTATTTCTAAAAATAAGTAAATTACATAAAGAATATTAAATCATAATAACTTTTTGCGCATCTGTATATCCACATTTAATTAAAAAGTTTAAACAAGTTAAAAAATACTTATATGGAAAGAAAGTAGTAAATATTTTGCATTCAATTATTATTTTTAGAAAATACAACTTAATTCAGTTCTTGTATGCCAAGGGTCTCATAGGTAGGTATTTACGTTTTAAACAATTTTTCTTATCGCTTCGAGAAACGCAATTTCCATATCTGACTTATACAGCTTTGTGGACTTTTATAAATTCAAATTTTATGGGATAGCTGCCAAATGTCAGGTTAACTTGCCAACTCTTTCTTATTGTATGGGGAGGAAAAGCTCAAAATAACTGTTATCGCAAAATAATTGCTTTAAGGCATACAACTTTATTAGTTAATATTTTAATGTGGTGTTTTATATAAAAACAAAAGATAAACGCCCTACAAAAAGCATTTGGAATCAAGGTCGATTCCTTGAAAAATGGCAGTTTATCTCATGGAAACATAAACAAATTTAAAAAGGTATTTGATGTTAGACATTACATCAAAATATTTCCTCAAACTTTCTCCGAAAATGTACCAAGAAAATTGATACAATGATTAATTACTTTCGAAATTTGATATGAAACAATTTTTGTTATGTTACTTCAGCGAAAAAAATCGAAATAGTATACCTGAATTATATTCTTATCATCCACAAACTACGTAAGTCTTGAAACTCTATTAAATGTATTACAAAGCAACTACCCTTTGTTAAGCTTGAAATAAACCTTAAACTCAACTATTTCTTATAAAATTGCTTTCAGGGAAAGATGAACTCGAATTCCACTCCTTTTACAAAGTAGTTTAAAGAAGATATTTTAGTTTATTCTTTCATATCGTGCTTGTTTCTTACTCAATACGAATTCTTTCATTTGAATATATTATAAGTTGAGTTATATTCGAATATATACTTAAAATATGTGTAAAATATATGTAAAATATGTGTCCGAATAAAACAGTTTAATTTTAATGCCCTAGAAACACGAAGCTTCAAAGAGAGTTAAAGCACCAAAAACCAAGAAAATCTAAATTTGGATTTAAGTTTTTGCGACAATAAATCATGCGTGGTAAAATTATAAATATTAATTGGATCTTAAAGGTGTATGTTTAATTAAGACTATCAGTTTCGCTTCGCCTTGCTGGAGAACCCGTAGGGATAAATTTGAGTGACACTGATTGGACTGTTGTTCCGAAGTTCAGCGCACTATCGACTACGCTACAAAAGCACATTCTTGCTAGATCTGGGAAATATGTTTTAAAGAAGTTTCGTTATGCATTAATATTATTTTAAACGCCAATTTTTAAACAAACCTTTGATATTTATGAAATGACCGTACAATTCGTCCGTGCGACGAGAAATTATCTTTCTTTTTATATTGCACTTATTAAGATTCACCGCGTGTAAGAAGTGTAAGAAAAATCTATACTATAGAAATATTATATATGATGATTATTATTTATTCTTTTTATTTTTATGTTCTATGTATTTTTTTCACGTTTTCATACTTTCAGTTTTTCCTATTATTTCTATATAATTTTTATATTTTTACTAATTTTTACATTTGGATATTTTTTAACGATACATTTTTATTTTTTATATATGCAGTAGAACTTTAATTATCCGAATTCCCAGTTATTCGCTAAAAAAATGCTGATGGCCAATTTTTTTACTGAGAAATCACCTTTTTTGTGACATATCCGTTTATCCGGATATTCAATTATCCGGTTGGGATCTGGTCCCAATTGATCCGGAAAAATAATTGGAGTTCTACAGTATTTTGCTTCACGTTTAGTTTTCTTATTTAGAAAACGGGTTTGTTACAAAATTGAGTTTGTAAGAATGTATATGTTTGCTAGTCAAACAATAAAATTTTAATATTATTACTCAATAACTTTAGTACGTTGCTAAAACTTTCTCTTGGTCAGTTTCAAAGCGAAATTCCTCGTTCTCAAGTTTCACAACAAATAAATGATTTCTATCTCTCCCGTTTAGTCACCAGCGCCACCTGTATTCCAGAGCTCAAACAGCGCGATGCGAAGCTGTTGCATTTCACATCGAGAACACCTTCGCTTCTAGTGCTTTTGAGATAGCGCGCTTTGTCTTTCATTTTCGAACTGGATTTAAACGATTTATTCTTCAGTTTTGAAAAACAAACCAGGAATTGTATTAGCATAAAATTAAGAAGTGTTATTAGTTTTATCGTTTGTAAATTAGCAATTATATTAATTACTTTTATCTACAATTAGTTTGAATAGTGACACTATTTTTAAGCAATTAGAACATTTTAAAAGTCTTAATATTTAAAATAATATAACAATTTTTTAGGTAATATTTTGTAGGATAAGTTGAATTGGAAGTTTTTCTCTGAGAAATATTTCAAATAAGTGTTTAAAATATTTTTATAATTTTCAATAAGCAATTTTAACAAGTTGCTTAGACGCTACATTTGAAATTGATAATATACATTTTTGCATTCAATTTACATTAAAAAAATAGTCTTTCAGAAAGTTCAAGCTTTTACAACAACAGCAAGCAGACATTAAGAATAATATAAGAGGTTCAATATATTTAAAAATAATGAAGCCATTGTGGATCTAAATAATGCATTTCTATCTGACCGAATTCAGTGCAAATTCTGATGTCATAATGCTCTAATTTCGAATTCGAATTCTACATTGCGTGGGGAGTATGGGCTGTAAACACACAAAAGGTGCAACAAGTGAAAGACCTGAAAATGGAGAAGCGGTCACCGATGGTGAAATTAAACAGGTGGACAGCAATGGTGCCGTCGAAATCGAACCCCCAGTGGTCAGTCAGCGACAAAAGGAACTCATATCTGAAACGTGGAAGCATCTGGTGGACAACATATCCAATGTTGGGGTCATCACATTTATGGGGCAAGTGATAATTTTATTTGCTGTAATTAATATATTGTTACCATTATGCATTAACAATTACGTTAATCAAACATTTTTAGTTTTTCATACTTATTTTAATTTATTAGAGTTTTTAAGAATTTTTGGGAATCCGTGAAATCTAATAGATTTCAAATGTGTAATTTCATCGAAAATGTGTAAATTCATTTTAACTTAATTAATTTTTAAATGTGTAAATTCATCTAGTTTAAAATCACTTTTTATTCAGTAGTATAGGACTTACAAAGAAGAGTGATACACGAAAAGATTCGTACGCTCACCTAGCTTCAGGTAAATACTACAGACGTTCAATGCATCACCCATCCTCTTTGTAGGCATTATGCTTCGAATTAAAATATTCCGAAACCAAATGAACCATTTATGCTAACCCTGTATATCATATCGTCATTTATTTATTCTTAGAGTAGATAACAAAATTAATCCAAGTCAAACCCCACAATAATAGTTTCAGTAATACTGATTAACTGCAAAGATCTCATCTGAAAGACCACATTTTCGCGAAGGCGCACTTTTTCTTTGGATGAAGTTTCAGAAATCATCATATATTTTATTTATATAGTACAGAAAAAATTTTGCGCTTCTTGCACGTGACAAATCTTAAGAAGGGATGTATCAAAAGAAAGAGAATTTCCCGTAGCACTGTCGAACTGTACATTCAGCTCATTGATTCAAAAAGTTTGTTTAAAAAATTAAAAAAAAGTATAGGATAAAAAAATATATTTAAAATTACTAGCTAGAACGTGCCTTTGTAGTTTGGTCAGTATAGGGTTGAACTTTGGAGCAATCGATCGCGGGTTTGTGTCCCAACAGCCGTTGAATTTTTTTTTCTAACCTCTGTTAAACCTTGTTACTATCTAACCCGAGATAATTCGTAACAGTCAAGAAAAGGTTTCCTAAACACTGGCCGTCGGCTTAGAAATAAAACCACATATATTTAAACCAAATATTTACCATACGTACAGTAGACGATGAAATCCAAGATCAATGTTTTTTTCTGTCTATACTGCAGCACCAATGTCATTCACATTTCGAAGTTGATCGCTTTTATTTCGTCCCAAAATCCGGCTGGTAAATCTTTGGTTTAAATATACAAGGTTTTACTTCTAAGCCGACGTTATGATAATGCGGGATTTTTAAGAACAGATAGACTTTATGGAAGTAAATTGTAGGGCTAATTTTCTGCTGGAAACCGTAGAATTTTTTAAAAGTTTAAATTCTGAATAGTTTATAAAAGATGAATTTTAGACAAAAAATGATAAGTTATTTTTAAAGTTGGCACCTTATTAAAAAAACTATTTTTTTTTAACTTGGTAACTTGTTAAAAAAATCTTCATAAAGAGTGCAAGATCAGCCATTAACTTTTATAGATAATATGATATTTGTTGGTTATATATATATATACCGTTAGTCATTGCTAATTTTATATTTAAAATTAAAATGCAAATATCTATTCTTTAGATTAAATCTTAGTATTGAACTTTTCTATTATGTATATTCCATCCAATTAGCTACTTATCTCGTCCAAATTAGCAAAAATTGTTCTTCATCCTTCACAGAACAAACCCTTGTAATCTAAAAAAAAAGTTTACCAATGGCCCATTGCCCTTTGCGTCTTCGTTGTTTGCTCACAGATGTGACACATGTTAGCATTCCGCTTCCCTACACATTGAATAATGCATTGAGAATGCCGTTTAATTAAATTCTAGAACTTCGGCCGAGAGTCAACCAGACATCTCATTATTTAACTGGACCGAAAATTAACTCTTTTACGGACAAGGCGGTAATCGTGAGGGATAATTAAAGTATAATTTCATTATTATTTAGAAACCTTTTTTTTTTAATTTGGAAACACGCTAACTAGTAGTTCTAAGAATAGTAAATTTCGCGAACCCCAAAAAAATAATTAATAATTAATAATTAAAAATAATTAAAATACGTTAATTTTAATTAGTTAAAAAAAACATTCCTTTCAAATTTCTACATTTGAAGAAAATCTCGAACATCGCGTTTAGTTGCCCATTAAAAAAAGGCAGCATAAAACCTTCATAATTATTTTGAAATTGAAGGTTTTATGCAGAAAAACTGCAGGTTTTTTTGAAGATCTATAAATTAAAGGTTTTTGTTTTAATATCCTTCATAAAAACTGTGTAAAAAACCTTCATAAAAACCTGTAAAACACCTTCAATTTTTAAGCATGAAAGAAAATGCAGATGTTTTAAAGGTTTTATGCAAGAAAATTAAAAACTTAAAAAAAACTGCAGTTTTTTGTTTTAATATCCTTTATAAAACCTTCAAAAAACCTTCAATTTGACAATTTTTATGAAGGTTTCATGCTGACTTTTTTTACTGGGCGTAAATGCGAGGTAAACAAAAAAAACAAATTTACAGGCAAACAAGACGAAATGCCAAAAATGGCGAGTAAATACAGGGCCTTGTAAACGTTCAATGAACTAATGCAGTTGATTGATTTTTTAGGCTAAACGTAGCACTAGAGTTGAACAACGGGCTATTTGTGAAAAGGTTTAGTAAAACTCTGGTAGACGCTTTATTTTTTTATATGTTGGTAAGCTGTGTAAGGGCTTGTAATGTACAAAAATAATTGATAACTAATAATTTTTCATTAAACAGTACATATAAAGAGTCCACCAGGAAAACGATGAGTGTCCACTTTTTATTCAAAACGAGATAGTCTTATATTAGCTACAAGACTGCGCTTTCATTTTACTAAGTTGTAAAGCGGTAAGAATGATGATCGTTCTAAAAAAGTGTTAAAATATCAAAATGTTGTATATGTATATGAGGAACGAATATTTGTTTTGCGTTTTCTGTAAAATCACTCCAGGTGGACCGCCATCGTTTTAATTCTTTTTTATAATCCGGTTTTAAAAACAAATTTAGAATAATCATACGGTTGCTTCTTTTACGAAAAAATAAATTCTTCTAATAAATAAAATTATATCGGATTATAACATCGTTGAAAACATAATACTTTTTTTAATTTTTGTGACCGGTTATAGTAGTATGCAATTAGATCGTTGTTTAAATTTATTTTGTTAGTTTTGTACAACCCCGTTGTTTTGATTATTGTTAAAACATCTTACTTGTCAATTATATATATGTCAATATATATAATCAATATATTATGTCAATTATATATATATATAGTTAATGACCATGTTCGTTCATTATATTGGTAAATAAATCCGTGGAAAATCAAATTTTAACAAATTAAATGAGGGTGAGCTTTGTTAATTTTGGGGGGAGGATTTCTCCTCCTGAATGGAAGAAAAAATTACCTGAAGAAATCCGTTTCTCAGTCACTGAACTCCGTGGAATTCTATACCTACGTGCCTGTCTAAAATTATTTCCAAATATGATAATTATTACAAATGTGTAGAGAAGCATAAATTTTTAGTACGAAATGACACTTTGCGAACATCAATGCTTCTAGAATGCGTTCAACGATTGTTTGATTTGCCGTTCTTTAACTCTTTTTTTTTTATACCTATAGAATGTTTCATTGTTGTATCCTGCTCTGTAGCACGTTTTGAAAGATAGTTTGTAAAAAATCGGAAGCAAACAAACTTATGTTTTACGCGTTCTATTTAAAGCATTCAGTTCGCAAAATTATTTTTCTTATTAAACTAATGCTTCTTTAACAGATTTGTAATTAACTCCTTTCATATATGATCTATAATTTTAAGAATATGCATGCTAATTTTGTAAATTTCTTATAGTAGACGCTGTAGGCGATCTCATTTTATAGCGCATTATTGCTTTATTATACTGCTGTCGTCATAAGAAATAAGGCCCTAACTTCAAAAAGCAAAACTTTACAGGAAAAATTTAACACCAAATTGTCATCTGCATCAAAATTTTGATACTACTTTAAAGGGATTTTATTGTTTAAAAATAGTTGTTCACATGTACAAAATCTTATTCTGGTGATATTTATATTTTCTTTTGCCATACAAGTTTACCATGTTTTTCAATATACAACTCATCATGGGTTTAGTACCTAATAGCCATATGGGGTCTTCTTTTATCAAAATCCGCTTTGAACTGGAATTATAGCCAATATATCCCACCATTATATTGGATTTATTGATATTTAATGTCATTAAAAGGATATTTTGAAAAACAAATCGGAAAAGATAAAAACATTTTTTTTTAAATGAAGTTAGTTCTATTAACTTATGACGAATATATACCGAAACACCAATTTTATGATTATATTTGTTGGCGTGCAAAAGTTAAAGTGAAAAGGACCTTTAATGGACTGGACACTCCAAATTAGGTTCAAAACTCATTTTTATAGTTCTCATTGTTGAACTACTTGTTATATTATTCAATGCATGCCGTTCTTACAAAAATACAACAAGTTCAAATCACACATCGCATCGATCAGTCTTAATAGATAAATTACCCAATACTTTCATCGATGACACATTTATTGACCTTCTCATTTGGACAAAAGCACTGCTGCCACACATCTAAAATGTTTTATCGGAGTTTTTCATCAATGCGAAGAGTTCTATTTAGACATCGATTGACTTTTCGAGATGGATTGCGCGTTCTCTGTCCATCGAATAAAGGGCAATTTATAAGACTTTATGTCCAATCGTTTGTCAGATAACAAAGCAGCGTTGTTATTTGTCGTTTGATGCAATTAAATTGTTTATTGAATTCGAAAATAAATTCGAATAACACATGATATCAAAATATAGTTTTGCTATACAATTTATAAGACTTTATGTCCAATCAATTGTCAGATAACAAAGCAGCGTTGTTATTTGTCGTTTGATGCAATTAAATTGTTTATTGAATTAGAAAATAAATTCGGAATAACACGTGATATCAAAATATAGTTTTTCTGTAAAAAAAATTTTAAATATTAATAATAGATATGAAGGAATATTTTTAAATAAATTTAAGGAACTTATCACGTTAATTTTCTAGATACAATTGTAGGTATGGAATACAAATATATTTGTATCCAGTTTGGTTTGTTATTTTTTAATTAACGTCGCAATAGAGCTGCACAGTGGTCTATTGGCGAAGGTTCGGGGCCTATCTCGAAGGAAAGACCCAGGAACGATGTCAAGAAATCTACCGTTTGTCAGGAAATTAAATGTTTTGTGTTTTGTTTCAATATATATTTCATGTTTCACCACTCATGATGACATAGAAAAATATTTAATAGTTAATGTATGTTTTTCTTGTATGTTTACCAATTTCTTTTTTAATGCAGACTAATAAAAAAGTAAAAATAAAATTTTCATCAAAATTTTCAAATTAAAGGTTTTTTGAAGGTTTTGTAAAGGACAACGAAACAGAAGAACTGCAGTTTTTTAAATTTTAATTTGCCTGCATAAAACCTTTACAATACCTACATTTTCCCTTCATGATTGAATAAATTTGCAGGATTTTTTAAAGTTTTTTTTTACAGTTATTATGAAGGATATTAAAACAAAAGCCTTTAATTTCTTTGATTAAAAAAACTGCAGTTTTGTCTGCATAATACAGATAATTTTCTATTGTCCTTCATCAAAACTTTGAAATTGAAGGTTTTATGCTGGGATATTTTAAGCCCCATTAAAAAAAATAAACCGATCTTTGTGGGTATCAAAAATATTTATTGCGTCATGTAGACCCTGATTACCAAAGAAATCTGTGAAGCTCGAGCTAAAACTTAATATTTCCTCAAATTACGCGTATTAAAGAAACATTTAACATAAAGTGCTACTAAATTTATCTTAAACAATAGAAAATTATCTATATAATTTGCTCAAAAAAATCCTATATATTACATACTGAATGTTAGGAATGCTCATTAATATGTTTTAATACATTAATTAAAATTGTGTTAATTCTAATGACAATAAAAATGATTAAGAATTTTTGTTCCATGTAAAAATTTTATTTGATTTTCCAGGGTCTATTTGAATGAAATGAATCTACTCTTTTAATGCGTTTTTTATTGGCTCCGATGTCATGTTAAATAAAATAAAACTTAATATGATTTCTGATAAATTTATACTGTAAACATGTAACATATAAAACCTACAGAATTAATTCCATATTTATCCGAATAAAGTCGTTTTGGATCCATTTAAGGATAAATAAACCCACATACGAGTATCCCAGATGAATAACAGATTATATATAGAGATTCGAGAAATTAAATTTTGATATCAGTAGGTATTTTATAATATGGGCTTCAATTTTAATCTTATATATAAAGCTGAAATCTCCAAAATCTGTCCGGATGTTGGTTTGTTGGTTTGTTTGTTTGTTTGTTTGTTTGTCAGTACATTATAGGTTCCGTAACTACACAACGCAGAGCTTTGAAATTCACAGAATAGTTAGTTCAAAAAATAAGAATTTTAACGCGACTATTTTCAAGTCTCTACGATGTTCCATCCGAATGTTATGACATTTTTTAGCGTACGTCATCAAAGTTTCACGAAGTGGCAACAGTAAAATCAGTTAAAATCAACGGAGAAAAGCGAAAATATAATATAACAAAATTATAAACCAATTAGAATGCCGATATTTACACGGAATACTCCATAACTACAAAGCGTAGCTTTATAAAATTTACAGAGTACTTTACTTGAAAAATTAGACATTTTTTGTGATAATTTTTATGTTTGTACGATGTTTCAATCGTATGTTATAACTATTTTAATGGATTCCATTGACTTAACATGGATGAAAATATCGTTTGCAATTTAAAATAAAATTTTATCGTTATTGGCAATATAAAAACGACGTCATAGGTTTTGTGGCTTTTTGCTACAATACGGAACCATTCAAAAATTAAAACAACTAGAATTTTATCTTAAAGAAATGGGTTTAGAATTGTATTAAAATGTTATAATTGTTTTATCTCTTTTGTTTTATACAGGTTTATTGTAAGTATATATAATTATCTTAGATCGAACTTTAGAGCAATTCATCCAAAATGCGAGTAATTTGTGTATGAACGTCCATTTTATTTATTTGAAAAATATTTTATGCAAGTATTTTTTTTAAATGTACGAAGCTTGGTTTCATTGTGAATTTTCAACTCTATTAGACTTTTTAATGTTATTAAAGAATAAAATTTCACAGATACCAACTGATAATTTAGAAAATATTTTATTTAATGTGCCAATGAATATTTCCTTTTAAAACATTGAATGGCGATCATTAAATATTAAATGTAAAATTATTGAAAGTACATGGTGAGATTATAATATGCTGCACCGTTTGCTAAACTATCGCCAAGTTATAACAGTGTATTCTTTGGATGAAGTGCGCCTTGGCTGTAATTTGCTGTGGAAACTTACTAAATATTTGTATGACAGGTATTTTTCGATGCGAATTCTATAATAACAGTATCACAAAATCAAAATTTTAGGAAAAATTGTTTAACAAAATGAGTAAATACCGAATTTTTAATAAATTGATCCGTAAATAAAAAAAATGTACTTAAAATTAAAATAGGTGGTTATTCTTCTGTAATAATATTATTCAAGGTAATTCTTTAAAACATGGGCAGGGCGTAGTAAAAGAAAGTTGTGTAGTATTTCAAAACATACTATTTTTGGTTGAGTATTTATGCTGGGCTGTTAATTTTATTCTTACTTTGATAAAGAATTTGAGGCAGTTTATTTGCAAAAAAACGTTTAGGTTTATTCTGGCTGCAATTTACATTCTTATGTTCTGCATTATTGAGGACAAAAATGCAAACTATTAATTAGATACACAAGTTGTTGGTCGAAGATATTGCAAAGATGTAGCCTAAACGATACATTGGAACGGGCATTTGGAAATAATCAAATCAAAATTGCAATACTGGGAACAGGGAAATTCGGAATGTTTGAAAGTTAAATCATTTAAGTTCTTTATCAAATTTATTAATTTGGTCAGCTTTAAAAAATTATGTTATCTGTTTCTGCTGCTTTTTTCACTTCCATGCAGCTTCAAAACATTTCAATATCGAAATTGATTCAGAAGTTTAATTAAAATTCACGCTTGAAGTTATTCCTTTAAAACTGCAATTTAATGAAACCCTCCTTGATGAAATTATTTTTAAAAATAATATAAAAATGAAGATTATAGCGCTTAGTTTATTATTTAATTTAATATTTTTTTCCTTAGATAAAAAAAATCATAGCTTTATGTAAATAATTATTCATATAAAATACCTGTTATAATGCACATTATCTTTCAATAATGATGACAACAGTAATTAAAATTTCATCGATTAAAGTAAGCACTGTAAACTAAAATATAATTATAGTCATTTCACAAATAAATTGCGGCATCCGTGTTAAAAAAATCGGTTATGTACAGACCGCGCTGTATTGGGCCCCTACTCGGTACAAGGTTGAGAGGGGGAGAGAATAAATGGCCTACAATGATTGAAACGGCCTTCCTTCCTTTACACGATGGTATGTCATTTATCCATATAGGCTAATTCCACTTTGAATTAATGATAGCGGTACACTTATTTTCACCTGGTACAAACGCAAAAAGGGGAATGGCTTAAAAATCGGCATGTACGAAACGTCTGACTTTCGTCTACACAATAGTTTATTATTTATACCCATCAACTTATTCTACTTGGAGTTAAGGATTTTAAAAACGTCGTTTTTTATTATGGTATTTAATGTAACTATGTATACCCATACCGAAAAGAAATTCATATTAATTTCTAAAAATATTTTTGTGCAGGAATGTTTAATTTTTAAAATTCCATACCTTATGAGAGATAAACTAGAACTTATTCGATTCTTATCGGTGTTTTAGCAACCAAGTAGTATAGAGATATTTTTACTTTTTTTTAACTTCTAATTTATTAAACATAAAAATATATTAAATTATAAAAAAAAGCTTTATCACTTTTTAAAGAGGACTTCTAAAATGGTATATGCGATTATCCCAGGCAGGAGAGGAAATGTATATATTTTCAGTTATTTGTCGTTATTTTATTTATTTCCGTGCGAAGAACGGGTACTTTTGCTAGTATATCATAAAAGTGAAAAACCAAAAACCTCAAAAAAGAAGTCCACATCAGTTAAAGTAGCTACAGGTATATCTAGCGATCGATAAAATAAGTGTCAGCGATAGTTTGATGTTTGATTGGCTGGATTGTGGATATAGCTGGTTTTGCTTCTTGAACAGAAACAAAAATGGCAACGCACACATTTTGAAAACCAGTTAAAAGCCTGCATCCAATTGCTAAACAAGTCTTGAGAAAATTAAAATTTAGAATATAACTTATTCAGTTATCTAAGAACTTACACATTGAAAACAATTGAATAATATCTTTATTCTTATGACAATACTATTATTGTCGCAAATTACTCAAAAAATGTCAAAGTAAAAATAGCTGCTTTTACATCTTTCCTAGTCATATATATTTATAGACATACAAAAGAACACGTATCACCTTCGTCGGGCTCAGTCAAAATAAACCGTAATAATTATTACGATTTTCAAAAATATCGCAGAAGATTAGAAGTATTTAATTTTTTTAATTATAAGATATCTTATTTTAATTTATGTTAAATTAAATAACAATGATGCTCCAAACGTCATTCAAACGAGTGATAACCATCCACAGTTGAAGTGGAATGAAGTTGCTCTACAAACTGCGGATATACTGTAAATAACGACGACTAAGTGCAGGCTCAAATCCCAAAAAGGTTGGTCTCGTTTATCGCATCCTAACAATGCCCCGATGCCGATCGGGCTGTTATTTAAAACTACCTACTCCTGACGAATTAATCACCTCACTAGCCAAAGTATTATATTTATCTATTACACATAATAAAAATAATGCTTTCTACCTTCCAAATTATGTTACGATTTGTATAACTTGTACCCATGATCTCTTGTCTCATTTGCTGTATTAAATTTTAAGCCTGCCGTCAAATTCGCCCAATTCGATAAATTTAAATACCTGAGTAATGTCCTCTCTATTCCTTCTCTCTTCGAATGCATACATGTTTAAAGATCAATGTCTGTATAATTACATACCCGAATACTCAAAACCAAAATCCCTCTGTCGAACCCGTTAAGAAATAAAGTACAGTACAAATCAAAAACTTGTTACATATATATTTTATTGAATGGAACATAAGTTTTGCGATGCATCAAACAAGAATTTTTTTACCCGCCTCCCTCCTCGTAAACTTTCACATATTACAAACATGACGCGTCAACCATTGAATATTCCTACAACTATTCCCCTATCTCGAAACATCAAATGCGAAAATTGCAAATTCTCCACTTTGACAGCTCCATGCATTTGTAAAACCTCAGGTTCCATTTCCCGTATATATATATTTTTTTGTATATAACGTGCTGTATCTGAGGACATCCTTCACGCCCCAGGGCAATTTTCTGTGGACTTTTTCGATGGAGTCATTCAGCTGACGGGAGACGTGTATTGCGGATCTGTCGCGGGACAATTCCAGTACGTGCACATATGCGTTGAAAGGATTCGAAAGTTCAAAATAAATAAACACTCGTCATAGAAGGAATCGAAAGCCTGGCAAAACCGAATTATCTACTTTCGGAAATGGAAAATAGGTTTTCTTGGCATTTGTGTTTACCCTTCGATGGTGTATGAAGAAATTATTATTAAATTGTATTAACAATAGTAAAGTTTTTAAAATTTTCGCAATTTACTCACACTGTTAAAAATGCATATAGCTGCTTTTGTATCTGGCCTATCCACATATATTTATAGACAAAAAAAAGAAAACACGTATTACTTTCGTCTGATACAGTCAACCTAAAGCTAAAGGGTTATATCTATTGAAATTCGAAAAAAGTCGCCAACGGGTAGAAATACTCCAATATTTTAATTATAATATATCTTATATAATTTACGGTAAATTAAATAACAATAACACTCGAAAGGTCATGTTAACGAGCGATAAGTTTCCACAGTTGAAGGAATGATAAAGGATTGCTTGACTTACAGAAAAAATAAAAATTCTCGAGTGCGCATGCGCATTTCACATATTCAATGCTTATCAAAATATATAAATAAAATAGCATTTTAATTGAATTTGGAGGTCATTCGAATTGGAAAAATAGATATTTTTAATGTTTAATTTAATTGTGATACATTGTGACCTTTAATTTAAAATAACTTCATTTAAAATAACACTTTCAACTTTTTCAATTTAAAGAAAATGCAAAGTTGGGATAAACTGTTCTAAAATTAGAATATAATGCACTGAATCGAATGGTCTGAAATAAGAATAAAATGTTCGAAAAGAATAATCTGAACATATAATAGAATGTTCTAAAGTTATAATAGAATATTCGGAAATACGAATAAAATGTTTTGAAATAAGAATAGAATGTTCTGAATATATAATAGAATGTTCTGAATATATACTAGCTCTAAAGTTATAAAAGAATATTCGGAAATAAGAATAAAATGCTCTGAATATATAATAGAATGCTCTAAAGTTATAAAAGAATATTCGGAAATAAGAATAAAATGTTTTGAAATAAGAATAGAATGTTCTGAATATATAATAGAATGTTCTGAATATATACTAGAATGCTCTAAAGTTATAAAAGAATATTCGGAAATAAGAATAAAATGTTCTGAATATATAATAGAATGCTCTAAAGTTATAAAAGAATATTCGGAAATACGAATAAAATGTTTTGAAATAAGAATAGAATGATCTGAATATATAATAGAATGTTCTGAATATATAATAGAATGTTCTGAATATATAATAGAATGTTCTGAATATATACTAGAATGCTCTAAAGTTATAAAAGAATATTCGGAAATAAGAATAAAATGTTCTGAATATATAATAGAATGCTCTAAAGTTATAAAAGACTATTCGGATTTAAGAATAAAATGTTTTGAAATAAGAATAGAATGTTCTGAATATATAATAGAATGCTCTAAAGTAATAAAAGAATATTCGGAAATAAGAATAAAATATTCTGAATATATAATTGAATGCTCTAAAGTAATAAAAGAATATTCGGAAATAAGAATAAAATGTTTTGAAATAAGAATAGAATATTCTGAATATATAATAAAATATCTAAATTTATAATAGAATATTCGGAAATAAGAATAAAATGTTTGGATACAAGATTAAAATGTTCTAAAGTTATACTAAAATGTTCTGAAATTAGAATATAATGTATTTCAACTTTTGTTCAACAACAGGTCGTATATAATCTGGAAACAACGATTATTTTAACACACACCTCTAATTTCATTAAGTGAAATTGAAGTCTGAAATACGTCATTGTTCAGAAATATTGATTGGTGTTAATCTCGTACCTGAAACGTGGTGGTACTTGATTCGATCCGATATTCGATATTGGCAGCTAGTTTAATATAATCAACACCAATTTGTACAGTGTTCAAGGTGCTCTGAAAACTTGGCACTAACTGTATAATTTCATATTCGATGGCAAAAATCAATGCTACCTGCATTAGTAAGAGATGGTCTTATATTAAAATCTAATGAGAGTAAATGCAGTTCAAGTTTGACAAATTTGATTTTTTTTAAATCAATTTTTGATAAAATATTTTTTTAAGTAACCGACTTTAGGAAAAAAAAGCGCTAAAAACTAAAAAAAACTTTTACTTTTAGAAATAAATAAAGAACAAATTGATGGGACACGGTACACAAAAATTGTAAAATTCACGATTTTTTTTTATTTGCTAAATTTAAAGTTTATAATCTTCTAAATATTCTTGCTAAATTGCAGAACTCTATGTTTTTAATGAGGTATTTGAAATTTTATGCTAGATTGACAAGTTAGTTTTTCAAAGAACGAAAACTTTAAATAGTTTTTTTTTCTCAGTGTTTAGTTTTTTTTTTCAAATTAAATTTTTGGAAACGCTAAAGTTTTTTTATTAGTAGTGAAAAAATTAATAATGTTTTAAGCATATCGTAAATTATATATATTTTTTTAAATTAGCATGAGATTTATCTCTATGAATAGTAGGGTTTATTTATTTACTAAAGTAGAATAATTTAAGTTTTAAAGAAAAAAATTGTGTTATTATGAAAACTATTTATATAAAAATCAAATACACTTGTAGTTTACAAAATTTGAATGACAATTATTTTGTATAATAGTTCAAAGAGTGTGAGAAAGCCTTTGGGTTTATAAAAAAAAAATTAAAATTTTAAATTTTATGTTTTGAAAACAAAAATACAAACAATTATTTCGAAATATTATTCTCTAATATACATTTAAATAATATACATAAAAAATAATTATTCAAAAATAAAGAAAATGCCTTGTCTCATTGACAACAAGACTGTGCTTTTATTGAACCAAGTTGTCCAATTTTTGTTGCCTGTTAACACAGTTTCTCTCATCGTAATTCCGCTATTTAACATAGTTTCAATATTCAGCATATTTAGCATAAATCTCAATAAATCTTTTGACAAACTATTTTCACTGATATTTTAGCTTGAGGACATTTACCACCCGCACATTTTATTCTCCGCATTTTCTAAAAAGGATTAACTTCAATACCGAAGTTTTAATTTATGCGGCTTATATGACGGCTGCATGGTAATCTCCCAAAATGCCGCTGATGCTGAAAAGCTTTTAAAAAGTTATCATCACTCCTTCTAATTAGCTCAATGGAATTAAAATACTTTTGCTTGTTCTATTGTATCCTTTGAAGAAGATGATTAAATGTCTCCAGGGAATTAATCAGTAACGTCTTAGCAACTAATTGGAAATGTCTATTACTTCTGTGGGACGGTAATTTAATGTATTTCCAATTTAAAACAAAAGATGTGAACCTTACAGGGTTTTGGTCATTTATTTGTTATTTAACTACTAGCTCTGATAATACTACTATACAATTGCAAGGGGGGGATTCTGTTTAGGAAGCTAATGATCCGATTCTGGTGAAATATTATAAAATCATAATTCTTAATTGTAAAATGGTTTTAACATCGATGTTTTTATCGATATCTTGGTTAAAAGAGAAGTTGCAATTAAAAAATATGTGTGTAAAAATAATCTCGAAGTACTTTTTAATTGACATAAAAGTCGAATTTTGTTCGAGTTAATGTCGGTATCTGTTGGACTCATCTTAAGTAAACTGCTTGAGATAATAATACGGTCCATCGGGACAACTTTATCAGTTTTTTAAAAAAGATTGTGTTTGGCGTCCTGCCAAGCTCCTGAACCAAACAAGCATTCAAGTGTCTTTTCTTTGTTATGAAAATATTGCCGCCTCTATACTGTTAAAAATAGGTACTTAAAAATAAGTCAAATGTACCCATTTTTGATTACATTTGATGCTGATCATGGTTCCAAATACATGAGTTTCAATTTTGAAAAAGACATGCACTCAAAAATGGATGCAACGAGTAAATGCTTGCCTACATAGGCAAGCATTTACTCGTTGCAATAAATATCGTCATACAACCTAGTTTTACCGGGAATCAAATCCATATCCTCACCACCGCAGTCCAGTGCCTTATGCGTTAAATGACCAGGGCGAGACTAAGCAGTTATAAACAGAAGAAATGTTAGAAAAGGTGTGACAAAAAATGAGAAGTAAGATAACTGAGTTGTAATAACTCAGTTTCTATTTAAACAATCGACATCAAATAATATGGAAAACCATCTTCTGAACTACTAGTTAAGTTTGTGAAGTTTCATTAAGATCGCTTGCACAGAAGTTGAGATTAGCAATATTAAATCACATTGGGATTTTTTGAGTAAATACTGTTACTTGCATTTGAGTATGTCATACGCCCGTTTATGATGCAATTCTACTTTAAGAAAAACAAGAAGGTTTAAATACTAAAAATTAAGTCCTTTTTTTACTGTGTATTTGTTAGTTCAGAAACTTGGCAAAGCGCCAAATATCATAATTTTTTTTTTTAAAAATGTCCCAGTTGACAGTACTTCAGAAAAATTTATTCCTCCATTGGGTGCTGATATAAAAAAAAAGTTATTTTAACACAAGAAACACTTTATTCAGCTTGTTTATCTTTTTTACCATTCCATGGCATACCTTTTTGTTTTTACAAACAATGTTTTACTGTCTGTAATTCTTTAAAAAAAAATTTCAATGATGGATAATGATCCCATCTCTTAGATTTTCTATTAAAATCTAAATTTTTTCTTGGAAAAACGAAAATTTGAAAAACCACTAAAACTGACCGCCATTTTTATTTAATTAGAACATAAGCATATTTTTTTAGCGCGTCGTGTAAACCCTGTTAAAAGAACAAGTATTTTTGTTTGTAGAGGAATATAACTTTGTAGTAACTAACTAAATAATTAGGTTAAATTTAAATAAAGGATAGCATATGATTGTATATTAAGTATAAAATAACGGACTTTATATGAATAATATAAAAGCTTTCATTATCTTAGCCCACTGAGAGATGAGCAAAAGATATGAACTCTAATTTTGTTTTCTCTGCAGAAGGGTTTAATTTATATTTCCAACGCATATTCCACACTTAATAATATATTTAAACATTATTTTAATAGAGAAGGATTTCCGAAATGCCCTTAATGCTTCGATTTGTTTTAATTCAAACTAGGGATTATTTATGAACTTTAATTTATGTGTATGGACAGTGCTTGATTTCTAGAAATAGAGGTACTGGAACTGTAACTTTCCGTGGGGTCTGGGAGTGCAATGCATCAGCCATCAAACCCAAGTCTGGAATCTTAATTTTTTTTTTCCTAAATAGAGAGACAGGAACTCCGTTCAGGTGCGTTCCGGCTCAAATCGAGCCCTGTGCATGGATATTAAAACAGACTATATATGCAAGGATAGTGAAGACCATATATATATATAAGGTGTGCTTGTGTTTCGCTTTTTGAAAGGGGCAAGGAAAGGATCTTTTTGACGTCATTTTAGCTCCGCCTTACTATGGGTTTTTGATCATTCTCATTGGCTGTGTGTTTCAAGCATTGCTACTTAGGTTCGATCCACGGTTGGGTAACAACTGGTGATTTAATTTTTAATTAGCAAAATAATGTAAATATCTGTAAATAATTGTGTTCAGGTAGCTTCACTACTCATGTCTCCTTGTTTTGTTATGTCCCCGTATTTTACTTGATTGAAATTGTAAATCATTTAATATGTCCAATACAAATGCATTGACATGATGGTTCCGATCCCATTTTACTCTTTCAAAATTCATGGACATGCTCTCGTTGCAGCTAATATTATTTTAAAACGCTTACTTTATTAAGCAACTCTTTTGCAATTTTTGCATACTAAATACAATCCTTAAAATATAATTTAAACTCTTAAAATTTAGCAAATTCTAAATAAAATTAACGATTATCACTTTTAAATAGTTCACAAAAAAACGAATAGATGGCAGCACGTCAAGAACCATTGGTTCAAATCGATTTCGAAATATTTTATTAACGAAACAACTCTGCAAATCGATTCAAATAGTTTTTTGAAGCAAATTTTAACTGTTTTCTTTTAAATAAATTCATGATTAGTTAAAAACAAGAATTCCTGTTAAATTAAGTACTCCTTATCAATAGCGACAACTACTCCTAAAACGACTTTACAAACGAGAGCATTAGACACGCCCACAGACAGTTGAAGGCGGAGGAAGGCGTCACTATGACGTCAAAAAGATACTTTTCCCCGCCCTCCGTCAGAAAACGCTAGAACCAGCATACCTTTTATATATAGTCTCCACTATTCTTGCTATACATGAACGTATTACATTCCTTATGTCCTACAAGTACAAGAACCTTCCTTGCTGTCCTTTGCAGCTTGTTCGAGACCCACCCCGACGTCCAGGATGTGTTCATGCCGTTCAAGGGCCTCTCCAAAGAGGAGCTTCGGCACAGCACAGAGCTGCGGGCGCACGGGCTGCGGGTGATGGGCTTCGTGCAGAAGGTGGTGGCCCGGTTGGACGAGCCGGAGAAAGCCGAACAGCTGCTGCGGGAACTGGGACGGAACCACGTCATGTACGGGGCTAAGATGGACTACGTAGATGTAAGTGCACTTTCCCTTGACTTTAATAGGAACTCTTCACAAAGCTGTGACAGCGTATGTCACATAACGAGTGCAGTCCACTGAACTCTAACTGGAAGGCTCAAACCTTGTTTCCTCTACGAGCGCGTTGAAACCAATTGAAAGCTGCCATACTGTGCCCCAACATTTTTTTTTAAATGATTTAGTTGTGTTTTTTATTACCAAAGCATTGTAGAAGTATTAAATGTATATAAATATTATATTTTCTTCTTATAGAATTAATTTTTATATTGCCAAACAGATTATTTTTGCTCTTGCTTTTTAACTACTTCTACTTTGACTTGCAAATGACTTCCTATTTTAATAGCAGATTCCATTTAAAATGTGTTTAAAAAGAAAATAAAAAAAACTTACCCAAAAGTAATATATGTCGGCGTATTGTAACATGAAAAATATACGAAATATTGCGCTATCAAGAAAAGTGGGGCACATCATGGCGGCCTCCATATCGGCTTCAAGTCACCAAAATGTCTTGCCCTATCCAGAAGTTACAGTTAGAGATCAGTAGTGCAGTCTTATTGAGCGGCTTCGGGCATATTTCGGTCATTCGAGGAATAAGACATTTGATTATCTAGGTATTGTTGGAGCGAATGCGGTAACCACGTGATTTGTATTCTCGAATCACAAATCCATCTGCACCCGCACGCATTAGCTCCGTCTGTAAGGGTAGTTTTCCATGACTCTTTTGTTCGGAAACAAGCTTAGAAAGCATTCTAAAAGGTTGCAATCCAGAATTCCGTACTTCAAACAATGAATATTCCAAGAAACAGCCGGGCCTCCGTGGCCCAGTGGATAAAGGTGTCAGCTGGGAATCATAGAATTCCTGGTTCGATCCTGTGCGACGGACTTGACAAGGAAAAGGAAAAATGTAGTGATATTTTGATCGGAGGGTTGCCAGCTTCGCTACAAAATACTAGAAAAGTCGTCCGGATAATCCAGAAAAATTATCGGCGTGTATACGGGACTGGTACCCGATAAATCTAATCGGGGTCCAAAGTCCGGACGTCTATTAAAGGCGTTGGGTGCCAGTTCAGGTGTTGCCCTCGTCATCTGACCATGGTTCAAAAATACAAGGCATCGTTCCCGGGTCTTTCCTTCGAGATAGGCCCCAAACCGCCGCCAATGGCCTACTGTGTGCAGCTTTAGTACGACGTTAATTAACCAAACCCAGAAACAGCCCTTTCAAAATCTGCGTTAAGGGTTGTAAAAGTTTACGCTTGCATTGTACGCCGTATCATCCCTGCCAATATATAACTGTTCTCAACCAACCATGCCGTATTCCCCACTCGTTCAGAAATCCCTAAGTAGCGCAAATTTATTCTAATTTAGTCTACGCGAAAGGGTTAAAGTTAAAACCTTAAATGCATTATTTCTTAATTGCTAATAAAAATGTTAATACTAAAAAAATTAAAATAGTAAACAAATTAGGTGTAGCTGTGTCCGAGCACTGTCAAAAGGGTTTTACGGGAAACGTCATTACAGCAAATTACAGAAAGATGGATTGGTTACCAACAAAAAAAGCCTAACCATGAGAAGGAATATAAACAAGCTGTTCCGTCCGTTTCTATCAGTCAGAATCCATGTACTTTTTTTTTGTTCAAGGTTCTACACGCATTGGTGCCTAACTTCCTATAGGACGAGACAACTATTGTGGTTAGGGACTAGGACAAGCATCCGATGGATGCGGATTCGATCCCCATCAAATGTGTAGCGATTTGATAATCGAAGGGTTGTCAAATTCGCTCCTTACGTGACCAAAAAATATTCCCTGTGTATAAGACTGGTGCACGTTAAATCTGATCGTGTTCCAATGTCCCGACTCATGTTGAGGTTGCGTCATATGCAAACTCATGAGTTGATCTCATGCTTCAAAAACAGGAGAAGGTGTTCTCGGGTCTTTCCAGATAGGCCCGAGTCGTCAACAATTGCACACTCTGCAATGTAGTACGACATGAATTCAACAAGACAACTGCAATTTCTAATTGAATTAAAGACATTTGAAGTGCAATCAATTTACGGTGAACATTAATGACATACTTATTGTACGCCATTAATGTAATTAATGGTCAGTAGAGTTCAGAAAATTGTTAAGATCTTTTATATCACTATTGAGCTACCCGATACTTATATTACATTAAATGTTTAACCTTTTGGGCGACGAAGTAATGACTAACAACCCCAATTATATATTTTCATAGTATGAAAAATAAATGCTAATTGAAATAAGAAATATATGCAATTAAATATAAAATTTTAAGTTTCTAAAAAGGGAAATTGTTAATTTTTAATTGCATGGATCATAAGTGATTCACCTGTATTGTTTAGTACACCATTACAATTAAAGTTTGGTGCATTTGCCCAAATAAAGTAAAATCAATTTCTAATATATATTTTTCCTTTTGGAATTTTTTTTCACAAACGCATGTTAATAAATACTAATTCGTACAAAGATACTCCAAAATGTGTGCAGACGTGAATCTCCGACATCACAATTTTGACCCAAAAACAATCTTTTAATTATAAGGTTAAAGTAAATATGAGTAAAATTCTCAAATTTTGCAAATAAGTTAATTACTTCCCGCAAAATTTGTCATACTTCTTTCTGAGATTTATACTGAAACATGTTCTAAAATTAAATGTAAACACAAACTAATTTTTAAAGGCAGCAGTTTGGGCGTTGTTGTGTTTCGTAATTTGCTCAAGACATTTTGACAGCCAGTGTGACATGCTCTGTTGCCCTTTATTAAAATTTGGAGAAATTCTACGCGTTTTTTTAATGAGATCTGCTTCAACTCTGCTGCCACTTAAAGGTTTTCCAAGGTAGTTTTGGGCTAATTTAAATAAATGTCTGGCATTGTAGAAAAACGTCTCGGAAAAGGAAAGGCCAACTTTAATTGGGTCCCTTTTAATTTAAGCAGTGTTTTAATTTTTATGTTTTTTAAAAGGTCTTATATTGCTTTATAAGGATTATAATAAAATATTTTTATTTTTATTTCTCGATTTGTACTTAAAGCATAAATGCCCATGCTTCGGACGAGTTTAGTTATATTTTTAGCAGTTTTAATGTTAATTAAATATACAAAATATATTGTCTGCAGCACCATACAACACTCTAAAACCTTCCATAAGTGTAAATGTATCGGGAAGTAATTTACAAAATTGTGAATACAACCTTCCGCATCATCTTTATACAACTTTATTTAAATATAATGCATTCGTTTTACTCAAATTTGAAAATTCGTTTTTTCTTTCGTTTACACGTAAACCTCTTTCTTATACACGTTTTGAATGTTTGCTCCTTAATTAAAGAAATTAAAATATTAAATAACAGTATAACCAGATTAAAATGTATAATATATTTTCCGTAAACTAGAAATTATGAAAATACACAGTTTAAAACGATAACTTTATCGTATGCATGCAGTCGTTAAAAAAAATGAATGACATATGGCTTTTACTAATCCTATGTATGCCGATATGCTCTTGAGTTTAGAAATAATGATTTCCGTTAAAATAGAAAAAAGAACAATTCAATAATAAAATATATGCAGTTTTACTTCGGGATATTAAAATAAAATATATCCAATGCTCTTTAACTATTTATAATTTGCTATTTTAAATAGGTTTTAATGAGAATTATAAGGACTTTTAACACTAATTACTATAATATCGTTCTTATGAGCTTTTATCTGATACATTTGTCAAGTCTTTCTAAACATGCTTACGTTGATATTTATTTTTGGACTCTGCTTTACCGAAAATGGTCCTTTAAAACGTTGTTTAATATTTATTAAAAATACAATGATAAGTATTAGCAAAAGAATAATGAAACTAAAAGGATAATGAAAGAAAATACTTGAGATTCTCACTTAAAATTCTGGAATAATGCATTTCCCTTTTAAAAGGATCATAGTTTTCAGTTTTTACTGCGAAAAATACTATTCTAATAAAAGTTTGTAAAACATTTTATCGCTCTCAAACATTATTGGAGTATTAAAAAGGGTCAGTTTCTGATGCCGTTGCTATAAAAGTAAAGATTTTCTTAAGTATGTCTTGCTTTTTTTAAAAAAGAATTTCTAAAAGAAGATATTAAAAAAGCCGGAGTGAAATGTTATTAGAATGAAAGAGAAAAATCGAATATACTTCCACAGTATTCTATATTTTTTGAGTTGAGGACATCTCGCATTCAGAATTTGTTTTTGACAGGAAATTGAATCGACTAGTATATATTTTTTTCGAACAAGTGTAAATCCTAAGTTTCTTTTCAATAATATTTTATATTAAAAATCTGGTATTCACGACTTTCCACTTCCCCACACCCCGAACTTTGTAATCTATAGAAATAAAAGGAAGTGTCTGTGGGGTTTGCAAAACAACTACTTCTTTTGCTTATGAAACACTAAAAATTTAATCATCCTCGATATGTGTACTTGAGGTTCGAATTTGTAAAATTCAGTTTAGTTTTATAAATTATTTAAACAATTTTAAAAATATTGCACAAAGAAACATCTTAAAAAAATATTTCCAAGATGTATAGCGTACTTTTGTAGCTTAGTATAGATTTCGGAACAGTAAGTCGTGGGTTCGAAACTCAACAGGGGCCACTCAAATATGTTTTAATGTATATGCCTTAACAGATTACCCAGCAATGCGGGGCCAAACAGCTAATATATAATATTGTTACATTACGAGTCATCTGCCCCAAATTGTCCCCAATAGCCCATTATACAGCTCTTGGGAAACGTAAATTCAGACCATTGGGTAGCCCAACAATGGAGAATTCGACTCACAGTCGGTGGGTTGTGAGTTCGAATATCGTCTCTGACAAGTCAAGCTAGTTCGTTATGGAAGGGTTTCCCAGCTTCTTTCCGGGACGTCCTCAAAAAACATCCGCCGTGTATAGAGGGCTAGTGCATATTAAATATGTCGTGGTCCAAAGTCCTCGCACCTATGTAAGGTGCATACTATTCCAGCTCAAGTTTCGTCTTATCATCTGACCACAATTCAAAATAACCAGGCAGTGCTCCTCGGACTTTCCTTAAAGATAGATCCAAAACATTCGCCATTATTGTTGTAGTTCTAGAGCCAAGTTAAATCAATCCAAAATGGCAGTTGGACTCGTCTTACACAAGTTGATATGATTGATGATTGATTTTTTTTAATTAATGACACAACAGCATCAATAGCTATACTGCGCCAAGGTTTAAAAAAGGTTTGGTTTGGTTAATTAACATCCACTAGAGCTGAACAGTGGGCTATTGGTGACGGTTCGCGGCCTGTCTCGATGGAAAGACCCGGGAACGATTCCTTGAATTTTTGAAACATGGTCAGATGTCGAGGAAACATCTGAACTGGCACCCACCGCATTCAATAAAAATAGCCCACTGTTCAGCTCTAGTGCGACGTTATTTAACCAAACCGCCTTCAATAGACGTCGGGACTGTTTTTAAAAAAAAAGGGCTTTTTACCCTTTGCAGTCTATAAACATATTTAACCCTTTGCACCTCCGATGTCGCCTCTCAAGCGCAAACATAACGACTTGTTCTTTTGGTTCCCTGTTCTTTAAAATAAACGAGAATGGCGTGATCTTGTGTTTAAAAAACATAGATTTTTTTTTCAAATTGTTCTCTTGCAGATCCGAAACATATTACGATTTTCTTCCCTCTATGAGCATAAAAAATTGTGGGTAAAAGAACAGAAAGAGGAATAACTGTTCCATGGAAAGAACGCAATGTCAAAGATGTTCGCGGAGTGCGAAGGGTTAATACTTCAGTTATGTTTATGGAACAGTTACATCCCGTTCCTATTCTTTTTAAAGAGGTATTCTTTAGCCCGTTCTTTATACTATTAGGGTGGATAATTTTAAAAATAAAAAAAATATGCGTAAATCTCAATATACCAAATATGCATTTAGTGGTTTGTGGCGTGTCTAACGTTTAAAATAATAAACATGGTTTGGTTTGGTTTGGTTAAATAACGTCGCACTGGAGCTGCACAGTGGGCTATTGGCGACGGTTCGGGGTCTATCTCGAAGGAAAGACCCGGGAACATATAAAAAACATGGGTTGAGAGGAATTTCAATCTAAAGAAAGTTTTGGATCGCTAACATACTTGTGGTGCTTTCAAGTGACAAAAGTAATTCCTATTACAATTTGTGGGAGAATAACTTTTTGAACAAGAATATGATTTTTTTCGTTCCAAGAACAGAGGGGAAAAAATAACACTTCGTTATTTTGGTGACTTAAAGGCGACACTCGAGTGCAAAAGCTTAATTAAATATGTTAATACACATGTGACGTCATACTTGTAAAGTTAGGTAAAGAACAAGCGAAAGCAAACACTGTTTTATGTTCAAAAACATGCAGTTCTCGTTCAATTTAAAGAACAGGTAACAAAAGAACAGGTCGTTATTTTGACGACTCAGAGTCGCCACGCAAGTCCAAAGGGTTAACCCTTTACACTCCAATAACACTTTGCGATTTATGTTCTTTCTATGGAACAGTTATTCATCTTTAAGTTCTTTTCCACAGATAGTATTTTATACTCATAAAGGGGAAAAAAATCCTAATCTGTTTTGTATTTGCAAGAGAACAAGTTCAAAAAAAGATTGATGTTCTAAACCCAAGATCATGCTGTTCTCGTTTATTTTAAAGAACAGGGAACCAAAAGAACGGGTCGTTATGTTGTCGCCTGAGCGGCGCCAACGGAGTGCAAAGGGTTAAATGAATACGATGAACTGCCACTTTTGTAAATTAATGTATTTTTACAAGCATAGATTCTAACATATATTAAATTTTCTTAATTATCTATTTAAAAAAGTATTATTACCTTACAAATACAAGAAGTTAAAACGTAGTCAATTTTCTACCAAAATAATATGTTTATCTACAAGAAATAACATGTATTTTATATTACATAAAAATTAGTTTATAGAGGACATTATGACAATCAGCAATTAAACGCAATTACTATCAAAACAAAATATCCTTACTCAAATTTCGCAATTAATATTCCCGCCATTAAATATCTCATTTCATTTTTGAATTCATTTCGAACATAATTGAAATAATTTTTAACAATAAAACTCACCCTACATAGAGTGTTCAAATGGAGTGAAACAGAAGCACTCAACTCTTAAATTAATGAGAATGTATTAAATAACAGACTTGTTGAGAATTAATTGGCTTCGTTTAGTGCACTTGATGAAAAATACTTTACAACCATTCTATTTAATTAGTTTGTTATGCTTTCTCTAAGTGCCATAACTTCTACTATTTACCGCATTATTTTTTTTCGTTTTTGGTAATGAGACTCTTGTGATTATCGAAATTCTTGATAATGAGCCTTCATTAAGTTGAGTTGTTCAGAAAAATTTTTAAATGATTGATTTTGAAAAGAGAAACAAATTAATTTGGAGTTGAAATTTGATCATTTTTCTTAAATTAATTTTCTAGTTTTTATATGATTTACAGCAGTTCAGTACAAGTTAATGGAAACATGAAATTTTATAAGGTTTGCTGATACAAATGCTCTGTTTTTCTTTGGAAACAAAAAATTCTTTCGGAAACATTTTAAAAATAAATAAATATTAGTTTATATTTAATTCAAGTATAACATCATGGATGATTGGTTAAATTAACGTCGCACTAGAGCTATACAATGGGCTATTGGCGACGGTTCGGGATCTATTTTTAAAGGTTGGTTTGGTTAATTAACGTCGCACTAGAGCTGCACAGTGGGCTATTGGCGACGGTTCGGGGCCTATCGCGAAGGAAAGACCCGGGAACGATGCCTCGTATTTTTGAACCATGGTCACATGACGAGAAAACACCTGAACTGGCACCCAACGCCTTCAATAGACGTCGGGACTTTCTGCCCCGATAAGATTTATCGTGCACCAATCCCGTATACACGCCGTTAATTTTTGCGGTTGTTCTGGACGACTTTTTTAGTATTTTGTAGCGAAGCTGGTAACCCTCCGATCACAAGATCACTACTTTTTACTTTTCTTTCTCAAGTCCATTGCCTGGCATCGAACCGAGAACCTCAGTATTCCCAGCTGACGCCTTTCACCGCTCGGCCACGGAGGCCCGGCGACGGTTCGGGATATATTTTTAAAGAAAACCCTATAACACTGCCTCGTAGTTTTGAACCATATGGTTAGATGACGAAATAACACTTGAGTTCGCACCCCACTCACTTAACGTAGATGTAAGGGCTTTGGGATAACAACTGATTAAATGTACGCTAATATGACACTACGGAAATGTAGGGGTAAGTGAATGAAGGAGGTTTATAACATTTAAAAAAATAATAATTAGTTATTGTCATGGTTGAAGGAAGTATGCGACACAGCCAAATACGAAATTAAAACTTTAAGGTCGAATATCTCAAAAACTTACTTTTTGGTAAATACCTTCTTTATCCACTTATCTCTTCAAATATGAAGACACACAGAAATAAATATTGTTAAAAAACTATAAACTATTTACATCGACTTTAATTTTAAAAAAAGTGACATTAAATATTTGTCCTTGTTTTTTATTATGAAGCATGAAATGACAGGTTTATAAGTGCCGGGTATAAATTTATTTAAATAACGCAAATGTACGGAATATTGTCATTTGTTGTACGGATATTACAATTTGGAATTATTGAATGTCCAATAAATGAAAAATAGAAGCTTAGGTTTCTCAAAAACTACTCAAATCCATTGAATACATTTTGTGTTATTAGAAAGTTTATTTTCAATATATAAAAGATAAAATTTTGCTATCTATGAAAATTATAAACGTCGTGCAATCCTAAATTTTAATGTTTGGTCATGCACAAAACCGAGTCACATGTTTAGGTTCAAATGTACGTTTGTTTTACACTGGATATACCGAAAATATGCTGTATAAAACTTAGCAGTAAAGTTTTCTACTCAAAACTCCTGATCAAACTAACATAAATTTATTATATTAAAGAAATGATTTTATTTCAAAACTGGTAAAAGTTTGAAAATAGTTTGTGATAAGCAAACCATCCGATATAATAGAACAAATTTGAAATTTCAGTGCGAAATCGAAAAATGGACTCAATAGCTTTGAGTAAATTCAATATTTGGGGGCATTTTAACCGAATTTTCGAGCGAAATCCTCTTTTCTGAATTTAAAGCGAGAGTAAAATGCCGAATTCTATTTTGTAATGCTAAAACTTTCATTCAATCCTAAAGAAATGCAATTCTTGCGTGTGCTTTCAAGTGTTATCATACATTCGGAATATTTGTTATTTGAAAAGGCATAAAAATTTATAGTGAACTTCAAGAACTTTTACGACCATTTTCTTATAATCGATGTATTCCGTCCAAACATTCCAATTGATAGAAGTAATGTAGTATGAGTTTTCTTTTGCAAATAAAAGTTTTCAGAAGCTTTTTTTTTTTAATTATGTTTTTATAACAATTTCTATAATAAAAATTAACCTTTTACTTATCACTGTAACCTATGTCGACTATAAGTGAGAATTATGTGATAGAAATCTGTTTCATTTGGCTTGGCAACAGGTGCAACCAAAGAGTTAACACGTCTCAAAGACATTTCCTGCAGCTAAACGCTACATTTCATGTATTAACTAGAACGGCCCCCTATCTCTTTGATGCAAATCTTGCAAAAGGGTATATATCCGAGAAGTTTCCGATATATATATAATATATATATATATATAATATATATATATAATATATATATATATAATATATATATATAATATATTTATATATATATAATATATATATATATATATATATATATATATATATATATATATATATATATATAACCTCCTTCTTATCAAACATATTCAAAAACACACAAATTATAATTTAAAAACGATGCAATATGAAATTAGGAAATGGCACTTAACTAACGGGGGTCACAGTCCAGCACTTGTGTTTGTGATGCCAGAAAAAAAGTAGTCTTTCGCCGCTTTCAAACAACTCGGAACCACAAATACGTTGAAAACCTTCTACTTCACAATCCGACTGGTTGTGCAGCACATATTATCCCGGCGCCAAACTTCGATGGGTGAGACATTTGAAGTTGTGCTCAAACACAGGGATTAAAATGTCTTGTTAACTCAGCGGGTCACCCGTACTGTGGTGCAGGATAATTGATTACATCCTGCACGATAAGTTTCGCCGCGATAAATTTTAACATTTAAACTAATTTCAGTTAAATAGAATTCAGAAGTTTTAAGGGTCAAACAGACAGGTTTATTTTCAGAACTATTTACAATAAAAAAAGTATATTACCTAATAATCTGAAACAAAAACCTTTAATTTAATACACATTAAAAAAAAAATACAGTTTTCCTGCATAAAATCTTCAATTTCACAATTTTGATGAAGGTGTATGCTGATTATTTTTACTGGAGGACACTTGTAAATAAGATACATTTCTAACAACTGTCTAAGTTTGGTTTGGGTTAATACACGCCGCACTAGAGATGCACATTGTGCCATTGGCCGACGGTTCGGGGGCTATCACGAAGGAAAGACCCGGGAACAATGCCTCGTATATTTCAACCATGGTCAAATGACGAAGACAACATCTGATCTGGCACCCGTCACAACCTGAATAGGCGTCAGGACATTGGACCCCGATCAGATTTATCGTGCACTAGTGTCCCCTATACACGACAGTATAATTTGTTAGATATTTTTAAATGACTTCCTAGTATTTTAGTATCAAAGCTGGCAACCCTCCGATTGCAAAATCCCGAGGATTGGTGGTTTGAACCCGTGCGATGGACTTGACAAAGAAAAGTAAAAAAGTAGTGAACTTGTGATCAGAGGGTTGCCATCTTCGCTACAAAAATACTAGAAAAGTCGTTCAGAACATCCGCAAAAATTAATGGGGTGTATACGGGAGTGGTGCACGATAAATCTGATCGGGGTCCAAAGTCCCGACGTCTATTGAAGACATTGGGTGCCAGTTCAGGTGTTTCCTCGTCATCTGACCATGGTTCTAAAATAACGAGGTGCATGTATGTATGTATGTGTGTGTGAATGTGTATGTGTTCCCGGGTCTTTCCTTCGAGATAGACCCCGAACCATTGCCAATAGCCCCCTGTGCAACTCTAGCGCGACTTTAATTAACCAAACCAAATCAAACCGATTGCAAAATCACTACATTTTTACTTTTCATTGTCAAGTATATCAGTCGAGATCGAGCTCGCAATCCTCTGATTACTAGCCGAACGCCTTTATCCACTGATCAATTGGAGGCCAAACAAAAACATCCGTGTATACGAGGCTTTAGATTATATACAATATAGATGGTTACCGGTGTATGGGGTGCCTCGTTTCTTTAAGACCAAAGCTAGTACGTTAAAGAAACAACACATCTATGTGCCATCATTTTATGTGAGATACATTTCCTTCTCGTCCGCACATTACTTATAATTTTTAGTTGTTAATTTTCAGAAAATAAATCATTTCAAAATAGGATCATTCTTCCCGAATAACCACATACGTCGCTGTACTTATGTCCCAATCGATATTCTGCAACTCACACCGAAAGCCCATTCCTCACGTGATGGAGTGATCCATTTATTTGCTTAGGGTTTCTTTCGGCAATAACGGGCACCCC